>CM046352.1:37385259-37828018 GCA_025403435.1 Artocarpus heterophyllus
TGAGCGGCACTCCCTATTCTATATGACATGTTATCAATATACATGGTAAATCATATTATAATGCAGACAAGCAAAGCAATCAAGCAAAGCTACAAGCATAATAATAATAATAATCGTAATATTATGGTTCCACCCTAGAGAATAGAAAAAACTAAGATTACAAGAGAATAATCGAGACATTTATCGATTCTTCATCCTTGAATCCTCAAGCTGTATCCTTCTTCATGTAATATCCATCTTCAAGTCCTCAATCCCGTATGAATCGAACACTTCATATTTCCGGTCATATCCAAATTTAATGTTTCTCAGAATCGTCCCAAAAATAAAATTAAAACTGCACCAAAAATTGCACCTTTTCTGGACACCTGGCTGCTCTCGGTCGGCAGGCCGATCTGGGTGATCGGTCTACCGATCATGGTGGTTCGGCCTGCCGGCAGAGCACCAAAATTTCTGCCCCACTGTCGGCCTGCCGATCTGTGACCTTCGGCCTGCCGAACTGTGAGGTCCGGCATGCCGACCGAGCAGAAAACCCTCAATCCAGAAAATACAATTTTAATGCAATTTATCAATTTTATTTTCAACAATTCAAAAACATAAAATTAGAGACTCAGGAAATACCTCGAGGCGCCATCATCAATCTTTAAGTTCCGACTTCTCGTTCCGTCTTCTCCGAATAATTATTTAATTACAAAATTCTTACAAATTAAAAATTAAATAATAATTCCAAGACGGAGATGATAGTCCGCTATCTAATTACATGAAAAACCTAGATACACATTCTAACCTCTAAGGAACTATAACCGGTATTAATTAATTAATAAATAATTAAACAACAATTTAATCAACCATAATTAATTAATAAACATTCACCATATAATCCATGACAACATATATATTATATAGAAACCTAGAGTGCCATCTCTCTATAAAATTTAATTCAAGCATTGGAGAGATTAAGATCACAAAATTTATGCATATAACATGATCACAAACTTGCAAATTTATGTAAAAACCTCGGCTCTGATACCAATTGTTGGAAACAAAGTGCGCAGCGGAATTTTTTAAAATTTTTCATCAGAGTAATTTCCAAAACACAAGTTTGACATGTTATATGTATAAATTAAACAGATCTTACTAACCTCAGTATGCCGAAGAACCTCCGTGACCTGTGTAGAGAAGTAACGTTCCAGAAGAGCCTCAACCAACTGGTCTTCTTTGCTATTCTCTATCCACAACCAGAGTGAGTGTGGACTCACACGTACAGCTCTTCCACCGGTGACTCTCCTTCCAACCAATAGAGAGAACCCAAAGCTAGTGTTCGCAATTTGTGAACAAAAGCTCTCAGGGAGTTTTCAGATGCTCACTAGAAGAGTATCACTCTTAATCTCTCAAATTGATCTGAGTAAATCATTAGACTCACTCCCTTTTTATACCTATTGGTCCTTGGGGTCAGTCCATATCAGATTAGGTCTCAAAAATCAAAACAGAATCAAGTTCGGATCAATATCTGATAAGATACGCGTGAAAAATGCGTAATCTTAACTGTCGCGGTCGGCATGCCGAACTGTGAGATAGGCAGGCCGAACTGGCCAGTTCGGCAGGCCGAACACGTCATCCGGCATGCCGAACTGCCGAGAAAAAATCTCCGCGAATCTTTTATTTTCCACCCGAGATTCTAAAGGATAAAGTCTCAGTTTTGATTCAAATAGCCCAATAGAAAAGATATCTGATCAAAACAAACTTTATCAAGATAATCTCTAAGAAAATAAATCAATTCACAATAATTCTACAAGTTTATCTTGTTCTAATTGTCCAAAATTAAAACAACCGATAAACAGACAAGAATTATCCGAACGCCATAATTCAACAAGTTCATCTTGAACTAATTTCTTACATAATTAATTCAACCGATAAACAGACATGAATTATTTGATTCTTATAAATTTTAAACCAATCTGATAAATCCGACATAAGTCACCAATTATTGGAAAAGCACGCCGTGTCGTTACAGGATTTTGTGAGCTAGCAAAGGGGACCAAAATGGACCTATAAAGTTCAAGCTCATGATAATTATGAAACCCAATATCCCAGATATACATTTCACAATTATCAACTCCAACACTACTCCACTAAAAGCTTGGAGCTGCACTCTCGAACTTTATAGAATTACGAAGCTCGTGTAGCTAAGTCTCCATGACATATCATAGTGTATCGCATCCCCATATGATCATCCATAATCGGCTTAAGGACAAGTTCTGTCTTACCTTCCCGATTATTTTTATCTTACGTTCCATTGTCTCACCATTAGAAAACTTACCATCCAAAGATAGTATACCATTCGGTTACACCTATGTATCCAAATGGTTGAGCGCTCCAGTTTTCCAATTACAGGACAACGCATATAAGAGGATATCATTACTCCTAAAGAGGAGCTATGGATTCCATATCTATGAATAACAAGTCTACGCTACCAAGAGTCATGCCTCCAACGTACCGGCATGCATGCCACTATAGAGATGTGGGAGTCACCCATTGGTACATCAAAAGACACAAGTCGAGACAACGGGCCCATTATTCATCTCAGGATTAAGATACAATACAAATGATTGTCTAAAGTGAATCGATTTGCCAAGACAGAATTATTAATCCAAATCAATTCACTTTATGTCCCGATCCAACACATCGTCACCTATGACAACGCGCCAATGTTTCTATTCACGGAGTCCAACTCCGATGGCCAAGACAAACCATCTCCCAAAGGGATATAGACAACGTAACAATCTTTACATGAATAAAGCGCCCAACTTTATTCCCTCGATTGCGGATCATATATTTTAGACCATCACCTTAAGAGTCGTGTCTACCGCATAATCATCCCATCATATGCCCAACTCTTATGGTTTAGACTGACAGTCTCAGACTATTGTTTGCTTATCATACATTCAACAAATATGAACGTAAAGAGGACAATATTTGGTATATATAAATGAATAAATTCTTTATTGATAAAAATGTCTCCAAAAACGTATTACATTTTTACTCCTTAGAGCATACATGTCTAACATCGTGAACAATAGAGGATCTTGGGTAGGTTAATAGCTGTAGCAAATCAAGACATGTATTATTTAAATTTTATTTTTCATGTTGGACTGACTATAATAATTTATTATCGATACTATGTGTGTGTATAAGTTGTGGGCCTGGTGGGACCCAACACGTACCCTCCTTGTCCTCTCTACTATTTAATTTCTTTTATTTCCTTCTTATCCTTTTTTTTACTATTTTTAATAATTGATCAAAAGTTTTAAATTATATCGCATTTTATATAATTCATTAATTTCTTAAGATGAAAATCTTAACAAAAACTTAATTAAATTGATCTAATCAACCACCATGCCACTACCCGTACTCCGAAGCGTGACATATTGAGACCTATTTTACAGTGTTCTTTGGAAGAGGGAACTGAGTTCTTTGGGAGGAAGGCAATTTACAACTTTGAAGGGAATTCAACAGCAACAAGTATTCAAGATCTATACTTGTGAAAAAGGTCTCAAATTTAGAAGTCAACCTCGATACCTCCATCCTTGCCTTTGTGTAGAACTCTAGAACTCTTGTGACATAGTACGACAGTCTGTTGAAATCAGTAACAAAAAGCCGTAGCGGACTATCTCTACGACCTCTTGAGGCAATTTCCTGAAAGGGCTGTTATGATGGTCAACTATTGATTTAACATTCAGGGCTATTATAATGGTCAACTATTGATTTAACATTCATTGTCCTCCGTTCAATATCAAAGATTTAGGGATTGTTGTTCACTTTTCATTTGAAAATGATTTTTTTTATAAATTGAAAATTTTAAATTATATCAAATTTTAAATTCAAATTAGCATTAAAGATAATAGAGCTACCAAAATACTCCTAAATGATATATCCAATATTAATTATATAACAATTTTTATTAAAAATTCCAATGACAAAAGAGTTTTTATTAATATTTCATACATCAGGGGACATGTATGTTTTGTTTTGAACTCCAAAAATACTGTTACAATAACTTTAGTTACTGGAGAATTTTTGTAATTAATCTATTAGACAACGTTGAAAGCATAATTTATAAAGTTATTTAGTTGTTACTATCAAGATACATTTGCCATAAAACAATCTAACCCATTACCGTTAGATCGAGTGTAAAGCCATTGCATCGAGTTTGACCGTATTATCATTTCACGGTGCTTCAATGTTATATAGAAAATTAAGAGGACATGTATTCTTTATTAACGATTATCGTGTTTTACTTTTCTTTCCTCAAATTAACCTCATCAAATTACGTTGAGCGCAATAGTTCTTTGTAATCAAGACTCTTTTTTTGTCTCTCGTATCAAAAACGACATAATATCATATTATTGATGATAATATGTAACAGCAAATGTTATTTGTTATGATAGATGATGCACTTTTTTTTAATTTTTTGTTTTGTTTTGTTTTGTTTGTGTTTGTGTTTTCTGTTTTTTGTTTCTTTTGTTTTTGTTTCTTTTTCATTTTTAAACAATGCGCAATATTCAACCATTGATATAGGCCAAGAAATGCATTCTTGGAAAACCAATTGTTCAGAACTGGCCCAAGGCCATTCGACTGGAACAGAAAAACTTGGGGCCCCCTTCTTTTGTCATTTAACCATTTTCTTTTGTTTTTGCCATTCCTTGAAAAAGAAAGGGCATTAAGGAAAAGAAAAAGGAAAAAAAAGCTAAAAAAGAATGTCGATTATTAACTTATTAATTAACGGATAACCAGGACAAATACGGGTCATATGTGATCTTCCTGACACCTCTATGCTCTTGACCATCCAATCAAATCTAAAAGGCTCAAAAAAAAGTAAGAGAGAGTTTCCATCTAGATGGATGAAAGCAGCTCCCGATACAGACAAGGTCTTATATTCTACAGTTGGACATGCACTCTACCTATGCAGCTGCTTTTTGGAGTAGCATAGGAAGCAGTGTGTCAGAGCCAAGTATCATGCGAGGAGGCATTTGGGCAGAGTTCCATTATAATTTCTAAACAAATGTAAGGGATTGTAAGTTCTTGCCAATGAGTGGCAGGCTTTGTCAGGTATAGGTAGAATATCATATTGGTTTCAAGCTCTTGAAGGTAATTTTGCAGGCTAAAAAAAATAGATAGATAGGCTTCCAAAAGAAAAAGAAAAATTACTACTCCAACCACATAACAGTAAAAGAAATTCATTATACAGACTCCTATTGACATCAAGGTGGAACCATACGATTATAAGAATGAAAATCACAAGGAAATAGAAATTAGTAGGAGGATAGTTGGATAAAATCATGAACCATATGTTGGAAAAATCGTTAATAACTATTATAAGGAGTTATTTTGAGGCAAAATTTTAAGGGAGACCTATTTTGTAAAAACAACGAGACTTGGCGGATTTGTGTTCTCCTTCGCGAGAAAATCAAAATCATATATTTATATGCTTAACTTGGTAATTGGGTGAATGAGAAATTGATGCTCAAAGTGTGCCCATTGACATTTAGATATTGTTGGAATAAGCCTTAATATGGAGCCCTATATTTGTTAGGCATTAAAGTGTGCTATGGTTTTTAGTTGATTACACTTTTATACTTAGGCAGGATGTTATACCTAAGAGGCTCTCTCGGCGTAGGGGGGTGCAAATCATGAAATTAGGGGGTTAGGAGCTCAATATATGCAAGCACGATGTGGGTGACACGAATGCCAGGTTTGTTGAACTTGCCTTGGGCGAGGCCACATTTTGCAAATTTTTTTTATTGCATCCAACAATAAATCCAAATTTAAACTGTTTGAAAGCAACATTATACTTGCACTTAGTAGAGGTTAATTAAACCTCAAAAAACCTGGGTCTATTATACTTGTAATTAGTAGAGGTTAATGGCACTGAATTATATCTCATAAAATCTGGTTTTAAGCATGGTAACCCCCTCATGACCAGGCTATATAAAGGGGTCATTCTCTTCTTGGAAACATACAAAAAAATTCACACAAAAAGACTCGCAAAAGCTTACTCACGTTTACAAGTCCATTTTCTCTCCTTCTCGAGCTTTGATTACTGGTCTTGTGGTTGGTTTTTGGTGATAGAGAAAACACTATTTCAAGTTTGTCGAAAACGGTATTTGATAGTGCTTAAGATTCCGTTGCAAGTCGTTGTATCCTAGGAGACAGACGTCCGTTGAATCCTTGCGCACAACCAGAGAGGACTAATCTATTTTAAGGAAAGCATGAGCTACATATGCCTCGATCGTTTTTTGTATAATTTCCATGTTGCTTTAATTGAAGATTTTGTTGTATCTGTTTTTCTTAATTTTCAATTTTTACAATTGTAACCTATTCATTTGATTCATATTATATGCTATATATTTGCTAACAATCTTAAAACAGATTTTCCTCTTACAGTCGGACAGGTTTGTTGGTTCAGAGAAAACTCGTTTGATACATAACTATTAATATTTGGTTTATAAACCTTCTGTTTAATATTTTACTATTGTTTGTTTATTGGCTCTCGTTAAATATACGTTTTATTTATATATGACTGCTTGAAAAGTTTGCACCGCTTTAGTTTTATCTGTTTTGTAAGCTTTCTTTTCGTTGGTGATATTTGTTGTCAAATTGCTTAACTCGCTTCTCATCATACAATGCTCGATTTAAAATACTAGCGTGTATTGCACACTATTTTTTTAGTTCATGGCTCATGCTTTGTTGCTGTGGTTATTTAGTTAATCAGAACATAGGAAAGTTACAGAATAATATTGCTTGACAATTGATTATTGGACCTTTCAGTTGATCACATGCATTTCCTTTTTTTTATTGCACCTTAACTGATTGATTACAAATTTTCTACTTATTCTGCTAGTAATATACATTCGTATGTTTCCATGCTTCTAGAACGTTTGAACTTTTTGTTGCACGTTTACTTTAGACTTTTATTCTGTGTTGTTTTTTGATTTTGTTGCTTTTAAAAAAAATTGCCTTGTTATATTGCTTTATTGCTATGAATTATTTTGTTGAATGCCTCAGATTCACTTTTCTTTTATTTTGCCCTAATGTTTGATTCTTTATAATAGTTTTACATGTTATTCATATTCTATAAGTTTCAGTATTATCTTGGTCTTTTATTGCATCCTTTCTTGCCTTTCATTTTAATATCAATTAAAAACGTTCAAACTATATGAATTTATAACGTTTATATTATATACAATTATAATCTGTTTAAATTTGTTTAACGTTTTGTTAGCTTTTAAGTTATAAGTTATATTGCCTTGTTTGTCTTTGTGGTATATAAGTTTTAAGTTGCAGTTTCATGTTTTAAAGTTTTAATTTTAATATTTTAACAATTGTTATTAATTTTTTTCCAGTTTCTTTTAATTTAATTAAAATTTTAAAGGAAACTAATTCGTGGTTCCAATTTTCAGAAATGGGTGATAACATGAATTTTGTTCCAACTGAGAATGTTCCAACTAGGAGCACTTCGGAGACACCGATGTCGTCTCCTAGGGTCCATGCTTTAACCTCGACACAACCTTTGTCGGTTACGGTTCCTGTGAACCACAAGGAAAAACCAAAAAAATCTAATGGACTGAGCTTTAAACTTGGCAACAAAAAATGTTGTTCTATTTGACAACACTGAATCTTGTGAGATTCTTGAAAGAGTATCCTCCTACTGTTAGAGAGGATGAAACAGATGCTTAGACCTTACTTGCAGTTGAAGCATGGAAGCATTCTAACTTCTTGTGTAAGAATTATACTCTGAATGGCTTGACTGATGCACTTTATAATGTGTACAGTCCAAAAAAATGGCCAAAGAAGTATGGGAGTCTTTGGACCATAAATACAAAACAGAAGATACTAGTGCTAAAAAGTTCATAGTTTGAGGGTTTATGAATTATAGAATGGTGGATTCCAAGATTATAATTAGTCAAGTTCAAGAACTCCAATCACACAGATTGTAGACCGCCAAAGAAAAACAAGAAAAACAAGAAGTGTCAGACAAAGAAAAACAAGTCGGCAGATTGTAGACCGCCAAAGAAAAAAAAGAAGAAAGAGGCCAATGTGGTGGATACCATCACACAAGAAGTGTCAGACATTAGTTTTCTTGCTGTGGTCTCTAAAGTCAACATGGTGGACTCTAACCCGAAGGAGTGGTGGCTAGACATTGTGGCCACACGCCATGTCTGCTGTGATAGAGCTACTTTTGCTAAACTTGTACTGTCAGATTATGGGGAGAAGCTGTATATAGGCAACTCTGCCACATCTGAGATCAAGGGGCAAGGGATTGTGTTTCTAAAAATGACATCAGGCAAGGAAGTCAAGCTGCAAAATGTATTGTATGTGCCTAATATTCGAAAGAATCTCATTTCTAGAACTCTACTGAGTTCACATGTCAAGATGGTTTTTGAAGCTGATAAAATAGTTTCGTCTAAACATAGAATGTATGTGGGAAAGAGTTATGTGAAAGATGGTATGGGGAAAATGAATGTAGTAGATGTTAAGCCCAATTCCATCAATAAAAATAAAAAGTCTTCCTCTTATATGCTTGAGTATTCTAGTTTATGGCATGGTAGACTAGGTCATGTTAACTATGATACTTTGCATAGATTAATTAACTTGGATCACATACCCATGTTTAATATTGATCCCAAACATAAATGTGAAATATGTGTAGAGGCAAAACTAATGAGATCTTCGTTGCAAATGATTGAGAGAAATACCGAGCCACTTGATTTGATACATAGCGATGTTTGTGACTTAAAATTTGTTCAAATTAGAGGTGGGAATAAATATTTTGTCACATTCATAGATGATAGCACAAAATATTGCTATGCATATTTGCTTAAAAGCAAAGATGAAGTTATAGAGAAGTTTTCTCTCTATAAGCAAAAAGTTTTAAACCAACTTAATAAGAAAATTAAGATGGTAAGAAGTGACTGTGGTGGTGACTATGTAGAACCATTTAGGAAATTTTGTGCACAATATGGTATTATTCATGAGGTCATGCCACCCTATTCACCTCAATCAAATAGTGTGGCTGAATGCAAAAATGTACCTTAAAGGATATGATGAATGCAATGTTGATAAGTTTTGGATCACCGCAGAACATGTAAGGGGAAGTCATTTTGTTAGCTAATTACCTTTTAAATAAGGTACCCTAAAAAAAAGAAGACAATACCCCTTATGAATTGTGGAAAGGTGGAAAGCCTTCCTACAAATACTTGAGAGTGTGGGGGTGTCTTGCAAAGGTAATGGTACCTACAACAAAGAAGATGAGAATAGGCCCTAAAATGGTTGATTACATCTTCATCGGTTATGCCCACAATAGCAGTGCTTATCAGTTCCTTGTGTATGAATCTAAAAACCCTGAGATTCATAAGAACATGATAATAGAATATAGGAATGCATCAATTTTTGAACATGTATTTCCTTGTAAATCAAAAGGGGATGATCCAAGTTTGTCTAAATGAATGTTTGAGACTATTGAAGAGAATAGTCAGGATCAAAAAGTTGGAATCAAATATGAAGAGGAAGAGCTTAGACGAAGCAAAAGGGCAAGGACAGAAAAATCATTTAGACCAGACTTTCTGACCTACATGCTAGAGGCTAAACCTCAAACTTTCAAAGAAGCTGTAAGCTCATCTGAGGGTCCTTTATGGAAAGAAGCCATAAAAAAGTGAAATTGACTCTATCATGCATAATCATACTTGGGAATTAGTGGACCTTCCTCTAGGAAGTAAACCGCTAGGTCCTAAGTGGATTTTCAAAAGAAAAATGAAAGTAGATGGAACAATTGACAAGTATAAGGCTAGAATTGTTATGAAAGGTTATAGACAATAAGAAGGCCTTGATTACTTTGATACTTATTCTCTTGTGACAACAATAACCTCCATTAGAATGAGTTTGGCGATTGCCGCTTTGCGAAATCTTGAAGTACATCAGATGGATGTAAAGACTGCTTTTCTTAATGGAGACTTTGAAGAGGAAATTTATATGAAACAACTAGAGGGTTGCATTACTCTAGGACAAGAAAAGAAAGTTTGTAAATTGGTGAAGTCTTTGTACAGGCTTAAACAAGCACTAAAGCAATGGCATGAGAAATTTGATAGTGTTATGATGTCAAATAATTTCAAAATTAATCAGTGTGATAAGTGTGTTTATGTCAAAAGAATAGACAATCGATATGTCATTCTCTGTCTATATGTAGAAGACATGCTACTCGTGAGTAGCAATGACCGAATGATCAAATCTACCAAGGATACATTGAACTCTAGGTTTGACATGAAAGACATGAGACCTGCCGATGTGATTTTGGGAATCAAAATCAAAAGGTCGTCTAATGGACTCATTTTGGGTCAGTCACACTATATGAACAAGATACATGACAAATTTAGTAAAAATGATACTGGCATGGCTAGAACACCAATTGATATTAGTTAACATCTGTCCAAAAATAGAGGAGAAAATATATCCCAGGTGGAATATGCTAGAGTGTTAGGCAATTTAATGTATTTAATGAGTTATACAAGACTAGATATTGCCTACGCTATGAGTAGTCTGAGTAAATTCACGAGTAATCTAGGAGATGATCATTGGAAAGTGATTGTTAAAGTACTCAGATACTTACGGTATACTCTTAATTATAGGTTACATTATACAAGAGATCCTGCTATTCTTGAAGCGTATTCTAATGCAAGTTGGATATCTGATATACATGATTTTAAAGCTACAAGTGGATATGTATTCACTTTGGGAGGTGCAGTAGTTTCATAGAAGTCCTCAAAGCAGACAGTAATAACCAGATCCACTATGGAATCTGAATTTATAGCCTTGGATAAAAGCGGTGAAGAAGCTGAATGGCTAAGAAATTTCTTGGAGGATATTTCTAAATGGCCTAAACCTATGCTTGCAATATGCATGTATTGTGACAATCAATCTGCTATTGGCAGGGCACAGAATGTGATGTACAACAGTAAGTCAAGACATATACGTCGTCGACATAATACCGTTAGACAATTGGTCTCGAATGGAGTCATGATAATAGACTATGTAAGGTCTAAAGAAAATATTACAGATCCGTTAACCAAAGGACTAAATAGAGATCAAATTAAGAAAAGATCATGAGGAATGGGACTTAAGCCCATAAAAGAATAGGTTTAAACAATGGAAACCCAACCTTTTTGATTGGAGATCCTAAGATCTAGGTTCAATGGTACAACTAAACTGAATAGACAGAGTAGGATCACTGTGACGGTTACCCAAACCATTCCTATAATAAAAACAGTGATACCCATAGGGAAAGGTTAAGTAGTTTGCTTTTAATGATTCTTATACATCAAATACAATGAGAATTCAAATGGAGTAATGCAGGTTACTCTTAAGTAAGAAATCACCTATGTGAGAAAGAAGTGGGGCCGTTTCAAAGGAGAATTGTTAGGGCTCAATTCTTTAGAAACTCTTGTAGAACCAAGGAGATGTTCATGGCTAAAGTGAACATAACCATGAAAACTGAAACTGTGTTAGGAAAATATCTATGTAAGGTATGTTATTATTTACACAAACACTAGAACAGTTTAAGGACATCACGTCTACTGGTCAGCTAGTAAAGTAAACATACTTTCATAAGGGAAGGTTCAAGGGTTAACGCCTACCTATCCTATGCAAGTATTAACCATAGAACTCTATTAGCATGTAGTGTCTTTGTTTTCCCTTGTCGTCGATCAATTTCATTCATGTGGGGGATTGTTGGAAAAATAGTTAAAACCATTTTGAGGCAAAATTTAGAGTGGGACCCACTTTGTAAAAGTGATGGGTCTTGGCGGATTTGGGTTCTCCGTCACGAGGAGATTGAAATCATATATTTATATGCTCAAAATAGTAATCAGATGAATGAGAAATTGATGCTCAAAGTGTGCCCATTGACATTTGGATTTTGTTGAAATAAGCCTTAATGTGGACTCCTACATTGTTTAGGCATTAAAGTGTGCTATGGTTTTTGATTGATTGCATTTTTGTGCTTAGGTAAGATGTTGTACCTAAGAGGCTCTCTCATGCACGGAGGGGGTGCAAATCACGAACCCGGTGGGTTAAGGGCCCAATGTGTGCATGCATGACGTGGGCAAAGCGAATGCCTAGTTCGTTGAACTTGCCTTTCGCAGGCCACATTTTGCAAAAATTTTTTATTGCATCTAATGATAAATCCGAATTTAAACTGTTTGAAAGCAACATTATAACTGCAATTAGTATAGGTTAATTAAACCTCATAAAACCTGAGTATATTATACCTGCAATTAGTAAAGGTTAATGGCACCAAATTTATATCTGATAAAATCCGGTTTAAAGCATGGTAACCCTCTCATGACTAGGCTATATAAAGGGGTCATTCTCTTTTTGGAAACACACAAAAAAATTCACACAAAAAGACTCACAAAAGCTTCCTCACGTTTATAAGTACATTTTCTCTCCTTCTCGAGCTTTGGTTACTGGTCTTGTGGTCGATTTTTGGTGATAGAGAAAACACTGTTTCAAGTTCATCGAAAACGGTATCTGATAGTGCTTAAGATTTCGTTGGAATTCGTTGTATCCTAAGAGACAAACATCCGTTGAATCCTGGTGCACAACCGGAGGAGACGAATCTGTTTTAAGGAAAGCATGAGCTACACTTGCCTTGACTGTTTTCCATATTATTTCCACATTACTTCAATTGAAGATTTTGTTGTATCTATTTTTTCTTAATTTTCAATTTTTACAAGTGTAACCTGTTCGTTTTATTCATATTATATGCTATATATTGGCTAACACCATATGGTAAGGAATCTTCTTTACTTGTGTAGATCATTGATGACTCAAATGTAGTTTTGTGCTTGAAATATTTTATGGATGGTATAAAGAAGTAAAAGGATTGAATGACTAAATCTTAAGGAAAGTTGGTTGTTGTGTATTTTAGTATTGATTCAAGTGTGTGCTTTACATGTGTGGATTGTTGGTGTGAAATGGTTCTTATCGTGATCATGGTTTGCAACAAATTAGATGAAGGATTCCATGAAAGTAGCTGGCAATTAAGATTTAAGGAATGAATCAACATATAGTACTCTAAGATCAATTGGTTTGGGAGTTACTTACCTAAAGCTTGCTAAATAAGTTAAGGACAAAATTTAAATAAACTAAACATTACATTATCCATGACTATGCTATTTATATTTTTTTTATTTCAATTACTGGAGTTATTAATTTGAAGTGTCCACCACATGCAGAAGTGGCTGGAAACAAAATAATTGAACAATCTTGTTTAAAATTTTCAATAAAACCCCATGATTATAAGTTGCAATTAATACACTAGAGATGGTTTATTATCTTTTGTATAAATAGTCTAGAATATGTTTAACAAGACTTTTTTATCTGGGTAAATCAATTGAAGTTAAATGATTATACCTTGTGTAAATATTCTATGAATCACTTCAAAATATTAGCATTTTAATTATTAGTGACTAGAAATAAGTAGGTTGGGATGCGATGAACACATAAAAGTGCATAATTAATAGCATTGAATATCATAATTTCACGCTTGTATTGTCATTAAATCCTCTAATTGCATCATTTGTTAGGTAAATAGCTATTTTGTGTCAATTCGACAAAAACCTCTTAAATATGTGTTTCTAGTATGTTTGTGTGATTTAGGGCTTGTTTATAATAGTTTGTGCTTTTACTTTTAAGCAGTAGAAAAAGAGAAGCATGAGCTAGAACTTTTTAATTACTATTTAAATAGTATATGAAAAAATGCTTTTGGATTTTAGAAGAGCTTTTAAACCTATTTACTTAAATAAGTCAAGAGCTCTTATTATTATAAAAAGTAATGTAATATAAAGATATAGATCAAATTTCTAATTTGTTATTGTACATATAATATTAAAAAAGTAAATAAAAACTTTTTCATAAGCACTTTTTTTATAAGCATTAAAGAGGTAGCATGTTCCAAAAGTGCACATAAAAACGAAAAGCATAAATAGCCTATCCATTCAAGTTGGCCCAAAAGTAAGTTTTGGGCTGAATAAGCCAAAAAGAGCTTATTCCAAGCCATTTCAAATGGGGCCTAATAAAGTTTTTGGCTTTAAATAAAGGGTTATTTACATAACTATCTAATTAGAACACCTTGAACCTAAAATTGAATACTAATTGTTTTAATTACAGAACTGTCAACTGTTATAGCTGTAAAGAATTTTATAACCTTAAGTAATAAAACAAAAAATTATAATTAATATTTAAAATAGGAAATATAATAAAAAAATTGAACACAAAATATTCATTGTTTGTTGTTTCCTTTTTTGAGTATGAAGGTCAAATGCTCCATTAATAAAATAAATGAGACCTTCATTTTCTTCTTAAAAAACATAAATAATGGCTACAAATAAGAAAAAAAGGAAACAAATTAAAACTCTCCCACGTTTAATTTAGTATATTTATTATATTTAATATAGATATGCTACTTTCCAACTTTACAAGGGTTTACACATACATGGGTTAGTAGATGATTTTACTTTATGGTAATCATCTATTCTTTATAATAATGAATGTAAGAGTATGTTATTATAGTGATATACAATTTTAAACTCGTTGCTCATTACAATGACCTAATTCATTGTGAGAATTGTTTCCACTTTTCTTTATGCTAGTGTAATGCCCCAAAATTAATTTAATGATATTAGAATGTAAAATGGTGGATTAGTGTGCCATAATGAATATTTTAAACTTAATTTGATCTTTTATTGAATTTTCCCAATTAGTGTTATTTTGATTACTTCTGTAATTTAAATTAGTTCAAATTATTCTAAATTTTTGCTATTTTGAAGTTTTAAACAAATTGATTTGTCAGAATAACCATTTTACAAAACAGTGGGCGGCACACGGTTTACGCATAGTAAAACCGCTCACATTTCTCTCCAGTTAACCCCTCACTCTCTCTTTCACTGTCACTTTCACTCTCTCTCACTCTGTCTATCTCTCGAGCATCTCTCTCTCCCTCGAGTGTCTCTCTCTCCTTTTCTGTCATTTCTCTCTCAAAATTGAGTTCAATCAAGCTTAAGCTTTAGGTTTTTAGCGGATTGAAGGCTCGAAAACATGATTGACCAACCAAAAATGTGATTTGAGACTTGGATTTAGGGTTAGTTTTGAAATTTCTAAACTTTTTTTAATCTTTAATTTTTCATTCATTTTGAAATTTAAGCTTGATTGAACTTAGGAAACCCTTGATTTTAGATAATGGAGCTTAAAACAGCTAGGATCTATGCTTTGTTTGAAGAAAAAATAGATTCTAATCAAGTTTTTTCATTTTTCTCCATTTTTACTTATTTTTGGATTTTCTTGGATTTTGTGTTCAAATCTTGTTTAAATGTGTTCAAAAGTGTCCTACTATGTTTTTCTATCATCAGTGATTGTTTTCCAGGCCTGAGAATTGAGAAAAATAGGTTGAAATTAAGATTTGGGTTTTGAGAAACCCAAAACCTGTGCCCAAAATTTTAAAAATTTTCCAGATCGGCAGGCCAAACTTCGTGTTCGGTAGGCCAGATTCATAGGATCGGCAGGCTGGATTCATCCATGCGGTAGGCCGAACCTAAAAAATGTTCGGCCAACAGGACCTGTTTTTTGATAGGCCGAACTATGCAGTTTGACAGGTCGAATCAGGGAGACCGGTAGGCCGACCGAACAAGGGCAAAATTTGTGATTTTCATCTATTTTCACAGTTTTGAACTGATTGAAATCCCAACTTTATAAAATGATTTTGAAGGTACGAATGGCACATTAGGACACCATGAACTAGTTTAGTAATGTAGAATATCTTAAATTAGATACTGATAGACCTAGTTTTTTTAGGGTCGTTCGTGGTTTCGCGGAGCTAACGTATAGCAGATCGGGATTATGGTATGGGACACTAGCACGAGTACCGAGGTCAAACTCTACCCTTCCTTTGGTAACCCAGTTTCAAATGATTTTGGTCTCAAAAAGGGTTTTATCAAAATGTTTTAAATGATTGTTTGAAAGATGAGATTTTATCGGTTCTTTTTATAAACTGTTAATTGAAGTGAACTTTATAATGAATGTTAATGAGAACATCTGGTAAATGGAATTTGAATAATAATAGAAATGAATATAAGGGCATGATGCCATATCAGAGATTGGGTCGTGTAGCGATCGACCTTGGGAGCAGGTCCCAAAACCCAGCTAGGCTACTATAGTGGTGTTATTCATAAGGTTTGCCCAGGAAAAGAAATTGATGATCTTTCTGGTTGACCAATAAACTGTTTTGGGTAAGAATGGTTTTATTTAAATTTGTTTATTCAAGTCTTCTCTTAAATGATTTCTTGAATAAGGATATTTCCTTTTAAATTACTATTTCTTAAAATATAGTCCTACTGAGCCTTTCGCTCACGTTTTATTTGTTTCCAACTTTTCCCCCATCTAGGTGGATTTTCGCTTAGGTTCAGGGAGGATTCTTCAGACAGGACTTAGGAGCAGTAAAAGAACTTAGTAGGTTATTTGTAATATTTAATCAAGGCATGTAACATTATTACTTTCTCTTTATTTGGACTATAAATGTAATGTAATATTGTCAGTACTATGTGTGTACATGAGATGTGGGTTAGTGGGACCTATTCTCGTTTCTCTTCTTTCCTTGCTAATTTCTTTTTGTTTGTTTGATGAACATAATTGCTTAATTTTCAAAAATGCCTGTTTAAAAAAAGGTTAGCTTTTTTTTATATTTTCATATTTAATTTAAACCCTTAAACTCATGTTTTTTAGTTAATTTCTCATTTATTTAAAATAAATAAACTGCCAGTCACCTCTCGTACTCCGGGGCATGACAGAATGGTATCATAGCTCAAGGTTATGAACCTCGAGAATTGTGCACACATAAGTATGACAATAAAATACTACTAACATTCCAAATTTTATTTTTAGAAGTGAGAGAATGGCATCTAGGAGTCGTTTGACAGTTGACGCTGAGTTTGGAAATGATGAGGGTATGATGAGGTCTATGTTTGCTGCATTCTGGCAAATGGCAACTAGGGCTAGACCGAAGGATTCTGATGTTAGTCGTCGGCATACGTATTTTAAGAAATTTTAGCGTGCGTCTATACCGACTTTTGATGAAAATGGGGGCTCGTATTTGGCAGAATATTATCTAGACTCGATTGTGAAGCATTTGGATACTCTTGGAGTGCCAGATGAGTATCATGTGGAATTTGCTGCATATAAGTTTGAGGGTGGCGCTAATACTTGGTGGAAGCAAGCTAAGTGTTTGGAACGCAATGGTAACATCAGTTGGGACAGGTTCGAAGAGCTGTTCTATGACCGGTATTTTTTGCAAGGGTATAGGTACCAGAAGGCGGCTGAGTTCTACAGGTTGTAGTAGGGTGAGTTGTCAGTTTGAGAGTATGAGACAATGTTTAATGAGATTGCTAGGTTTGCTCCATCAATAGTGGCATCGGAATGTGAAAAATGTATAAAGTTTCAGGAAGGACTCAAGGCTCTTATTCGACGATAGGTGGTTGCTCTACAACTCAGGAATATCGGTGGAAAATGATTATGCATTGTATTATGAGGATTGAGAAAAAGTGTCAGGAGGGCCACAGAGGAGCAGTAGGAAAAGCAGCAATGGTCATCCAACTTTGGGAAAGAATAAGTAGGGTGGCGTGAACAGTGGTAGCAGCAGTTCATCCAATAGTGGGCACAGTAATCCCTACAACTTTCATTGTCATTATTGCTAGCAGCCAGGACACATCAAGAGGAATTGCTCGATCAGGAGTGCCCATCTAGGATCTCAGACCAGAGAAGGTGCCAATCGTTAGCCTCAACCTCAGACCCTACCTCTGCCTTAGTAATTTTTGCAGTTACAGTTTTTGTAATTCTCTCCTTAGTAGCTATCATATTCAGCGCAAGGGCAGCAGTTGTAGAACTTCCAACGTAACATCCCTCAATATCGAGCACCAAGTACAGCTAGTGTGAAGTCGTCTCTGTCACAGCAGTATCGGTCGAATAATCTAGGACCTAGCAATGTTGGTAGAGGAAAAGGAAAGGCACTAGTTCAGGTTCATACAATGGCAACAGGAGGTTCAGATGCCCAGACCAGTAATTCGGTTGTCGATTCTTTCATGTTATGATCTTAGTTTCCCAATCCCTAGCTCACATTTTATTTGATACAGGTGCCACTCATTCTCTCATTTCGAGCTCTTTGGTACATGCCTTGGGACTAGAGATAGAAGAGTTCAATAAACCCCTAGTTATAGCTTCTCCCTTGGGGCAGGTGTGTGTGAATTCTATATGTAAAGCCTATAAAATAATTATTGGGGATGAGATTTTGAAAAGTGATTTGATTGTACTCTCCATGAGCTCATATGATGTAATCCTAGGGATGGACTGGTTGTCCAGGTATAATGCAGTGGTAGACTACCAGCTTAGTAAAGTGACCCTAATGTCTGATAGGGGAACGATGATCACTTATCAAGGTGGTGGTGATCGGTTAATGGGTGAGCATCTTATGAAGACATGTCCTGGAGGGTGAAAGAATCTGGTTTGTCATGCTTTTCTTGCAAGTCTAGAAGGTGAGCCCTATGCTTTGAAAAGAAATGTAGTGATATCGGTTGATGAGTACGAGGATGTCTTCCTCGACGAGTTGCTAGGATTACCACCACATCAGGAGATCGAGTTTGGTATTGAGCTGCTTCTAGGTACAACATCGATTTTAGTAGCACTTTATCGGATGGCGTCGGTAGAAATGAAAGAATTGAGAAAGCAACTTCAGGAGCTTGCTGATAAAGGATATATTCAGAATAGGACATCATCGTGGGGAGCACTAGTTTTGTTTAGTAGGAAACATGATGGGACTCTCAGATTGTATATAGATTATCGGCTATTGAATCGTGTCACAGTGAAGAATAAGTATCCTTTGCCCAAGATCGATGAGTTATTTGATCAGTTAGGAGCTTCACGGTACTTCTCAAGGATTGATTTGCGCTAGGGGTACCATCAGCTCAAGATAAAGGAAGAGGATATTCCCAAGACAACTTTCAGGATATGGTATGGACACTTTGAGTTTCTGGTGATGCCATTTGAATTGACAAATACTCCGGTAGCTTTCATGTATTTGGTGAACAGGATATTTAGGCCTTACCTAGATCAGTTTGTGATCGTGTTCATTGATGATATTCTAGTGTATTCTGAGACTTGGGGGGAGCATGGGCAGCATCTCAGGATCATGCTTCAGACTCTACGGGAGCACCAGTTGTATGCCAAGAAAGAAAAGTATGAGTTTTGGTTAACGAAAGTCAAGTTTTTGGGTCATGTCATCTCCGAGCATGTTATTTTTGTGGAACCGTCCAAGATTGAAGCCATAGTGGAATGGGAACGACCAAGGAATGTAGCAAAAATCCATAGCTTTTTGGGTCTTGCAGGTTATTATAGGAAATTTGTAAAGGATTTCTTGAAGATCGCAGCGACGTTGACAAGATTGATCAGGAAAAATGTCAGGTTTGAGTGGGATGAAGAATGTGAGCTTGCTTTTTAGGAATTGAAGAACCGGTTGACTTCAGCCCCAGTATTGGTTATTCCCAATAATGATGAGTCGTACGAGGTTTACACAGACGCTTCAGGGCTCGGACTTGGATGCGTGTTGATACAGCATAGACGTGTGGTAGCGTACGGATCAAGACAGTTACAACCTCACGAGCGAAATTATCCTACTCATGACTTGGAGTTTGCGGTGGTGATTCACGCGCTAAAGATTTGGAGATGTTATTTGTATGGAGCGACGTTTCAAGTCTTCTCCGATCATAAGAGTTTGAGTTATCTGTTCACTTAGAGGGATCTTAACTTGAGGCAACAGAGATGGATGGAGTATATGGAGGATTATGATTTTGCATTGCAGTACCATCCCGAGAAAGCTAATGTGGCCGCGGATGCACTTAGCAGGAAATCTTTAGGGATTCTCGCTTATTTGGGTCTTGAAGATTAGAAAAGTAATGCGACAGTGAGCGAGTATGGACTACAGTATTATGAAGACTATGATCGAGTTTTGTGTACCATATGGAAGCAACCCCAGCTCTTGTTCAGATGGTGAAACAAGATCAATGGCAGGACCAGCATCTGTAGGGGATTTGGATGCGGATTTAGAACGGGGAGCAATTTGAAGAATGAAGAGTGCATACAGATGGATCGTTGTATTTTTGGGAGCGTCTAGTAGTTCCAGCAATCATAGAGGTGACAAAAGCCGTCATGGACGAAGCTCATAGGTCTCAGTTCGCCATTCATTCGGGGAGCACAAAGATGTATCGTGATTTGAAGAGGCAATATTGTTGGCGAGGTATGAAGAAAGATGTTCGAGAGTACGTGGCCAAGTGTATGACGTGTCTCCTGGTGAAAGCCGAGCATCAGAAGCCTATAGGTTAGCTTTAGCCACTTCCTATTCCAAGGTGGAAATGGGAGCATGTGACAATGGATTTTCTCACCGGTTTGTTGAGGATGGAGCAGCAGCACGATGTATTTTGGGTCGTGGTCGACAGGTTGATGAAATCAACGCATTTCATCCCTTTTAGGTTGACATGTTCGAGGAAAGTTCTCAGGGAGTTGTATCTGCAGAATATAGTGCGGTTGTACGGAGTTCCTTTGTCCATCACATCCGATCGAGAGACCAAGTTTAATGTGAAGTACTGGAGGAGCTTTCTAGAGACTTTAGGCACGAATTTGAACTTCAGTATAGCGTTTCATCCTCAGACCGATGGGCAGTGTAAGTGGGTTCTTCAGATTCTCGAGAACATGTTGCGTGCTTGTGCGTTAGACTTTGGCGGGAATTGGAAGAAATATTTGCATATGGCAGAATTTGCATACAACAACAGCTATCAGGCAAGCATTGGTATGGCACCATTTGAGGCATTGTACGGGCGACCGTGTAGGTCACCGGTGTGTTGGGCAGAGCCAGAAGATAGGGTTATTCTTGGGCCATATGAGATTCATGATAGTAATGAGAAAGTCACCGTAATTCGAGATCGTTTGAGGGCAGCTCAGAGTCAACAGAAGAGTTATGCGGATAGGAGATGTCAACCCTTAGAATGTACAGTAGGATATTTTGTTCTCTTGAAAGTATCACCTCGTAACGGTATTATGCGGTTTGGAGTGAGTGGAAAGCTTGCACCGAGATATGTTGGACCATTCGAGATCACTCAGCGTGTAGGTGTGGTTGCTTATTGGCTCGACCTCCCCCTTTAATTATCTCATGTTCATGATGTGTTCCACTTGTTGATGCTTAGAAAGTGTCTGCCTGAGTAGGGTAAGATAGTTTCATTTCATGATGTATAGGTTCGGGAAGACACGACGTACAAGGAAGCGCCGATTTAGATTATCAATCGAAAAGTGACCAGTTTACGTCATCGGGATATACCATTAGTCAAGGTCGTGTGGCAGCGTCATGGGGTTGATGAAGCCACTTGGGATTTAGAGTCGAGCATGCGGGAGCTGTATTCGCATCTGTTTTGCTTCTGAATTGATTTGTAAATTTTGAGGCTGAAATTTCTTTAGGGGTGGAGAGTTGTAATGCCCCGAAATTAATTTGAGGATATTAAAATGTAAAGTAGTGGATTAGTGTGCCATAATGAATATTTTAAACTTAATTTGATCTTTTATTGAATTTTCCCAATTAGTGTTATTTTGATTATTTTTGTAATTTAAATTACTTCAAATTATTCAAAATTTTTGCTATTTTGAAGTTTTAAACAAATTGATTTGTTAGAATAACCATTTTAGAAAACAATGGGTGGCACACGGTTTTTGCATAGTAAAACCGTCCACATTTCTCTCTATTTAATCCCTCACTCTCTCTTTCACTCTCACTTTCACTCTCTCTCACTCTCTCTCTCTCCCGAGCGTCTCTGTCTCTCTTTCGATCTCTCTCTCCTTTTCTCTAATTTCTCTCTCAAAATTTTGAGTTCAATCAAGCTTAAGCTTCAGGTTTTTAGCGGATTGAAGGCTCAGGAATGTGATTGACGAACTAAAAACATGATTTGAGGTTTGGATTTAAGGTTAGTTTTGAAATTTCTAAACTTTGTTTTAATCTTTAATTTTTTATTCATTTTGAAATTTAAGCTTGATTGAGCTTAGAAAACCCTTGACTTTAGATAATGGAACTTAAAACAGCTAGGATTTATGCTTTGTTTAAAGAAAAAAGGATTCAAATCAAGATTTTTCATTTTTCTCCATTTTTCTCTATTTTTAGATTTTCTTGGATTTTGTGTTCAAATCTTGTTTAAATGTGTTCAAAAGTATCCTATTATGTTTTTCTATCATCAGTGATTGTTTTCCATGCCTGAGAATTGAGAAAAATAGGTTGAAATCAAGATTTGGGTTTTGGGAAACCCAAAACCCGTGCCTAAAATTTTTAAAAATTTCCAGATCAGTAGGCCGAACTTCGTGTTTGGCAGGCCGGATTCATAGGATCGCCTGTTAGACATGTATGCTCTAAGGAATAAAAATGTAATACGTTTTTGGAGACATTTTTATCAATAAAGAATTTATTCATTTATATATACCAAATATTGTCCTCTTTACATTCATATTTGTTGAATGTATGATAAGCAAACAGTAGTCTGAGACTGTCAGTCTAAACCTTAAGAATTGGGCATATGATGGGATGATTATGCGGTAGACACGATTCTTAAGGTGACGGTCTAAAACATATGATCCGCAATCGAGAGAATAAAGTTGGGCGCTTTATTCATGTAAAGATTGTTATGTTGTCTATATCCCTTTTGGGAGATGGTTTGTCTTGGCCATCGGAGTTGGACTCCGTGAATAGAAACATTGGCACGTTGTCATAGGTGACGATGTGTTGGATCGGGACATAAAGTGAATTGATTTGGATTAATAATTCTGTCTTGGCAAATCGATTCACTTTAGACAATCATTTGTATTGTATCTTAATCTTGAGATGAATAATGGGCCCGTTGTCTCGACTTGTGTCTTTTGATGTACCAATGGGTGACTCCCACATCTCTATAGTGGCATGCATGCCGGTACGTTGGAGGCATGACTCTTGGTAGCGTAGACTTGTTATTCATAGATATGGAATCCATAGCTCCTCTTTAGGAGTAATGATATCCTCTTATATGCGTTGTCCTGTAATTGGAAAACTGGAGCGCTCAACCATTTGGATACATAGGTGTAACCGAATGGTATACTATCTTTGGATGGTAAGTTTTCTAATGGTGAGACAATGGAACGTAAGATAAAAATAATCGGGAAGGTAAGACAGAACTTGTCCTTAAGCCGATTATGGATGATCATATGGGGATGCGATACACTATGATATGTCATGGAGACTTAGCTACACGAGCTTCGTAATTCTATAAAGTTCGAGAGTGCAGCTCCAAGCTTTTAGTGGAGTAGCGTTGGAGTTGATAATTGTGAAATGTATATCTGGGATATTGGGTTTCATAATTATCATGAGCTTGAACTTTATAGGTCCATTTTGGTCCCCTTTGCTAGCTCACAAAATCCTGTAACGACACGGCGTGTTTTTCCAATAATTGGTGACTTATGTCGGATTTATCAGATTGGTTTAAAATTTATAAGAATCAAATAATTCATGTTTGTTTATCGGTTGAATTAATTATGTAAGAAAATTAGTTCAAGATGAACTTGTTGAATTATTGCGTTCGGGTAATTCTTGTCTGTTTATCGGTTGTTTTAATTTTGGACAATTAGAACAAGATAAACTTGTAGAATTATTGTGAATTAATTTATTTTCTAGAGATTATCTTGATAAAGTTTGTTTTGATCAGATATCTTTTCTATTGGGATATTTGAATCAAAACTGAGACTTTATCCTTTAGAATCTCGGGTGGAAAATAAAAGATTCACGGAGATTTTTTCTCGGCAGTTCGGCCTGCCGGATGACGTGTTCGGCCTGCCTATCAGAAAGTTCGGCCTGCCGATCGATGACAGTTAAGATTACACGTTTTCACGCGTATCTTATCAGATATTGATCCAAACTTGATTCTGTTTCGATTTTTTGAGACCTAATCTGATATGGACTGACCCTAGGACCAATAGGTATAAAAAGGGAGCGAGTCTAATGATTTACTCAGATCAATTTGAGAGATTAAGAGTGATACTCTTCGAGTGAGCATTTGAAAACTCCCTGAGAGCTTTTGTTCACAAATCATGAACACTAGCTTTGGGTTCTCTCTGTTGGTTGGAAGGAGAGTCACCGGTGGAAGAGCTGTACGTGTGAGCCCACACTCACTCCGGTTGTGGATAGAGAATAGCAAAGAAGACCAGTTGGTTGAGGCTCTTCTGGAACGTTACTTCTCTACACAGGTCGCGGAGGTTCTTCGGCACACTGAGGTTAGTAAGATCTGTTTAATTTATACATATAACATGTCAAACTTGTGTTTTGGAAAATACTCTGATGAAAAATTTTTAAAATTCTGCTGCATACTTTGTTTCCAACATCGCCAGGCTGGATTCATCAGTCTAGCAGGCCGAACCTAGAAAATGTTCAGCCGACCGGACTTATTTTTCTACAAGCCGAACTGTTCAATTCGGCCAGCCGAACCAGGGAGACCGGTAGGCCGACCAAGCAAGGGTAAAATTTGTGATTTTCATCCATTTTCACTGTTTCAAACCCCGATTGAAATCCCAACTTTATAAAATGATTTTGAAGGTACGAATGGCATTAGGACACCATGAAATAGTTTAGCAATGTAGAATATCTTAAATTAGATACTGATAGACCTAGTTTTATAAGGGTCGTTCGTGGTTTCACGGAGCTAACATATAGCGGGCAGGGATTACGGTGTGGGACACTAGCACGAGTATCGAGGTAGGACTTCTACCTTTCCTTTGGTAACCTAGCTTCAAATGATTTTGGTCTCAAAAAGGGTTTTATCAAAATGTTTTAAATGCTTATTTGAAAGATGAGATTTTATCAGTTCTTTTTATAAACTGTTAATTAAAGTGAACTTCATAATGAACATAATGAATGTTAATGAGAACATCTAGTAAATGGACTTTGAATAATAATAGAAATGAATATAAGGGCATGATGCCATATCAAAGATCGGGTCGTGTAGCAATCGACCTTGGGGGCAGGTCCCAAAACCCAACTGGGCCACTACGGTGGAGTTATTCATATGGTTTGCCCAGGAAAAGAAATTGATGATCTTTCTGGCCGACTAATAAACTGTTTTAGGTAAGAATGGTTTTATTTAAATTTGTTTATTCAAGTCTTCTCTTAAATGATTTCTTGAATAAGTATATTTCCTTCTAAATTACTATTTCTTAAAATATAGTCATACTGAGCCTTTCGCTCACATTTTATTTGTTTTCAAACTTTTTCCCCCTCTAGGTTGATTTCCGCTTAGGTTCAAGGAGGATTCTTTAGACAGTACTCAGGAGCAGTAAAAGGACTTAGTAGGTTATTTGTAATATTTAATCAAGGCATGTAACATTATTACTTTCTCTTTATTTGGACTGTAAATGTAATGTAATATTGTCAGTACTATGTGTGTGTACAAGATATTGGTTAGTGGGACCCATTCTCGTTTCTCTTATTTCCTTGCTAATTTCTTTTTGTTTGTTTGATGAACATAATTGCTTAATTATCAAAAATGCCTGTTTAAAAAAAGATTTTGGATTTTTTTTATATTTTCATATTTAATTTAAACACTTAAACTCATGTTTTTTAGTGAATTTCTCATTTATTTAAAATAAATAAACTGCCACATCATCTCCCGTACTCCAAGGCATGACAAAATGGTATCAGAGCTCAAGGTTATGAACCTTGAAAATTTTGCACATATAAGTATGACAATGAAATACTACTGATAGTCCAAATTTTATTTTCAGAAGTGAGAGAATGGCACCTAGACGTTGTTCGATAGCTGACGCCAAGTTTGGAAATGATAAGGTCTATATTTGCTGCATTCTGACAAATGGCAGCTAGGGCCAGACCGAAGGATTTTGATGTTAGTCGTCGACATACGTATTTTAAGAAATTTTGGCGTGCGTCTATATCGACTTTTGATGGAATTGGGGGCTCGCAATTGGTAGAATATTGGTTAGACTTGACGTGAAGCATTTGGATACTCTTGGAGTGCCAAATGAGTATCGTGTGGAATTTGCTACATATAAGTTTGAGGGTGGCACTAATACTTGGTGGAAGTAAGTTAAGTGTTTGGATCGCAATAGTAACATCAGTTGTGATAGGTTCGTGGAGCTATTTTATGATAGGTATTTTTCACAAGGGTATAAGGACCAGAAGGTGGTTGAGTTCTACAGGTTGCAGCAAGGTGATTTATCAATTCGAGAGTATGAGACAAGGTGTTATAAAATAATCCAAATTTTAAAATTTTAGTACCAAAAAACTTGTTTAAAGGCTATTAGAGGTAATAGACCATTTTAATTTTTAAACTAATGTGTTTTCCTATTTCACACTTAGCCTTTACTTTTTTTCCTTTTTTGTTTTTTCTATCCCTTTTGTTGATTTTTTTCCCATCTCTCTCAATATGCCTCCTGTCTCTCCCACGCTGGCACAGTCGCCACCTCCTACTGCAGCAAAATCACCACCTTTAGAGATTCGATCGCCATAGCCTTGCGATTTTCGTGATGGAGGATATTGCTTGCTCGGACTATAATCTTTGAGGAGAGATTGGCGCTGTTTGGGTTTTAGCACCAGCCGCTGTCGCAAGATACCATTGCCATTGTGAAGGCTTCATCGCCTCTCGTCTTGTCGTCGTCACTGATCACTGAAGCAGTGAAGGAAAGTCATAGAAACCAACATCGTGGAGAGAGAGATGGTCCGAAGAGAGATCTCATCGTCTCCGAAGTTGTAGTTATGTCTGATGTCGTCAGGAGCAGGTCGCCAATGGCAGAGGAACACGGTGAAAGAGAGAAGAGGAGGAGGGAGGGGATAGAGGAGAGAGAAAGTTTGCTAGTTTTTTTGGAAATAAAAAAGATGAGTGTATTTCTGAAATTTTATTTAAGGAAGAGAAAGAGAGGAAAAAGGAGAGACTGATTGTTGCTAGGGTTTTAATGTGAGGTATTTTAATCCTTCTATCACTTGATTAATGTGGATTTAAAGTCAAATGGTATATTTATTAACCTTTTTATTATTTTGGCTAATAATTTTTATTTTGCTATTTGTTTGGTTTATTTTTGTCATTCTTCCAAGAAAAACCAAGCAAAATGGTGTAAAAATACCAAAATGAGAGTTAAAAATCGAACCAGCAATCGCAATGTGTCAACAACCAATTGTGGTTTTTTTTTTTTTTTTTTTTTTTAATGTATGCTTGCGTTGGCGGGCCATGCCTGCATCGGACTTGCATAACTAGCATTAAATTCAACATCCCAAACGTTGTGTCGTCTTTCCTCTACGCATTCTATTTTTTCCCCTCCTAGCCTAGGTGAGTGTATACACAACACCCAACCTGCATCGGAGCAAAATTACTTTCCTGTAATTGATACAATGGCTATTAATGGTGCGTCGTATCATATCTGACAAAATAGTAGGCGTATATGAGACTTTTTCTATATATATACACACACACACACGCAATGGTCTTTGATGCTTTAACCCCAAATATTTATTTCTCAATTGCTCTCTTTAATTAATCTCTGTTTCGTTAGTCGCAATAGATGGTTAGAAAGCACAAATTCCCGAAATTAAATAAATAATATTCTAATTTTACGTGATTCAATTAGCAGTGCGCGCTCTCTCCTCTTTCTCTGTCGTTTTTTTTTTGTTGGGTTAATTGAAAACTAATAGATTTCAAATCTTTGGTTTGAACCAATTTTAGTTAAAACCACTACAGCATGCAGAAGCTTTATATTGTAGTTCATTATTTTTGATACCGTAGTATTAAAAGCTTTAAATTGTATGTCACTTTTTGTAAAAAATATATTAATAAATAAATAAATAAAAATGAATATTTCATTATATTTGTATGCATGTATTTTAAAATGCTTTATGAATATAATTAAAATTTCATAATTATCTATGCAACCTTAAATATTGTATAGTGTTATATACAAGAGAATAATACAGTGGCCAGTAATATATAATTAACTATTCAATTAAAATATGAAAATTTTAATTGAGCTTTACTAGTACACGTCATTTCTATTGAGAACGGAATAGTGTTATCTGAATTGTTAAAATAGTGAGACATTAAATTTGTGCATGGTATATAATGAGATTATCTAGGATAGAGACATGATATGATATGAATGACTATTACTTCATTAAACATATCAAGCTCTAATTACATCGACCGATGCTTATATATAAGATAGACTTAATTGTGAGTTATTAGAATGCTTCTATTTATGGAATTAAGTCTTTTGATGTACTTGGTACGGATTCGAGAATATAATCTTATCCCTTGTATTTGGAGGCATAGTGAAGTAAGTAGCCATGAATGTTAATATTATAAAATGAAATCTATTCCTTCCTTAATGAGAAGTAGATGAATATTTATTTTGAGTATTGATTGAGGTCTTAAATAATATAAGCACTTAATTCGTGATTAAGATCATGATTTATTATTCATTTAAGAATCAATGACATTCAAGGATAAAGAACAAATTAGAGAGGTTAATAAATTTTACCTCCCTCTAATTATAAATCATTTAGGAAAGATCAGTTTACTAAGAAATTAAAAGTGTAATTCTATATTTTAATGAAGTAACATTAGAATCAATAAAAGAGCAAGATGTTAATTAAATAGTTTAATTAATATATTGGTTTTATTAGAGCTTAAAACTATGGGTATATTAGTCCCCTATTACCCTTGTAAATACTATTTGGACAAGTATAATTATTGGCTTGATGAATATCACACAGTAATTTAATTATGGATTAATTTATAATTATTAAATAATAAGAATATTTGATAATAATTGATTTTGGAAGACACATTGTGGGACTTTTAATATCAAGTGCTTATCATGAATCAGAGCATATTTCTATATTAATATATATATAGCGCTATGTTTGAAATATACATGTAATTGTGTTTGTGTAACGCCTCGAAATTTATTTAATGTTATTGTAATGTAAAATAATGAGTTAGTGTGCCATAATTAATGTTTCAACACTAATTTGATTTTTGGTTGAATTTTAAATTTTTGGTTGTTTTGTTAATTTGATGAATTCAAATGATTTCTTATTGTTTTAAAATGATGTTTTGAGTTTTAAAGCACAACAATTTGTTAAAAATATTCCATTTTACAAAACTGCAGGTGGCATTTGGTTTTCGTACAGCAAAATCGCCCACCGTTTCTCTCTATTTATTCTCTCTATTAAGTTCATTTGAGCTCAGAAAACTCTTGGTTTGAGTTAAATGAACTTAAAACAACTAGAATCTAAGCTTAGATTGAAGAAAAACGGATTGGATTCAAGATTTTTCATTTTTCCTCATTTTTCCCCATTTTTGGATTTTTGAGTTTAAATCTTGTTTACATGAGTCCAAAAGTGTTCTAGCATGTTTTTCTATCATCTATGATTATTTTCCATGCCTAAGATTTGAGAAAAACAGGTTAAAATCAAGATTTGGATTTTAGGAGATTGAAAACCCATGGTTAGGATTTCTAGGTTTTCCCAGTTTGGTAGGTCGAACTATGTGCTCGACAGGCTGGATTCAAAGGATCGACAGGCCGGAGTTTATCAGTCCGGCAGGCCAAACCTGGGAATGTCCGGCCGACCAGACTTGGTTTTCAGTGCAGTTCGGCCGGCCGAAGCAGGGAGTCCGACAGGCCGACAGAGCATGAGAAATTTTGTGATTTTTCACCCGTTTTCACTATTTTGAAGCCCGATTGAAATTCCAACCTTATATAATGATTTTAAAGATACAAATGGCACACTAGGACATCATGAAATGGTTTAGTAACATAGAATGTCTCGAACTAGATATTGATCGACTTAGTGTGTATCTAGGATCATTCGTGGATCCGCGGAGCTAACGTATAGCAGACTGGGGTTACGGTGTGGGACACCAGCACGAGTATCGAGGTAAGACTTCTACCCCATTCCTTGGTAACCTAGTTTCAAAATAAGTTGTCTTTGAAAAGGATTTCTATTAAAATGTTTTCAACGGTTGTTTGAAAATGAATTTATCGGTTATATTTTAATATACCGTGAACTGGAATGAACTTTATAATGAATGTAAATGATAATACTCGGTAAATGGGTTTTGAATGATGATGAAAATAAACACATAGGCATGATGCCATATCAGAGATCGGGTCGTGTAGCGATCGACCTTGGGGGCAGGTCCTGAAACCCAGTTGGGCCACTACGGTGATGATATTCTTATGGTTTGCCTACGAAAAGAAAACGATGTTTTTGGTCGATCTAATAAACTGTTTTGGGTAAGAACAATTTTATTTAAATTTCATTTATTTATTCAATGTTTCTTTTAAATAATGCCTTCAATAATGAGATTTTCCTTTGAATTAAATGATTTATTAAAACATAGCCCTACTAAGCCTTTCGCTCACATTTTTCTTGTTTTTCTTAAATTCCCCCTAGGTGGATTTCCATTTAGGTTCAGAGAAGATTCAACGGACATGACTCAGGAGCAGTAGAAAGATTAGTAGATTTATTTGTATTATTTAATTAAGGCATGTAAGATCTTAACTTTATTTGTATTGGGACTATGGTTGTATTATTATATTGTCAGTACCATGTGTGTACACAAGTTGTGGGTCTGTGGGACCCATACTCGCTATGTTTAATATTTATTTTTCATGCAATGGTTTTCTTGCAACTTTCACATTTTATATTTAATTCAACCCCTAAACTCTTGAATCTTAATTAAACTCTCCTTTAATTAATTTAAATAATCCACCACATCACCTCCCATACTTTGGGGCGTGACAGAATGGTATCAGAGATCAAGGTTATGAACCTTGGGAATTGTGTACACATAGGTATGACAATGAAATACCTCTGACAGTCCAAAATTTTGTTTTCAGAAGTGAGAGAATGGCACCTAGACGTCGTTCGACAGCTGACGCCGAGTTTGAAAACGATGAGGGCATGATGAGGTCTATGTTTACGGCTTTCTGATAGATGGCAGCCAGGGCTAGACCGGAGGATTATGATGTTGGTCATCGGCATACGCACTTTAAGGAGTTTCGGCATGCGTCTATTTTGACTTTTGATGGTAATGGGGATCCGCAGTTGGCAGAATATTGGTTAGACTCGATCGTGAAGCATTTGGATACCCTTGGTGTGCCTGATGAGTGCCGTGTGGAGTTTTCTGCATATAAGCTCAAGGGTGGTGCTAACACTTGGTGGAAACAAGCTAAGCATTTGGAACGCGGTGGCGATATCAGTTGGGACAGATTCGAGGAGCTGTTCTATGATCGATATTTTCCACAGGGGTATAGAGATTAGAAGGCAGCTGAATTCTACAAGTTGCAGCTGGGTGATTTGTCAGTTCAGGAATATGAGGCAAGGTTTAATGAGTTGGCTAGGTTTGCTCCATCGGTGGTGGCATTGGAGCGCAAGAAGTGCATTAAGTTTCAAGAAGGGCTCAAGGCTCCTATTCGGTGATAGGTGGTTGCTCTGCGACTTAGGAGTTTTGGAGAGCTTGTGTCGTCAGCAATATCCGTAGAAAGTGATTATGCGCAGTATTGTGAGGATCGAACAAAGGCTTTAGGAGGATCGCAGAGGAGCGGTAGGAAGAGCACCAGTAGCCGTCCGACTCTAGGGAAGAGCAAGCAAGGTGGCGCAAACAGTGGTAGCAGCAGTTCATCTGGTAGCGGACGCAGCAATCCCTGCAGCTTCCATTGTCATTTTTGTCAACAGCCTGGACACATCAAGAGGAATTGCCCAATCAGGAGTGCCCATCTTGGATCTCAGACCGAAGAGGATGCCAGTCGTCAGTCTCTGCCTCAGCAGTATTTGCAGTTGCAATATCCCCAGTTCTCCCCTCAGCAATTTTTGTATCCGGTGCGAGGGCAGCAGCTGTGTCACGCCCCGGAGTACGGGAGGTGACGTGGCAGAATATTTAGATTAATTAAAAGAGAATTTAATTGAAATTAAGGGTTTAAAAATCCAATTAAGCAAGAAATAAAGAGAATTTTTCCACCACATTTGATAAAGAATTTAAAATCATTAAACAAATAACAATAATTGAATAAAAACCGCGAATATGGGTTCCACAACCCACAACTTGTGCACACACATGGATCTGACAATATCACAAATACAATTACAGTCCAAGTACAAATAAAGTTAAGTCTTACATGCCTTGATTAATAAATACAGAGTGTAAATAAATTCTCCTATTGCTCCTGAGTTCGGTCCGAAGAATCTTCTCCAAACCTAAATGGGAAACCACCTAGAGGGGGGGAATTTAAAACAATAAAACGTGAGCGAAAGGCTCAGTAGGACTAAGTTTTATAAAATAATTTAATAGAAAGAAACATAACATTATCAGGAGTTATACAGAAAGGAAACTTGAATAAATAAATAAATAAATTGAGTAGAACCGTTCTGACACAGAACAGTCTACTCGTCAAATCCAAACACCAGTTTACTTTTACCTAGGCAAACCATGATATCACCACCGTAGTGGCCCAGCTGGGTTTTGGGACCTGCCCCCAAGGTCGATCACGACCCGATCTCTGATATGGCATCATGCCCATGTGTTTGTTATCATTATCATTCAAAACCCAATTACCGAGTGTTGTCAATTACATTCATTATGAAATTCATTTCATGTCACGGTATATAAAAATATAACCGATAAAACCATTTTCAATCAACCGTTGAAAACATTTTGATAGAAATCCTTTTCAAAGCCAAATCATTTCAAAACCAGGCTACCAAAGAAATAGGATAGAAGTCCTACCTCAGTACTCGTGCCGGTACCCCACACCGTAATCCCGATCCGCTATACGTTAGCTCCACGGAACCACGAACAATCCTAGATACAAACTAAGTCGATCAATATCTAGTTCGAGACATTCTATGTTACTAAATCATTTCATGATGTCCTAGTGTGCCATTTGTATCATTAAAATCATCCTATAAGGTTGGGATTTAAATCAGGGTTCAAAACAGTGAAAACGGGTAAAAATCACAAAATTTCCCATGCCTCGGTCGGCCTGCCGGACGCCCTGCTTCGGCCTGCCGAACTGCACAGTTCGGCCTGCCGGAAGCAAAGTTCGGCCTGCCGAACATTTCCCCAGATTCGGCCTGCCGGTCGGAAGAACACCGGCCTGCCGATCATCACTCCGGCCTGCCGAACATGAACTTCGGCCTGCCGAACTGGGAAGATCCAGAAATCCCAGCCACGGGTTTCTCGATCCCCAAAATCCAAATCTTGTTTCTAACCTGTTTTTCTCAAATCCCAGGCATGAAAAACAACTATAATTGATAGAAAAACATTCTAGAACATGTTTGGGATCATTTAAACAACATTTAAACTCAAAATCTTCAAAAATCCGAAAATGAGAAAAAGAGGAGAAAAATGAAAATCTCGAATCCAATCCGTTTTTCTTCAATCTAGGTTTAGATTCTAGTTGTTCTAAGTTCATTTAACACAAATCCACGGTTTTCTAAGCTAAAACAAACTTAGATTTCAAAAACACACAAAATCGAAAATTTTGTAAAAAGTTTAGAAATTTCGAATCTAACCTCGAATCGAAGCTTCAATCCACGTTCTCGGTTGCCGAATCACGTCCCCGAGCTTCCTCCTTGCTGTTCCGAAGCTTGGATTCGAATGGAAATCAAAAATTTTTGAAAGAGAGATTTGAGAGAGAGAGGGAGCTGCCGAGAGAGAGAAGAGAGAGAGAGTTGAACGTGAGAGTGAGGAGAGAGAGAGAGAAGAGAGAAATAAATAGAGAAAATCGGTGGGCGGTTTTACTGTGCGAAAACCATGTGCCGCCCACGGTTTTGTAAAACGGAGTATTTTTAACATTTTACAATTTGTTGTGTTTTAAAACTCAAAACATCATTTTAAAACAATATGAAATCTTTTGAACACATCAATTTAACAAAACAACCAAAAACTAAAAATCCAACCAAATAATCTAATTAAAGTTAAAACTTTAATTATGGCACACTAATTCATCATTTACATTACATTAATATTAAATAAATTTCGGGACGTTACAGCTCTCCACCCCTTAAAGAAATTTCGTCCTCAAAATTTACAACTCATCTCAAAAGCAAAACAAATGCGGATATAACTCCCGCATACTCGACTCTAATTCCCAAGTGGCTTCATCAACACCATGATGCTGCCACACGATCTTTACCAACGGTATCTCACGACGACGCAAGCTAATCACTTTCCGGTCGATGATCTGAATCGGCACTTCTTCGTACGTCGTATCCTCGTGAACCTGCACATCGCGAAACGATACTATCTTACCCTGCTCAGGTGGACACTTCCTAAGCATAGACACATGAAACACATCGTGCACATGAGAAAGTTCAGGCGAAAGATCAAGCCGATAAGCGACCACACCAACACGCTGAGTGATCTCGAACGGCCCAATATACCTCGGTGCGAGCTTCCCACTCACCCCGAACCGCATAGTTCCCTTACGAGGTGACACCCTCAAGAGAACAAAATCTCCAACCGCGAATTCTAAAGGTCTACGTCTCCTATCCGCGTAGCTCTTCTGCCGACTCTGAGCTGCTCTCAACCGATCCCGAATCACCGCGACTTTCTCGTTGCTGTCACGAATCTCATCTGGCCCAAGAATAACTCTATCTTTCGGTTCGGCCCAACACACAGGTGACCGACACGGTCGCCCATACAATGCCTCAAATGGTGCCATACCGATACTCGCCTGATAACTGTTGTTGTACGCGAACTCCGCCAAATGTAAACATTGCTTCCAATTCCCGCCGAAGTCCAACGCACAAGCACGCAACATATCCTCGAGAACCTAAATAACCCGCTCAGACTGCCCATCAGTCTGAGGATGAAACGCCGTACTGAAGTTCAAATCCGTACCCAAAGCCTCCTGAAAACTCCTCCAGTACTTAGCATTAAACCTGGTGTCTCGATCAGAGGTGATGGACAAAGGAACCCCATGCAACCTCACAATGTTCTGCATATACAACTCCCCGAGAATCTTCCTGGAACACGTCGACCTAAACGGAATGAAATGCGCCGATTTCGTCAACCTGTCGACCACAACCCAAACTGCATCATGCCGCTGCTCCGTCCTCGGCAAACCTGTGAGGAAATCCGTCGTCACATGCTCCCATTTCCACCCTGGAATAGGAAGCGGCTGAAGCTGACCTGCAGGCTTCTGATGCTCAGCTTTCACCTGAAGACACGTCGAACACTTGGCCACGTACTCGCGAACATCTTTCTTCATGCCTCTCCACCAATAGTGCCTCTTCAAATCACGATACATCTTGGTGCTCCCCGGATGAATAGCAAACTGAGACCTATGAGCTTCATCTAGAACGGCTTTCATCACCTCGGCGATAACTGGAACTGCAAGACGCTCCCGGAAGTACAACGATCCATCTGCATGCACGCTCCATTCCTCGAACTGCTCCCCGTTCTGAATCCGTGACCAAATCCCCTGCAAATGTCGATCCTGCCACTGACCTTGCTTCACCATCCGAACAAGAGCTGGAGTCGCTTCCACATGATATAACGAAACTCGATCACCATCTTCATGATACTGTAGCCGATACTCACTCACTGTCGCATCCCTGCTCCAGTCCTCAAAGATCAAACAAGCAAGAATCCCTGAAGACTTCCTGCTAAGCGCGTCCGCTACCACATTAGCTTTTTCGGGATGATACTGCAATGCGAAATCATAATCCTCCATGTACTCCACCCATCTGCGCTGCCTCAAGTTGAGATCCCTCTGAGTGAACAAATGCCTCAAACTCTTATGATCGGAGAAGACCTGAAACGATGCTCCATACAAGTAACATCTCCAAATCTTCAGCGCGTAGATCACCGCTGCCAGCTCTAAATCGTGAGTAGGATAATTTCGCTCATGAGGTCGTAGCTGTCTCGATCCGTACGTGACCACACGTCCATGCTGCATCAACACGCATCCAAGTCCGCGCCCTGAAGCATCAGCATAAACCTCATACGGCTCGTCACTACTAGGAATAACTAATACTGGAGCTGAAGTCAACCGGTTCTTCAATTCCTGAAAAGCAGACTCACAGTCTTCATCCCACTCAAACCTGACATTTTTCCTGATCAACCTCGTCAACGGAGCTGCAATCTTCGAAAAGTCCTTTACAAATTTCCTGTAATATCCAGCAAGACCTAAGAAGCTGCGAATCTCCGCTACATTCCTTGGTCGTTCCCACTCCAATATAGCTTCAATCTTGGACGGATCCACTGAAATACCATGCCCCGAGATGACATGACCCAGAAATTTGACCTCAGTCAACCAGAACTCACACTTTTCCCTCTTAGCATACAACTGGTGCTCCCGCAGAGTCTGAAGCACGATCCGAAGATGCTGCTCATGCTCCTCCCAAGTCTTAGAATACACTAGAATATCATCGATGAACACGATCACAAACTGATCCAGATACAGCCTAAATATCCTGTTCATCAAATCCATAAAAGCTGCTGGAGCATTCGTCAACCCGAAAGACATAACCAGAAACTCGAAGTGCCCATACCGAGTCCTAAAAGCTGTCTTGGGAATATCCTCTTCCTTGATTCTGAGCTGATGATAACCTGACCGCAAATCAATCTTCGAGAAGTATCGCGAACCTCCCAACTGATCAAATAGCTCATCAATCCTAGGCAAAGGATACTTGTTCTTCACCGTAACACGATTCAGCTGTCGATAATCCACACATAACCTGAGAGTCCCATCGCGCTTCTTAGCGAACAAAACTAGTGCTTCCCATGGAGATGTGCTATTTCGAATATATCCTTTATCAGCAAGCTCCTGAAGTTGCTTCCTCAATTCCTTCATTTCTGTCGGCGCCATCCGATAAGGTGCCATAGAAATCGGTGATGTCCCTGGAAACAACTCGATACCAAACTCAACCTCCCGATGCGGTGGTAATCCTGGCAACTCGTCGGGGAAAACATCCTCGAACTCACCAACCACCGGAATCGCTACACCACTACTCGAAACATAGGGCTTGCAATCTAGATTGGCAAGAAAAGCAAAACAATCTAGATTCCTTCGCCCTCCTAGACATGACTTCATGAGACGCTCACTCATTAGCCAATCACCACCACCCTGGTAAGTGATTACCGTCCCCCTATCAGACACTAGGGTCACTTTTCTAAGTTGGCAGTCCACAACTGCACTATACCTGGACAACCAGTCCATCCCTAAAATCACATCATAGGAACTCATGGGGAGTACAATCAAATCACTTTTCAAAATCTCATCCCCAATCTTTATTTTACAAGATTTACACATACAATTTACACACACCCGCCCCAAGGGAGAAGTTATAACTAGGGGTTCATTAAACTCTTCTACTTCTAATCCCAAGGCATGTACAAAAGAACTCGAAATGAGAGAATGAGAGGCACCGGTATCAAATAAAACGTGAGCTAAAGATCTAGAAACCAAAACCATACCATCGACAACCGCGTTACCAATCTGAGAATCTGACCCTCCAGATGCCATTGCATGAACCTGCACTGGCGCTTTTCCTTTTCCTCTACCGACATTACTGGGTCCTACATTACTCGACCGATACTGCTGAGATGGAGATGACTGCACACTACCTGTACTCGGAGCTCTATACTGAGGAACACTGCGCTGAAAATACTACGGCTGCTGTCCCCGTGCCGGATATGAGAATTGCTGAGGAGAAAACTGCGGATACTGCAACTGCGGGTACTGCGGAGGCGGAGGTAGGGTCTGAGGCTGAGGCTGAGATGAACGACTGGCATCCTCCCCGGTCTGCGATCCAAGACGAGCATTCCTGATCGGGCAATTCCTCTTGATGTGTCCGGGCTGCTGACAGAAATGACAATGAAAGCTGTAGGGATTGCTGCGCCCGCTGCCAGACGAACTGCTGCTGCCACTGGTCGCACCGCCTTGCTTGCCTTTCCCCGGAGCTGGACGACTACTGGTGCTCTTCCTGCCACTCCTCTGCGGTCCTCCTGAAGCCTTGGCTAGGTCCTCACAATACTGCACGTAATCATTCTCCACGGAGATCGCCGACGACACAAGCTCTCCGAAACCCCTAAGCCATAGAGCAACCAACTGTCGTCGAATAGGAGCCTTGAGTCCTTCTTGAAACTTGATGCATTTCTCACGCTCCGATGCCACAGCTGATGGAGCAAACCTAGCCAACTCGCTAAACTTTGCCTCGTACTCCTGAACTGACATATCACCCTGCTGCAATCTATAAAACTCAGCTGCCTTCTGATCTCTATATCCCTGCGAAAAATACCGATCATAGAACAGATCCTCGAACTTGTCCCAACCGATATCGCCACCGCGCTCCAGACGCTTAGTTTGTTTCCACCAGGTGTTAGCGCCACCCTCGAGCTTATACGCCGCAAACTCCACACGATACTCCTCAGGCACACCAAGAGTATCAAGATGCTTCAAGATCGAATCCAACCAATACTCTGCTAACTACGGATCCCCATTGCCATCAAAAGTCGGAATAGACGCCCGCCGAAATTCCTTAAAGAAAGCATGCCGACTACCAACACTGGAGTCTTCCGGTCTAGCCCTGGCTGCCATCTGCCGGAAAGCCGCAATCATAGACCTCATCAGGCCCTCATCATTTCCGAACTCGGCGTCAGCTGTCGAACGACGTCTAGGTGCCATTCTCTCACTTCTGAAAACAAAATTTGGACTGTCAGAGGTATTTCATTGTCAAACCTATGTGTGCATAATTCCCAAGGTTCATAACCTTGAGCTCTGATACCATTCTGTCACGCCCCGGAGTACGGGAGGTGACGTGGCAGAATATTTAGATTAATTAAAAGAGAATTTAATTGAAATTAAGGGTTTAAAAATCCAATTAAGCAAGAAATAAAGAGAATTTTTCCACCACATTTGATAAAGAATTTAAAATCATTAAACAAATAACAATAATTGAATAAAAACCAGAAATATGGGTTCCACAACCCACAACTTGTGCACACACATGGATCTGACAATATCACAAATACAATTACAGTCCAAGTACAAATAAAGTTAAGTCTTACATGCCTTGATTAATAAATACAGAGTGTAAATAAATTCTCCTATTGCTCCTGAGTTCGGTCCGAAGAATCTTCTCCAAACCTAAATGGGAAACCACCTAGAGGGGGGGAATTTAAAACAATAAAACGTGAGCGAAAGGCTCAGTAGGACTAAGTTTTATAAAATAATTTAATAGAAAGAAACATAACATTATCAGGAGTTATACAGAAAGGAAACTTGAATAAATAAATAAATAAATTGAGTAGAACCGTTCTGACACAAAACAGTCTACTCGTCAAATCCAAACACCGGTTTACTTTTACCTAGGCAAACCATGATATCACCACCGTAGTGGCCCAGCTGGGTTTCGGGACCTACCCCCAAGGTCGATCACGACCCGATCTCTGATATGGCATCATGCCCATGTGTTTGTTATCATTATCATTCAAAACCCAATTACCGAGTGTTGTCAATTACATTCATTATGAAATTCATTTCATGTCACGGTATATAAAAATATAACCGATAAAACCATTTTCAATCAACCGTTGAAAACATTTTGATAGAAATCCTTTTCAAAGCCAAATCATTTCAAAACCAGGCTACCAAAGAAATAGGATAGAAGTCCTACCTCAGTACTCGTGCCGGTACCCCACACCGTAATCCCGATCCGCTATACGTTAGCTCCACGGAACCACGAACAATCCTAGATACAAACTAAGTCGATCAATATCTAGTTCGAGACATTCTATGTTACTAAATCATTTCATGATGTCCTAGTGTGCCATTTGTATCATTAAAATCATCCTATAAGGTTGGGATTTAAATCAGGGTTCAAAACAGTGAAAACGGGTAAAAATCACAAAATTTCCCATGCCTCGGTCGGCCTGCCGGACGCCCTGCTTCGGCCTGCCGAACTGCACAGTTCGGCCTGCCGAACATTTCCCCAGATTCGGCCTGCCGGTCGGAAGAACACCGGCCTGCCGATCATCACTCTGGCCTGCCGAACATGAACTTCGGCCTGCCGAACTGGGAAGATCCAGAAATCCCAGCCACGGGTTTCTCGATCCCCAAAATCCAAATCTTGTTTCTAACCTGTTTTTCTCAAATCCCAGGCATGAAAAACAACTATAATTGATAGAAAAACATTCTAGAACATGTTTGGGATCATTTAAACAACATTTAAACTCAAAATCTTCAAAAATCCGAAAATGAGAAAAAGAGGAGAAAAATGAAAATCTCGAATCCAATCCGTTTTTCTTCAATGAGAAAAATGAAAAATGAAAAATGAAAAATGAGAAAAAGAGGACCAAACATTGTTGTCTAGGCAAATTTTCTAGGAAAGATGGAGGGTGTTATAGTTTTGGTATTAGAGCAAGTGGATTAAATCGTTTTTGAAGATTGATTGAAAGCATATGAACATTAGATGGAGCAGCAATTCAGACAACCGGTAGATTTTATGTACTTTGTATGCGCAATTTATTTTATATTACTTTTAAATAATTTTTTATAGCACCGTATTTACTTAAGAAGTATGGGATAAAAGGGCATTGCATAGGTAGATGAAGTAATGGCTCCTAAGAGAATAGCTAGATATGTTAATGATCTACCACCTAAACAACCGCCACCGGACTTGGCACGAGTTGTGGAAAAACCTTGCTGGAATGGTGGAGAGATAGTCAATGCAGAGTGATAGGTTAATAGAACACAAAGATCGTCGGAAATAATCTCCACCTATACCTACACTTGGTGTCACTCCTAGAGCAGAGAATACTGCTGGTGTTTATAAAAATTTTCTTAAATTAAACCCAATGGAATTTAAATGGTGTTGGAGATCCAATGGTAGCGAAGGAATGGATAAATTTGTTGGAACATAAATTTAAATACATGAAGCTCGCTGATGAAGATAAAGTGTTGCGTGCCTCTTATATGTTCACTGATGATGCTAGAACATGGTGGGACTTAACTGAAGTAACTATTGCTGATGAATAATTAACTTGGGAAAGATTCAAGACTATCTTTTATAATAAAGTTTCCACTGCAGATGCTAAGGATGCAAGATGCAAAAGTTAGAGAATTCTTTGAATTGAGACAAGTTGACGGTTTGTCGGTTAGTGAATATGTGAGAAAATTTGAAGGGTTCTGCAAATTTGTTCTTTACATTGGCAATGACAATAAAAAAAACTGGTTTGTTTTATGAGTGGACTAAATCCAGAGATGAAGAGAGATCTCCATATGTTAGAGTTCAATAAGGATATAAATAAGGCATTGCTTACAGAACAAGATGAAGGGAATATAAAGAAGAAGAGGCAGGTAATGAAACCTGCTTTTGTATCTAAGAACCTTGGCAATAGAGGCCAACAGAGCAAAATAAAGTAGAGCAGAAGCATTCAAATTTGAAACAACAATGGCCAACAACAACTACTTCTTTAGAGAAACCTCTGTGTCTAACATGCGGGAAGAATCACAGTGGAAAGCATTTTATGAGAACAAATTAGTGTTATGAGTGTAAAAAGTAAGAGCATTATGCGAAAGATTGTCCTACTCTTCAAAGTGATCAAAAGAAAGTACAAAGATGTGTGTTCTATTCATGAAGATGCAAAAACTAATCCATCGGTTGTCGAAGGTGATATTTCCATCTTTGGTGTAGTTGCACATGTATTATGTAAGACCCGTCATTTCATATGTAATGAATAGTACTAGTTACGTAACGGTGTTATACACATTCCTTATGAAATAATGTTATTATCTATATATTTTGAGAATTTTGATAGGTGACGGTCATATAAAATTGATGTGCTCAGGATTTTCATGTCCTTTATGATGTAAGCATAATAAATAATTAATGTTTTATTTATTTTGAAATAAAATGTGGTATATGAGTAAGAGCAATAGATATTGTGAAAAGGTCTACCTCAATTATGCCAATAATTTAAACAAGTGGGGTATACAATATTGGAATACAATTCTTGCTTTTAGAGAAAGGATCCGAGTGTCACTTGGGATCCAATACAATGACTTTTTATTTTATTCTTTCTTGAGATGTTATATGATGCATTTTATGTTAGACATGTATCCCCTAAGGAGTAAAAATGTAATACGTTTTTGGATACATTTTTGTCAATAAAAAATTTATTCATTTATATATACCAAATCTTGTCCTCTTTATGTTCATATTTGTTTAATGTATGATAAGCAAACAGTAGTCTAAGACTGTCAGTCTAAACCTTAAGAATTGGGCATATGATGGACTGATTATGCAGAAGACACGATTCTTAAGGTGATGGTCTAAAGCATATGATCCGCAATCAAGGGAATAAAGTTAGGCGCTTTATTCATGTAAAGATTGTTATGTTATCTATATCCCTTTTGGGAGATGGTTTGTCTTGGCCATCGAAGTTGGACTCCTTGAATAGAAACATTGGCGCGTTGTCATAGGTGACGATGTGTTGGATCAGGACTTAAAGTGAATTGATTTGGATTAATAATTCTGTCTTGGCAAATCGATTCACTTTAGACAGTCATTTGTATTGTATCTTAATCCTGAGATGAATAGTGGGCCCGTTGTCTCGACTTGTGTCTTTTGATGTACCAATGGGTGACTCCCACATCTCTATAGTGGTATGCATGCCGGTACGTTCGAGGCATGACTCTTGATAGTGTAGACTTGTTATTCATAGATATGGAATCCATAGCTCCTCTTTAGAAGTGATGATATCCTCTTATATGCATTGTCCTATAATTGGAAAACTGGAGCGCTCAACCATTTGGATACATAGGTGTAACTGAATGGTATACTATCTTTGGATGGTAAGTTTTCTAATGGTGAGACAATGGAACGTAAGATAAAAATAATCGGGAAGGTAAGATAGAACTTGTCCTTAAGCCGATTATGGATTATCATATGGGGATACGATACACTATGATATGCCATGGAGACTTAGCTACACGAGCTTCGTAATTCTATAAAGTTCGAGAGTGCAGCTCCAAGCTTTTAGTGGAGTAGCATTGGAGTTGATAATTGTGAAATGTATATCTGGGATATTGGGTTTCATAATTATCATGAGCTTGAACTTTATAGGTCCATTTTGGTCCCCTTTGCTAGCTCACAAAATGCTGAAACGACACAGCGTGCTTTTCCAATAATTGGTGACTTATGTCGGATTTATTAGATTGGTTTAAAATTTGTAAGAATCAAACAATTCATGTTTGTTTATCGGTTGAATTAATTTTGTAAGAAATTAGTTCAAGATAAACTTGTTGAATTATTACGATCAGATAATTCTTGTCTGTTTATCGGTTGATTTAATTTTTGGACAAATTAGATCAAGATAAACTTGTAGAATTATTGTGAATTGATTTATTTTCTTAGAGATTATCTTGATAAAGTTTGTTTTGATTAGATAACTTCTCTATTGGGGTATTTGAATCAAAACTAAGACTTTATCCTTTAGAATCTCGGGTGGAAAATAAAAGATTCGCGGAGATTTTTTCTCAGGAATTCGGCCTACCGGATGACATGTTCGGCCTGCCGAACTGAATGTTTGGCCTGCCGATCAGCGGAGATAAGATTATGCATTTTCATGCGGATCTTATCAGATATTGATCCGAACTTGATTCTGTTTCGAGTTTTTGAGACCTAATCTGATATGGACTGACCCCAGGACCAATAGGTATAAAAAGGGAGTGAGTCTCATGATTTACTTAGATCAATTTGAGAGATTAAGAGTGATACTCTTCTAGTGAGCATCTGAAACCTCCCTGAGAGCTTTTGTTCACAAATCACGAGCACTAGCTTTGGGTTCTCTCTGTTGGTTGGAAGGAGAGTCACCGGTAGAAGAGCTATACGTGTGAGCCCACACTCACTCTGGTTGTGGATAGAGAATAGCAAAGAAGACCAGTTGGTTGAGGCTCTTCTGGAACGTTACTTCTCTACACGGATTGTGGAGGTTCTTCGGCACACTAAGGTTAGTAAGATCTGTTTAATTTATACATATAACATGTCAAACTTGTGTTTTGGAAATTACTCTGATGAATTTTTAAAAAATTCTGCTGCGCACTTTGTTTCCAACATTTTATAATGTCACCATTTTTTTTTTTTTGTTATCCCACGTGAGGGAAGGTATCTTTTCATTATGAATTTAGACCTTCATGCTAAGGCATACCTACTATAGCAATAATTCAAGCAAGTTGGTATGAAATTTTGAATTTCAATGCTTCCCAAATAATGGATCTAGATTTCATTGGAATCCCATACCACCTTTTCATCCTTTTAATTCATTATTGGCTGGTTAGTTGCATTATTTAGAGAATACATCACATGGGTAGATGAGATAAGGTGTTATCATTGTCCCCTATTCTTCTTAGACCATTCTTTAAGTTTTTTTCCCCTCCTCCCACTGATTCCCTTCCCCAAGTCAAAAATTTGCTGCTTCTAAAAGAGAAAAACACTCAATCTCACCCAAAAACACTTTCTCCCTTCACATATCTCTCTCTCACAACTCTTTCAACCTAAAGTGTCCACATTTTCTTCATCTTCTTCTCTTCCACATTTGCTGCAAAGACTTGGAAAACATTAAGGAATCTCAAGGCTTTCTTTTGGTCACACTCAAAGGAGATTAGAAGAACTCTATCTTCGAGTAAGTTTTCTAGATATAATAGCCTGTACCTATAGGTTTATGAAATTCCAACCTCCATAACTTTCTATACAAGTGTCTGTTTGCCATGAAATTTTAGTATGATAATTATTATATGAGATGTAATGTTGCTCCAAGTTTCACCTCAATTGGAATTTTCTATGTCAAGATATTGAATTTTCACTTCCTGCCACTCATTGTCCAATTACTATTTATCGGTAATGCTTTATAAAACATAGTTCTTGTTCATAGGGCAAACAAATTGTATTTTTGATGAAATTTGGTGGAAATATTCATAGATATATTAGGTTGTGGGCTGGAAAGTTTCGTCATAATATCATGTATATTTTGTGAGTTATTGAACTTTGTTTAAACTAGGTTTTTTGTTGTTGTCAAAATAGTAAATTTCTACTCTTTGCTTTAATGGCTTGATTTTATAGCTAAATGAATTTGTTGGACCACAAGTATTTTTCTAATATTGTATTTATGTGTATGAAGATTGTCATAAAAATTTTGGAGTCAAAGTAATTTTATTCTATTTGTTTGAAAATGTTTACTAAAGGATGTTCACTACCTTGTTTATGTAAAGCTAGTTTTACCACTAATTTCAAATGTATGTTTTGAATTATTTCGATTTTATTTGAAGCTAGATTTTTCATATGTTATGCTTTTATGTCTAATATATGTAGTAATTTTTAGAAATCATTTTCCAGCATAGATAATTTAATACATAATTTAATTTCTAGGCTGCTCACTGTCCAATGTGTGCTGGCAGGTTTTATGTTGTTGAATATGAAATTTATTTTAATTACCAAATGAGATTTTTATAACCAATGAAAAATTAGGGTGTTATGTATCTATGTTAACTTTGTCCCTACAAAGTCTCATGCATAAATTGTATGTGTATTGTAAGATATAAAGCTCTGAATGTTTATAGGTCAGGCAGATTTTTACTACGGGCAGATTTTAAGTTAATAAGTATGTGATGAAAAATGGTATTGAATGATATCGTGATGATGAATGTTAATTTTATATATACATGAATAATTGACATGAACACTCCAAGAGGTGAGCATATCAAGACCGTAGCAACGTCATCTAAATTAAGGTTAGGTAAGCAAGCTTGTCAAGTAAGTACATTTCACCTGCAACATGATGAATGTTTATAGAAAAAGAAATTGGGAAAAGGTTTCGTGATGATTTTTAAGATGTTTTACATGATGCCTCTTCATGAAAGCTTTTGATGCCCTATGAATGTTCACTGACTGTCTTGATGATGACTGGGAAAGCTTAAAAGTATGTACATGTATATATGTATCACCTAATTAAGTGTTGCACACCCAATGTTAATGTTTTTGATGTTGCCCAAAGTTGGACTTGTCGTGTTCGGTTTGGGATTGGTTACCCCACTCCTCTCACGACGGCGCGCCTATGATTATGATGAATGGTGCAACACTTAGGCCCTTAACGATAAAATGAATAAAGTTTTAATATGGAAATTATACTGCAAAGATATGTTCTATATGAAATTGTGCCTTGTGAACTTTTATGACTATGATGATGATGTTATATAGTGAACTTACGTGAAATGAATTATGTTGTGAGATAAGAAAGTGTACTTACTAAGCTTTTGCTTACTAGTTTTATATTATGTTGCAGACAAAGGTAAAAGAAACATGGACGAAGTAGAGGATGTGGATTGGCATGTGTGCTAGGAATGCTGGATTGGAAAACGGAAGTACGGACTAAGTGGAAGTTGTGGACTGGCATGTGTGCTAGGAATGTTGGATTGGAAAATGGAAGAATGCCAAGAAAGAATTTATGTTATTGGATAATGTTTTATTGTTGTATGTTAATTTTCCACACTATGTTGTATTAAAACCTATTTCAGGTCACTTTTAATTTGGTAGTAGATTGGCCTGCCAACCATTACTGGTTAGATTGCCGGTGTATCAATCGGCCTACCGATTCTTCTATATCGGCCTGCCAATCTGGGTGTTTTAAAACTCTAAAATTGCAGAGCCTCCAACGGTCTGTCAATGGTTGAAGCTCGAAGCGCTGATCATGTTCAGCCGACTGGTGTCCAAGGTTCGGCCCATCGAACTGGCGAAGCATATTTGAATAACTGTATTTAATTTTTTAAACTATGATTTTGTTATTTTAGCATTGATAAACTATTTAATTATATATAAGTATTTTAAAAGTATCATAAATAAAAGTATTTCAAGAAAAAATATATATATATGCATGGATCCTGGGATAGGTTTCTTTAATCATACATTATTTGAATAGTTTATTCTTAAATAATTATTAAAAAGATGTAAGTAACGACATCTGTGACGTCTGTAAGGGGACGTTATAGGCTTTGGTATTAGAGCAGAATTTTGTTTCCAATTCACATTGCCACACATCAGTACCAGTCCTCCAAGTAAGTATGTTTTAAGTTAAACTGATGTATGTGCAAGTGTAACTATAAATGCAAAATAATTAATGCCTTTGGGCATAAACGTAGTAGTGGAATCTTGTCTCATTTCTAGAATTGAAAGTTTATTCCTAAAATTTATAATTTTAGGAAATCGAAGATGCAAGGACATAGAAGAACTCAAACCCATGCTCAAACTGCTCCTAGAAATGGCAATTCAATTGATGACAATGATTGTTGAGCTACAAAGGCAACTACAAGAGAAAAAAAGAGAAATAGAGGAGCTGAGAGCTAGCAGCCAAGGAGGCGAAAGACAAGGAGAAAACATGCCACCTCCTCCTCAACAGCAAGGAGAGGAAGTTCCAGTCCTAGCCCCTGTACCAGAAGGAAGACCCATTTACCAAGAACCTTTATTGGTTAGATGGAGGTGTGTTAAGCCACTAGACTTTGAAGGCTCTAAAGATCCCCTGGTTGCTTAAGAATGGTTGAAGACAGTTGAAGCTACTTCGAAACTCATGGATTTTATTGATAATTGAAAGGTCCTTTGTGCATATACTGCCTAACCATGGATGCTAGAATCTAGTAGGGTGGAATCGAGCTGAGCAGGAACATAGATGAAATGACATAGGCAGATTTCATTTAGGAGTTTAATGCCAAGTTCTTCCACATGAACATCACCTGAAAACACTATGATGAGTTCAGAAACCTACGCCAAGGAGATATGTCTGTGAACGATGTGGTAGCTAAATTCTATCAGTTGGCACGCCTATGCCCAGGAATGGTTGGCGATGAAAGTGAGAGAGTCTCTAAAAATTGTAGCAATTGTTGATGGGGCAAGTCCATCGAGAACTCAAGAACAAGTTGTTTTAAGGGCACAATGGGTAGAATTCCATTTGTCAAAGTTAAAGAGAAACTAGCCTCAGCCAAGTTAGCCTGTGAATTATGCCAATGCTCAAAACTGAATCCAAGGCAGAAACAACAACCATCCACATTGGAAGACTAATAAGAGGAAGGGCAATTTCCATAACCAATAGGGTCCAAACAACAAGAAATAGAGTAGTGGTTAGTATAACAACAACAACAGGTAGAGGAAAACATGTACTAAGTGCAAAAAACAGCATCCAAGTGAATGTCGTATGGGAACCAATCAATGCTTTATCTGTGGGTGCGAAGGTCACTTTGCTATGAACTGTCCTAACTAGTCCAATGCTCAACTTCAGCATAAAGCTCTTCATGCTCAACTCCACCATATGCCATTGGAAGGACCACTGATAAACCATGGAAGACTTGAAGCCCCACCTACTAATGCGTGCATTTATGCAATGATGAAAGAGCAAGCAGTAGCTGAAACCTCAATTGTGGTCGCATATTAGATCTTAAGCCTATCTTTTAATGCACATGTTCTTTTTGATAGGGGCGCCACACATTCATTTGTATCCTCAAATTTTTCTAAGAAGTTAGGAGAACATTTAGAACCTATGAGATAGGGATTTACTATGCCACTACCCTTCAGGGAAGTGATGACGTCTACACATTATTTATGTATAGTTCCTTTGTGGATTTCCAAAAGAGAAGTTATTGTCGATCTTATTGTAATCGAAATGTATGATTATGATATAATTCTCGGGATGGATTTCCTGAGTACATTTAATGTGTCTATCGAGTGCCAAAGATCAAAGGTGATTTTCCATCCAAAAGGCAAAGAAAAAGTCATGTTCGTGGGTGAATCCAAAAGGAAGCCAAACATGTTCCTATCAGCCATGAAGGCGAGAAAGCTACTAGCAAATGGATGTATGAGTTATTTGGCAAACATCATAGATAAAAGCCAAGAAGAAAAGATGAAGATCGAAGATGTTATGGTAGTTCGTGAATTTCTTGAAGTATTTCTAGAAGACCTATCAAGTTTACCTCCAGATAGAGAAATCAAATTTGAGATTAAGCTCACCCCAGGCACTAATCCAATTTCAAAGGCACCATACAAAATGGCTCCAATGAAATTAAAGGAGTTACATGCTCAACTAAAGGAACTTTTTGATAAAGGCTTCATTCGACCAAGTCATTTGCCATGGGGAGCACCGGCTTTGTTTGTCAAGAAGAAGGATGGTTCCATGAGACTGTACGTTGATTATCAGGAGCTGAATAAAGTGACGATCAAGAACAAGTACCCGTTGCCCATAATCGATGATTTGTTTGATCAACTTAAAGGTGCATCTGTGTTCTTAAAGATTGATTTGCGGTTAGGATATCATCAGTTAAAAATCAAAGAAGGAGACATCCCAAAGACTGCTTTTAGATCGAGGTATGGTCACTATGAATTCGTGGTTATGCCTTTTGGTCTAATGAATGCACCTGGAAACTTTTATGGATTTGATGAATTGGGTATTCAAGGAATATCTTGATAAATTTGTTATAGTGTTTATCGATGATATTCTAGTCTATTCAAAGAGTCAGGAGGAGCATGTTGAGCACTTAAGAATCGTGCTAGAGACCCTCAAGAGACATAAGCTGTATGCAAAGTTCTCTAAGTGTGAGTTTTGGCTCGATCATGTATCTTTCTTAGGCCATGTTGTGTCAAGGGATGGAATAATGGTTGATCTTACTAAAGTCAAAGCGGTTCTTAATTGGAAAAAACCAGAGAATGCGAGCGAGATAAGAAGCTTCTTGGGACTGGCTGGTTACTACCGAAAGTTTGTGGAAGATTTCTCAAAGATAGCAATGCCTCTCACAAATTTAACTTGTAAAGGAAAAAAGTTTGAATGGACAGATGAGTGTGGGAAGAGTTTCCAAGAATTAAAGAAAAGGTTTACTACAACTCTGGTCTTGGCTATTCCAGAAGGAAATGATGGATTTGTAATTTATAGTGATGCTTCTAAGATGGACCTTGGTACGGTATTGATGCAAAACGATAGAGTGATTGCCTATGCCTCGAGACAGTTGAAAGATTATGAGATGAATTATCCTACTCATGATCTCAAATTGGCAGCCGTGGTTTTTGCGCTAAAGATTTGGAGACATTACTTGTATGGAGTCCAATGTAATGTTAGACATATATGCCCTAAGGAGTAAAAATGTAATATGTTTTTGGAGACATTTTTATCAATAAAGAATTTATTCATTATTAATATACCAAATCTTGTTCTCTTTACGTTCATATTTGTTGAATGTATATTAAGCAAACAATAGTTTAAGACTGTCAGTCTAAACATTTAAGAATTGGGCATATGATGGATAGATTATGCAGAAGACACGATTCTTAAGGTGATGGTCTAAATCATAAGATCCGCAATTGAGAGAATAAATTTGGGCGCTTTATTCATGTAAAGATTGTGATGTTGTCTATATCCCTATTAGGAGATGGTTTGTTTTGACCATCAGAGGTAGACTCCGTGAATAGAAACATTGGCACATTGTTATAGGTGACGAAGTGTTGGATCAGGACATAAAGTGAATAGATTTGGATTAATAATTCTGCCTTGGTAAATCGATTCACTTCAGACAATTATTTGTATTATATCTTAATCCTGAAATGAATAGTGGGCCAGTTGTCTTGACTTGTTTCTTTTGATGTATCAAAGGGTGACACCCACATCTTAATAGTGGTATGCATGCCGGTATGTTGGAGGCGTGACTCTTGATAGCATAGACCGGTTATTCATAGATATGGAATCCATAACTTCTCTTAAGGAGTAGTGATATCCTCTTATACGCGTTATCCTGTAATTAGAAAACTAGAGCGCTTAACCATTTGGATACATAGGTGTAACTGAATGGTATACTGTCCTTGGATGGTAAGTTTTCCAATAGTGAGATAATGGAACGTAAGATAAAAATAATCGGAAAGGTAATACAAAACTTGTCCTTAAGCCAGTTATGAATAATCCTATGGGGATACGATACACTATGATATGTCATGGAGACTTAGCTATATGGGCTTCGCAATTCTATGTAGTTCGAGGGTGTAGCTCCAAGCTTTTAGTGGAGTAGCATTGGAGTTGATAATTATGAAATGTATATCTGGGATATTGGGTTTCGTAATTATCGGGAGCTTGAACTATATAGGTCCATTTGGTCCTCTTTGCTAGCTCACAACATCTTGTAACGATACAATGTGCTTTTTCAATAATTTTGAATTCGATTTATTAGATTGGTTGAAATTCAGAAGAATCAAATAATTCATGTCTGTTTATCAGTTGAATTAATTTTGTGATAAAATTAATTCAATATAAACTTGTTGTTGGATCAGATAATTCTTGTCTGTTTATCAGTTGATTTAATTTTGAATAAAAAATAGTTATAAACTTGTAGAATTATTAGAAATTTATTTATTTTCCTAGAGATTATCTAGATAAAGTTGTTTTGATTTGATAACTTTTCTATTGAGTTATTTGAATTAAAACTGAGACTTTATCCTATAGAATCTCGGGTGGAAAATAAAAGATTCGCTGAGATTTTTTTTCGACAGTTTAGCCTACCAATGGGGCAAGTTCAGCTTGCCAATTAGGCAGATCGGCCTGCCGATGCGCTAAAAAAAGATTACGTAATTTCATGTAGATTTTATCAGATATTGATTCTGATTCAAATTTTTGAGACTTAATCTGATAAGGACTGACCCTAGACCCAACCTCTATAAAAAGGGAGTAAGTCACATAAGTTATTCACATCAATTTAGAGATTAAGAGTGATACTCTACTGGTGAGAATCCAAAACTCCCTGAAAGATCTTGTTCACAAATCAGGAACACTTGCTTTAGGTTCTCTCGATTGGTTGGAAGGAGAGTCACCTAGTGGCAAAGCTGTATGTGTGAGCCCACACTCACTCCAATCATGGATTGAGAATAGCAAAGAAGACCAGTATGTTGAGGCACTTCTAGAACGTTACTCCTTTTCATAGATTGTGCGAGTTCTTCAGCAATCAAAGGTTAGCAAGATTTGTTTAATTTATGCATATAGTATGTCAAACTTGTGTTTTAAAAAATACTCTGATATAAAATTTTTAAAATTCCGCTGCATACTATTTTTCTAACAATTGGTATCAGAGACATAGTTTTTACATAAATTTACGAGTTTGTGATGATACTATATGTATAAATTATGTGATCTTAATCTCTCCTATGCTTGAATTGAATTTTATAGAGAGTTAGTGTTGGAAACAAAGTGCGCAACTGAATTTTTTGAATTTTTCATCAGAGTAATTTCCAAAACGCAAGTTTGGCATGTTATATGTATAAATTAGACAGATCTTACTAACCTCAGTGTGTCGAAGAACCTCCGCAACCTATGTAGAGAAGTAACGTTCCAAAAGAGCCTCAACCAACTGGTCTTCTTTGTTATTCTCTATCCACAACCGGAGTGAGTGTGGGCTCACACGTACAGCTCTTCCACCGGTGACTCTCCTTCCAACCAATAGAGAGAATCCAAAGCTAGTGTTCGTGATTTGTGAACAAAAGCTCTCAGGGAGTTTTCAGATGCGCACTAGAAGAGTATCACTCTTAATCTCTCAAATTGATCTGAGTAAATCATGAGACTCACTCCCTTTTACATTACAATAGCATTAAATAAATTTCGGGGTGTTATAACTCTCCACCCCTAAAAGAAATTTCGCCCGCAAAATTTACAATTCAAGTTAGAAACAAAACAAATGCGGATACAATTCCCGCATACTCGACTTTAGTTCCCAGGTGGCTTCATCAACCCCGTGATACTGCCACATGACCTTTACCAACGGTATCTCACGATGATGCAAACTGATCACTCTCTGATCGATGATCTGAATCGACACTTCTTCGTACGTCGTATCTTCTTGAACCTATACATCACAAAATGAAACTATCTTACCCTGCTCAGGAGGACACTTCCTAAGCATCGACACATGAAACACATCGTGAACATGAGAAAGTTCAGGCGGAAGGTCAAGCCGACAAGTAACCATACCAATACGCTGAGTGATCTCGAACAGTCCAATATACCTCGGTGCAAGCTTTCCACTCACTCCGAACCGCATAGTCCCTTTGCGAGATGATACCTTCAAGAGAACAAAATCTCCAACTGCAAACTCTAAGGGTCTACGTCTCCTATCCGCGTAACTCTTCTGTCAACTATGAGCTGCCCTCAATCGATCTCAAATCATAGCGACTTTCTCGTTGCTATCACGGATCTCATCCGGCCTAAGAATAACCCTGTCTTCTGGCTCTGCCCAACACACCGGTGACCGACACAGTCACCCATACAATGCCTCAAATGGTGCCATACCAATACTCGCCTGATAGCTATTGTTATACGCGAACTCCACCAGATGAAAATATTTCTTCAAATTCCTACCGAAGTCTAACGCATAGGCAGGCAACATATCCTAGAGAATTTGAATAACCCGCTCAAACTGCCCATCAGTCTGAGGATGAAACGCCGTATTGAAGTTCAAATCTGTACGTAAAGCCTCCTGAAAACTCCTCCAGTACTTAGCATTAAACTTGGTGTCTCAATCAGAAGTGATGGACAAGGGAACTCCATGCAACCTCACAATGTTCTGCAGATACAAATCCTAGAGAATTTTCCTCGAACATGTTGACCTGAACGGAATAAAATGCACCAATTTCGTCAATCTGTCGACCACGACCCAAACTGCATCATGCCGCTGCTCCGTCCTTGACAAACCTATGAGAAAATCAATCGTCACATGCTCCCATTTCCACCCTAGAATAGGAAGCGGCTGAAGCTGACCTGCAGGTTTTTGATGCTCAGCTTTCACCTGAAGACACGTCATACACTTGGCCACGTACTCTCGAACATCTTTCTTCATGCCTCTTCACCAATATTGCCTCTTCAAATCACAATACATCTTCGTGCTCCTTGGATGAATAGCGAACTAAGACCTATGAGCTTCGTCCAAAATGGCTTTCGTCACCTCGACGATAGCTAGAACTGTAAGACACCCCCGAAAATACAACGATCCATCTGCATGCACGCTCCATTCTTATAACTGCTCTCCGTTCTAAATCCGCGACCAAATCCCCTGCAAATGCTAATCCTGCCACTGGTTTTGCTTCACCATCTGAAAAAGAGCTGGGGTTGCCTCCACATGATATATCAAAACTCGATCATAGTCTTCATGATACTGTAGCCCATACTCACTCACTGTCGCAACCCTGCTCCAGTCCTCAAAAGCCAAACAAGCGAGAATTCCTGAAGACTTCCTACTAAGCGCCTCCGCGACCACATTAGCTTTCCTGGGATGATACTGCAATGCAAAATCATAGTCCTCCATATACTTTATCCATCTACGCTGCCTCAAATTAAGATCCCTCTAAGTGAACAGATACCTCAAACACTTATGAGAGAAGACCTGAAATGATGCTCCATACAAATAACACCTCCAAATCTTCAGCTCATGAATCATAGCCGCGGGCTCCAAATCATGAGTAGGATAATTCCATTCGTGAGGTCGTAGTTGTCTCGATCTGTACGCAACCAGGCGTCCATACTGCATCAACATGCATCCAAGTCCGTGCCCTAAAGCATATGCGTAAACCTTATACGGCTCGTCGCTGCTTGGGATAACCAACACTGGAGCTGAAGTCAACTGGTTCTTCAATTCCTGAAAAGCAAGCTCACATTCTTCATCCCACTCAAACCTGACATTCTTCTTGATCAATCTCGTTAACGGAGCTGTAGTCTTCAAAAAATCCTTTACAAATTTTCTGTAATAACCAGCAAGACCTAAGAAGCTACATTCCTCGGTCGTTCCCACTCCACTATGGCTTCAATCTTGGATGAATCCACAGAATACCATGCTCAGAGATGACATGATCCAGAAACTTGACCTCAGTCAACCAAAACTTGCACTTTTCCCTCTTAGCATACAACTGTTGCTCCCGCAGAGTCTAAAGCACGATCCGAAGATGCTACTCATGCTCCTCCTAAGTCTTAGAATAACAAGAATGTCATCAATGAACATGATCACGAACAGATCCAGATACGGCCTGAATATCCTATTCATCAAATCCATGAAAGCTGCTAGAGCATTCATCAACCCAAACGACATAACTAGAAACTCAAAATGCCCATACCGAGTCCTAAAAGCTGTCTTGGGAATATCCTCTTCAATAATCCTGAGCTGATGGTAACTCGACCGCAAATCAATCTTTGAGAAGTACCGCGAACTTCCCAACTGATCAAACAACTCGTCGATCCTAGGCAAGGGATACTTATTCTTCAATATGACACGATTCAGCTACCGATAATCTTCACACAACCTGAGAGTCCCATCATGTTTCTTAGCAAACAAAACCGGTGCTCCCCACGAAGATGTGCTATTCTGAATATACCTTTTATTAGCAAGCTCCTTAATTTGCTTCCTTAATTCCTTCATTTCTACCAGCACCATCTGATAAGGTGCTATAGAAATCGATACTGTCCTCGGAAACAACTCAATACCAAACTCGATTTCCCGATGCAGTGGTAATCCTGGCAACTCGTCGGGGAAGACATCATCGAACTCATCAACCACTGAAATCGTTACACTTCCTCTAAAAGCATAAGGCTCGCACTCTAGGTTCGTAAGAAAAGCACAACAACCCAGATTTCTCCGCCCTCCTAGACACGACTTCATGAGACGCTCACTCATTAACTAATCACCACCACCCTGGTAAGTGATCATCGTCCCCCTATCAGACACTAGGGCCACTTTTCTAAGTTGGCAGTCTACAACTGCATTATACTTGGACAACCAGTCCATCCCTAGAATTACATCATATGAGCTCATGGGGAGAATAATCAAATCACTTTTCAAAATCTCATTCCCAATCTTTATTTTACAATATTTACACATACAATTTACACACACCCGCCCCAAGGGAGAAGTTATGACTAGGGATTCATTAAACTCTTCTATCTCTAATCCCAAGGCATGTACAAAGGAACTAGAAATGAGAGAATGAGAGGCACTTGTATCAAATAAAAAATGAGCTAAGGACTGAGAAACTAAGATCGTACCATCGACTACCCGTTACTAGTCTGAGAATCTGAACCTCCAGATGCCATTGCATGAACCTGCACTAGTGCCTTTCCTTTTCCTCTACCAACATTGTTGGGTCCTGGATTATTCTGCCAATGCTGCTGAGACAGAGACGACTGCACACTAGCTATACTTGATACTGAGGGACGCTGTGCTGAAAATGCTGCGGCTGCTGCCCCCGGGTTGGATACGAAAACTGCTAAGGAGAGAACTGAGGATACTGTAACTGCGGGTACTGCTGAGGCTAAGGTAGGGTCTGAGGCTGAGACTGACAACTGGCATCCTCTCTGGTCTGAGATCTAAGACGGGCACTCCTGATCGAGCAATTCCTCTTGATGTGTTCTGGCTGCTGACAAAAATGACAATGGAAGCTGTAGGGATTGTTGCGCCCGCTACCAGATGAACTGCTACTACCATTGTTTGTGCCACCCTGCTTGCTCTTTCCTGGAGTTGGATGACTACTAGTGCTTTTCCTACCGCTCCTCTACGATCCTCCTGAAGCCTTTGCTCGATCCTCACAATACTGCGCATAATCATTTTCCACTGATATTGCTGACGACACAAGCTCTCAAAAACTCCTAAGTCGCAAAGCAACCAACTATCGCCGAATAGGAGCCTTGAGCCCTCCCTGAAACTTAATGCACTTCTCACGCTCCGATGCCACAGCTGATGGAGCAAACCTAGCCAACTCATTAAATCTTGCCTCATATTCCTGGACTGACAAATCACCCTGCTGCAACCTGTAGAACTCAGCTGCCTTCTTATCTCTATACCCCTGTGAAAAATATCAATCATAGAACAACTCCTCGAATCTATCCCAACTGATATCGCCACCGTGTTCCAAACACTTGGCTTGTTTCCACCAAGTGTTAGCACCACCCTCGAGCTTATATGTAGCAAACTCCACACGATACTCATCAGGCACACCAAGGGTATCCAAATGCTTCACGATCGAATTTAGCCAATACTTTGCTAACTGCGAATCCCCATTACCATCAAAAGTCAAAATAGACGCATGCCAAAATTCCTTAAAATACGTATGCCGGCGACCAATATCAAAATCCTCCCGTCTAGCCCTGGCTTCCATCTATCGAAAAGCCACAAACGTAGACCTCATCATGCCCTCATCGTTTCCAAACTCGACGTCAGCTGTCGAACGACGTCTAGGTGCCATTCTCTCACTTCTGAAAACAAAATTTGGACTGTCAGAGGTATTTCATTGTCATACCTATGTGTGCACAATTCCCAAGGTTCATAACCTTGAGCTTTGATACCATTCTGTCACGTCCCAGAGTACGGGAGATGACGTAGCAGGTTATTTAAATTAATCAAAAGGGAAATTTAAGTAAAATCAAGAGTTTAGAGGTTAAATTAAATAAAAATGTGAAAGTTTTAAAAACAACATTGTATAAAAGAATTCATAAACATTAAATAGGTGAAATCTTTAAATGAATGATAAAATAATAGAAAGCTGCGAATATGGGTCCCACAGATCCACAACTTGTGCACACACATAGTACTGACAATATAATAATACAACTACAGTCCAAGCGCAAAGAAAGTTAAAAACTTTACATGCCTTGTTTAATTTATACAAACAATCTAATAAATCCTTCTACTGCTCCTGATTCAGTTCGTTGAATCCTCTCCGAACCTAAATGGGAAACCACCTAGAAGGGGGGGAAATTTAAAAACAAAGAAAATGTGAGCGAAAGGCTTAGTAGGACTATGTTTTAATAAATCATTTAATTTAAAGGAAAATCTGATTATTTAGGGAATTATATATATAAAAAAAACATTAAATAAATAAATAAATTCAAATAAAACCCTTCTTACCCAAAACAGTTTATTAGGTCGACCAAAAACATCATTTTCATTTTTCTAGGCAAACCATAAGAATATCACCACCGTAGTGGCCCAGTTGAGTTTCAAGACCTGCCCCCAAGGTTGATTGCTATACAACCCGATCTCTGATACGGCATCATGCCTTTGTGTTTATTTTCATTATCATTAAAAACCCATTTACTGAGTATTGTCATTTACATTCATTATAAAGTTCTTTTCAGTTCACGGTATATTAAAATATAACCAATAAATTCATTTTCAATCAACCGTTAAAAACATTTTTACAGAAACCCTTTTTAAAGCCAAATCATTTTGAAACTAGACTTCCAAAGAATGGGGTAGAAGTCCTACCTTGATACTCGTGCTGGTGCCCCACATAGTAATCCCGGTCCGCTATACGTTAGCTTCGCGGAACCACGAACGATTCTAGATACAAACTAAGTCTATCAATATCTAGTTTGAGACATTCTATGTTACTAAACCATTTCATGATGTCCTAGTGTGCCATTTATATCTTTAAAATCATTTTACAAGATTGGAATTTAAATCGGGGTTCAAAACAGTGAAAACAGGTGAAAAATCACAAAATTTTCCATGCTCTGCCGACCTGCCGGACTCCCTGCTTCGGCCGGCCGAACTGTACAGTTTGGCCTGCCGAAAATCAGGTCCGGTCAGCCGAACATTTCCCAGGTTTGGCCTACCTAACAGATTAACTCCGGCCTGCTGATCATTTGAATCCGGCCTTCCGAACTAGAAAAAACCCAAAAATTCCAGCCACGGGTTTTGGTTCTCCCAAAATCCAAATCTTGATTTTAACCTTTTTTCTCAAATCTCAGGCATGGAAAACAATCATAGATGATAGAAAAACATACTAGAACACTTTTGAACTCATTTAAACAAGATTTAAACACAAAAATCTCAAAAATCTAAAAATAGGGAAAAATAAGAAAAAATAAAAAATCTTAAATGCAATCCGTTTTTCTTCAATCTAAGCTTAGATTCTAGTTGTTCTAAGTTCATTTAACTCGAATCAAATGTTTTCTAAGCTCAAACGAACTTAAATTTCAAAAATGCACAAAATTGAAAATTTTAGAAAAAGTTTAGAAATTTCAAAACTAACCTCGAATCGAAGCTTCAATCCGCGTTCTCGGTTGCCAAATCTCGTCCCCGAGCTCCCTACTCGCTAACCCGAAGCTTGGATTCAAATTTTGACTTAAAAATTTGAGAGAGAACGAGAGAAACCGAGAGAGAAGAAGAGAGGGGGCTCACGGGAGAGAGGAGGAGAGAGAGTGAGAGCTGAGAGAGTGAAGAGAGAGGAAGGGAAGAGAAAATAAATAGAGAAAAACGATGGGCGGTTTTACTATGCGAAAACCATGTGTCACCCACGGTTTTGTAAAACGGAATATTTTTAACATTTTACAAATTGTTGTGTTTTAAAACTCAAAACATCATTTTAAAACAATAAGAAATCATTTGAATTTATCAAATTAACAAAACAACCTAAAATTCAAAATTCAACCAAGTAATCAAATTAATGTTGAAACATTAATTATGGCACACTAATTCATCATTTTACATTACAATAGCATTAAATAAATTTCAGGGCATTACAGTGACTATCGGCCTGTCGAACCTGGTGGTTCGGCTTGCCGACCGAGCAAAAATCATGACTTCTATAAAATATTGATTTTTTATGCAGTTTTTTAATTTTATTTTCAATAATTTAAAAACATAAAATTAGATATTCAGAAAATACCTATGGAATGCTATCATCCATCTTCTAGATCCGTCTTTTCCTAATGATTATGTAATTATAAAATTCTTACAAATTTAAAATTAAATAATAATTCATAGACGGTGATGATCGATCTAATTACATAAAAAACCTAGATACACATTCTAACTACTAAGGAACCACAAATGGCACAAATTAATTAATTAATTAATAATTACATAATAATTTAATTAACTATAATTAATTAATAAACATCCACCATATAATCCATGACAACATATAAATATATAGAAGCCCTAGAGTACCAACTCTATAAAAAATTTAAATTCAAGCATAGGAGAGATCAAGATCACATAATTTATACAAATAGCATGATCACAAATCGTAAATTTACATAAAAACCATAGCTCTGATACCAATTCTTAAAAAAAATAGTACGTAGTACAAATTTAAAAATTTTTATACTAGAGTATTTTCCAAAATACAAGTTTGACACACTGTATGTATAAATTAACTAAATCTTTTGAACCTTGTTTATCAAAAAGCTCTCGCAATTTGTAAAGAGAAAAGCGTTCCAAAAGAGCCTCAACCAACTAGTCTTCTTTGCTATTTTCTATTCACGATCGGAGTGTGTGTGGACGTACAATGTATAGCTCTTCCTTGATGACTTTACTTCCAGCAATTGAGAAATGCCCAGAACTACCGTTCGTGATTTGCAAACGATAGCTCTTTAGGGGAGTTTCAGAGACTCATAAAATAGAGTACTCACTCTTGATCTCTCAATTGAGCTAAATAACTTATAAGTCTTACTCCCTATTTATAAAAGTTGGACTCGAGAGTTAATCCTTATCAGATAATGCCTCCAAAATTCGAATCTAGATCAATATATGATAAAATCGTATAAAAACACATGATCAGACTATCGTTCGGTTGGTAGGCTGAATTGACAGATCGACCCGCATACTCCATCAGCAAGCCGAACCTAAAGACCGACCAGCCGAACTTATAATAAATGATCCCTAAGAATCTTTTATTTTTCATCTGAGATTCTTGAGATAAAGCCTCAGTTTTATTTTAAGCAATCCAATGGAGAAGTTATTTGATTAAAACAACTATATCTAGATAATCTCTAAGAAAATAAATATTGTCGATAATTCAACAAGTTTATCTTGAATTAATTTACACAAAATTATTTCAACTAATAAACAAACATGAATTATATGATCCTATCGAATTTCAACCAATCTGATAATTTAATATAAGTCACCAATTAATTGGAAAAGCATGCCATATAGTTATAGGATTTATTATGAGCTAGCAAATGGGACCTGATGGACCTATAAAGTTCAAGTTCCTGATAATTATGAAACCCAACATCCTATATATACATTTTATAATTATCAACTGTAACACTACTTGACTAAAAGTCTTTATGACATATCATAATGTATCGTATCCTTATATGATATCTAGTGTGGTAACACCCCCAAAATCTTTCTTTCTATCCATAGGGAGGTGAATAATTTGTGACTCGACAGATTGTGAAAAATAAACGTTCAAAAAGGCAAGCGGTATTTCAAAGCAAAGTTTAAAATACAAGAAATATTTTTATCTTTTTTTAATTCAAAGTTTAAAACATAAAATTGAAATGGTGAAGCTTAGAGAATCTCTTATATGTTTCGTAATTAGTATGGAATTTTGACTCTATTTAACAATTATCTAAAGCATTTGATTTATTATATCATTTATCATTAATTGCAAGCACTTTTACTACTTTTATAAGTCAACCGAGAGCGATAATATAACAAGCCATAATGCAGTAAGGGTCTTCCTATAAAAATAGCAAAATAATCATCTCTCACTAATGATTAGTTGCACTAATTATGAAAATTATAACCGTTGTCACTACAATTATAATTAACATAATTTTAAGATAGAACAGATAATAACAAATCAAAATTATTATATTTTAATGGAATAAATTATCGCATTAATTTTGGCAGCACATCGACTTATTAATTGGTTTAAGAATACACTATACCATCCTCTATCTACAATAAATCAAGCATTACTAGGCATTTACAGTGCCAGTCTATGTCTATAATGCAGCAAAAACTCAAATTAATAAATGAGCATGACTACAGTATTATTAATATTAATTATGCAATACAATTAAATTACATAAAGAAAGCATGACTAAATTTATGCAATAATTGGGCAACATAATAACATTAACAATAACAATTAAAAGCATAAAGATATAATTTACTCTACAAAATATAAACATTATAGCATACACAGAGTTAAAATCCATACTAGAGTACTATGCATACAAGATTATCTCTCTGCCTCACCAGACTTTTAGACATTTTTTTTTTTTACCTAAGGGGATAAAAATAAGAAAAGGAGAGAATGGAAAAAGAAGAAGAGGGAGAAGAAGAAGGGCCAAATAGTCCGAAGGGGTGAAGAATTGGGGCAAGAAGCCTCGGTATTTATAGGCCTCAAAAGGCCCTATTCATTTATATTTTTATTTTATTTTACTGTTCAATTGGATCATATATTAATCTGATTTCCTCTCCTTTTTTCACACTAAGATTTGGTGTTGAGTGTGCGAATTTAGGTTTGGAATCTGCTATTACACGGTTATGGTAGGCACTGAAACGAGATAATTTGACGCATTCTTTTTGCGATCCAATGGTCTAGAATCATGCTCAAAAATGGGCCCAGATGGGGCAGCATGGCCCAAAAATCTGACCATTAGATCGGTAAACGTCATCTGATCCAACAGCTAAAAAGACATATGCGTGTGAAGGCGCCCGCACAAAATCCAACACTGGCTGAGATGCTTTCTGATGCACGTGGAACTTATCTACGTGTGTGATGCACACGCCAACCATAAACTGACACGTGGAATGCACTAATGATGTGTGGTTGACAAGTGCTGACATCATGACATGTGGACGATTAAGATCCTTATAGCAGTGAATCTAATGGTCCTTGTACATGTCCAGCCAATTTCAAAATTTGAATTTTAATTGTTTAATGAAATTGAATTTTAATTGTTTAATGATGCATTTGATGTTCGATTTTGCCCATTTTGGCTCCATTTTGCCCCCTTTTTCCTCTAGATTTCAAATCTAAAATTTATAAACACACTAAAATTAATTATTTTACAAACATAATATTTACAAAAATTATTAAAAATATTTATTTAACAATAAAACACACAAAAATTACTGAAAATAGATAAAAACTTCTAAAATTAACAAACCTTAATAGATATGCTATTTAAGGCATGGGATTATCTTTAAAAATTACTAGAAACATATTGAAACATATTTACAGACTCAAAACTTATTTATAAATAGTTTATGACTCAAAATAAAATCACACAACATAAATTTTATGGTTTGGACTATTTACAAACTAATCACATATTTAACATACCGGAATGACTCTTAAAATTATTAAAAATATTATTAAACATAAAAACACATTTACCCACTAAGGCACAAAAATACTTATTAACTCACAAATGCTATTACTTAGAGGATTTAATGAGAAATAAAAGCATAAATAAATTATTTAAGCCTTATAAAATATACACTTTTACAGTCTCATTAATATCCATATTTGGCTTAAGGATAATTTCGATCTTACCTTCCCGATAACTTTTCCCTAACGTTCCATTATCTCACCATCAAAAAACTTATCATCTGAAGACAGTATACCATTCAGTTACTCTTATGTATCTCAATGGTTGAGCGCTCAAGTTTTTCAATTGCATGATAATGAATATAAGAGGATATCATCGACTCCTAAAGAGGAGTCTTGGATTCCATATCTATCAATAATAAGTCTACACTATCAAGAGTCATGTCTCCAATGTACCAGCATGCGTACCAACATAAATTGTGGATGTCACCCTTTGATACATCAAAAGACATAAGTCAAGATAACGGGCCCACTATTTATCTTAGGCTTAAGATACAACACATATGATTGCCTAAAGTGAATTAATTTGCTAAGACAATATTTATCTTAGGCTCAAGAGTTACACTTTATGTCTCGATCTAATACATCGTCACCTATGACAATGCACCAATATTTATGTTCATGAAGTCAACCTTTGATGGTCAAGACAAACCATCGCATGTTAGAGATATACACAACATATCAATCTTTGCATGAATAAAGCGCCCAACTTTATTCCCTCAATTGCGGGTCTTATGATTTAGGCCATCACTATAGAATCATGTCTTTCATAAAATCTGTCCATCATATGCCTGATTCTAAAGGCTTAGATCGATAGTCTTAGACTTTTGTTTGCTTATCATACATCCAACAGATATGAACGCAAAAAGGACAACAATTTGGTATATGAATAAGAAATAAACTCTTTATTGATAAAAATATCTCCAAAAACATATTATATTTTTACTCCTTAGGGCATGCATGTCTAACAGCATATCTATACATTTAACGAATACACATAATTGGATTTCAAGCATATAGAAAGCATATCTTACAAGCATGAGTAATCATTATTTATAAGAGTGAATCACGCATAAACATGCTTATATTAAATAAATATGACATTGAATCATTAATATATGATCTAACATGCTTTTAAAAATGTTCTAATTGCAATGAAAAGCTCGACTTCTCGGCAAGGAAGATGGGTGTGCTAAACAGATTACGAATTGATTAGAAAGTATTTTTCCATTTTAAATGCATTCTAAACTAATTGTTTTGCCCATTTATATATTTGAAATAGAGAAATTTAATTGGAATTGAAAGTTTGCAAAATGGTACATTTTGATTGATTTGTTGACTAGGTTATAGCAAATTGAATTATTGTTGCTTGTATTAGACTTAAGAGGCAAGCAATTGGCTAAATATTCTTACTTAGCACTCTTTCCACATGTCTAATCCAAGAAAAAGATGGCAAAAGCCCTGAACCAAGCTTATCCCTTCTCTTACTTGATTTAGACTACTTCAAATGAACTAGAATGTTCATTTTTGCCTATTTCTTTGTCAAGCAACTCTAAAAATGTCAAGCACTCTCCCCTCTTCTTTCTCTCCATTTTCTATGTCCTAAAACATACAAAAACTTAAACAACACCATAGAAATTTAAGTTATACAAACCAAGCCAAGTTTTCACCGTTTTGAGCTTAAAAATCAAGCGTTTTGACCTCTATTAAAGCCCTAACTTCAAGCCCTACAGGGTAACATCTATATTTATGTTTCTTATGATGAAATGAAGTTATTTTCTATTCCATAGGGTTATAGATGTGAAAAAAGTAAGCTAAAACAAATTTGAGCTCAAACTAAGCTAGTTAAGTTAGTTTCTTTGCACAATTGCCAATTTTGGGGAATCGGATTTTTTCCTTTATTTCTATTGATCATAAGTGTTTATAAAGTGATTTTAAATGCTTGTAGATAAGTGGAAATTAGTTAGAATGTTATTTCTGAATTTATGGAAAGAAAATGCAAAATATGTTAAGTGGAATATCAAATTTACACCATGCTTGATTCTCATGTATTAGGTTGTCTTTATAAGATTATATGCTTCCCTTAATGATATTTAATGTTTGAAAATATTATTTATTTATTGAAGACCTAATTCTAGCTACAAAAGAGGTGAAATTGTTATGTATTTGACATAATATAATTTGTTTTAGGATTAAACTTAAGTGCATGTTTGTTGAGATGATTGAACATGTAATCGCCATGTTTAATCATATGTTTGGTAGTGTAGCTTGTTATTTGTCCATAAATGTGCATTTTGACATTGTTCTATTCAACCTATTTTGTGTTTGATTCAATACAAAACCCTTATAATATGAACTTCTAACCTAGATGAATAAGTTTGGTTTATGAGAAATTAAATGGTATATAATTTTATAGTGCTACGCTTTTAGCACATCTTATCTTCTAAGAGGACAGATCTTTTCACTCAATGCAAATTGGACTCAAAGTAAGTAGAAACTACTATTTACTGCATCACAAGAACTATGTCATGCATGTTTTAAGGTGCATTGAATAGATTGTCATTATTTGAGAATGATGTAGATTGTTGAAAAGCATCAATGATTCATGGCATTTACATTAGAACATGTGATATGGTCTAAAAAGGAATGAGGTTTTTAACTAAAATGGGGGTTTGGTGATTAATTGGTAGTCGATTAGGCACAGGATGTGGGTGGGACCAGAGGACCCAACAAAGGGTTATGAATATTTTGAAGTTGAAAAATGAAGATAAAAAAAACTATAAAGACTGAGACTGAATACGGCAAATACCTGAAGTCTAATGACCAAGTTAGAAACCTCGTAGTATTGTTACTACATTGGCCAAATTATGATGAACAGGCTCTAAAAAGCATAGCCTATCATTACCAGTTAAGTACCACACTCTAAGGTACTTGAAAAATGAAATACTTGTTGAAAGAAAATTGATAAAATAAAATGTCTTACTGCATTCTCATTCATTTTTCATGTTCATGAATTAGTTTATGTGTACTGAGCTTTTAGCTTGTTATAGTTCTTATGATGCAAGTGAGGATGTACAAGGCTAAGGGTGGACCGAGTATCTAGAGCTACCAAACAACGAATTGTCCAATGCCATTTTTTAGATCAGCTTTTGAATCTTATTTAGGAACTTTGTTTTGTTAAACTTAGCAGCTTTGTTATGTTTTGTAAGCGATATATTACTAACTTTGGATGTGAGAGTATATTGCATATCTCGTTTTGAAATACTGTATATGTTGTAAATAAAGAAATTAGTGAAACAAAAGTTTCAAAACTCTACCATAATGAAATCAATATTTTAAGTAAACCACAATATTTATAATGTAAACAAAAGGTTAATACTCTTTATTCCAATTAAATAGGCTTTCTACGAGCTTATTAGTTAGCTTGAGAAGTATTATAGTTAATATTAACACTAGGCATGCTAAATCTCAAACATGTTTCATTCAAACATTTTTATAAAATCAAATATTCATGATATGCTTTTGAAATTTTTATGCAACATGCTTAACATATAAATAAAAGTAAAAATAATAAATCATGCAAAAAAATATTTAAAAGTATGATTTATCATGTCACGAATAACATAAAGCATATCATTCAGACATTTTTAACCATTGAGTACTTGGCAATCAACTTTTACCTTAAAACATAACAAGGATATGAAGTTAAAATTTACATACATTTAAATAACATGTTAACAATGGCTCATAATTTTTAACAGAATCAAAAGACACTTTTTGCACTATAAAACACAAATACAAATCTGTTGGCAAATAAAATTTCGTGAGTAGGGTTCGATTGAATGCGCATAACCTTAAAGCTATTTTGAACGAAAATTTATAAAAAAATCCCAGACAATCGTAACATACATATACACATCATATCCAAAAATGCAGCATAATAGAATCATTTGATTTTAAAACATTATCAGCAATCTTACGAACTAACTAAAAACCCTAAAATTCTCATATCACACTCCAATAATAAAACCTTATTTTCAATGAAATTTCATGTTATCATGTGAATATAAATGCTTTTAATAATAAAATAACATTGTTTTAATCAAAGTAATAAATAAAATAATTTATTTTTCATATAAACATACATATATACACATTCACAACATAAAAGAACAATTTTCTGACAAATTAATACGAAAACTTACACACAAAACCTCCAAAAAGAATTCTTTTTACATTGGCTTGAAAGAAAATAAGAGTAATGAATTCTTAATTTGAAAGAAAATAAAGGCTTGTGAATGTGAATTTGAGAGGGGGTAAAAGAGAGAATTTTCTTTGGCTGGAAATTAAGAAAATGAAGAATTTGGTGGCTTAAAGGTATATTTATAAGTTTATGAGACATAAGAGATTAGATGAGTGTAGAAAACCAAAACCCTAATCCTAATCTAATTAGGTTTTCTCCTTTTTTAAATGAGTGCAATTCTAATCCAATTAGGTTTTCCTTTTTCTTTCTCTTTTTTTTCCTTTTTCCCTAAACATGGATTTACCGTGTTATTATTTTTTTGGTTTCTATATGTATACGAATCTATCTTAATTTGTATAATATAATATAATATATAATTATGATAATGTTTACTCCAATGACCCCAAAAAATATTAATTTACCCATTATTCTTTTGAACACTTTTTATTATTGAGTTTTGTAACGCCATAAGAAAAATGTTGTACATGTAATTATAATGACATCATAAATATAATAAAAATAAGAAAATATGCAATAAAAGTCATGTAATCATCAAGAATATAACTCTAGGGCATAAATAACTCTAGAGCATTATAAATATAAAGTTAGAATAAGTTGAAACTCTTTAAAAAAATAAATACTTTAAGCTTATTATCATTTTTTACATGAACATCTCGAGCACATCAATCCATCATGGCTGTCACCTGTGACATCATTAAACAAAAAGTTAATTTACTTAACATAAATAATAATAGCACTTAAAATATTACATTCTAATTTTAAATTAACATAAATGTCCGCAAAAGAAAGACGACCGGCGTTACATTCTAATTTGTAAGTAAAGTAGAGGTGGCGATCTTTTTTCATTCCCCACTAAGTTCCTAGAACACTAATGGTATTGATTACTTCATTATAATTTGGTACATTGGAAAAAAACTATAACCATCATTCTATTTCCATGTAGGGAGGCCATAGTAAAAATTGATTGCTTTTTCATCGAAGTTGATCTTGTACCCCCTAAGCATGACGGTGAAGTTGTCATGCTCGAAAGCATTAGCATAAAACTCTAACACTAGGGGGATAATGGCGCCTTTTAGGGCCTACACAAAGTTTTCCCATCTCCTAGCCTTAAATGTTTTGCAGAATTCGATAAGGGATGTTGGTGGATGGTTCTAGTTCCATCCCCCTCTCCAAAAGTAAAACTCTCTTCTTAATGGACCTCATATTCTAAGCAAAAGACTCCGTCGACATAAAAAAAACAGCATTGAATTACCCCGATGAAGAGGAGGGCTTGGCATAGACAGTGCTCTAGGTGCCATTTTCAACACTATCAACCCGAGCTTCCACTGAACACAAAGACAATCTCCAAAATAATGTCCAAACTACCCACAAACACAAATTTCCACCAAAAATAAGGCAATCCAACTCCAATAACCAATGAAATCAACCCCTAAACAACCTTGGTTTCTTAGAAAAAATTTTTTAAACACTTGGTGTGCGAGAAATTTCTTCAACCACAAAACGTTTGACACATAAATACGAGGTGCCCAACAATCACGATTCACTATGTTCAACTTAATTTAGGCAATAAAACACATTTCTTAATCTAAATAACACAACAATTCCACAAAGCTTGTCAACCCACACTAACTAGAGAGTAGAGTCTTGAAATATAGTTACTTGAAGGGGAATTTAAAGATCATTCCTCAAAATTAAGACCTCAAAAATGGTGCAAATTTGAACTTGACTCCTTGAACAGTTGGTGATGAGGTGAATGATGGAGGCTTAAATATGGGGAAATGTAGTGGCTTTGAGGTGGAATGGAGAATTGAAGTATGCAGAGGGTGAAATAGGGAACAGTTTGGTTGGATTTGAGAATGTGTCTGAGGGTATTTGGGAGAAGAAAAGTTTTGAAGAGAGAATGGGAAGAGTTTGGTCTAAAACTTGGTAAAATTGGGGCCTGGGCTTCTCGCATAGCCACGAGTGTCTAAAACGCACGACTGCACGCCTTTCAAATGGGGGATTTTAAATCTACGTTTCTTGCGGTCATGAGAAACAGATTGCAAGGCCACACGTTGGTTCTATCAAACCTCGTGGCCGCAAGGACCTTTCTCCCACAAGCGCGCAAGCCCCTACTACTATGTTGCTTCAATCTTTTTGGTTTTTTTTGGATTCATTTTTTTTCATTTTTACCATATAAATATATGTATAGTTTTTTTCATTTTATTTTTTGATTAATAATAAATTATTACAATACGTAAAAGAAAAATAAGAAAATAAAACAAAATAAACCAAAAGTAAGGAAAATAAAATAGAAATACTTAGGTTGCCACACAAGAAGCGCTTTGTTTATCGTCATTAGCTTGACCTTGCCACATTGTCACTTAGGGTTGATGAGAAAAGTATGATCCACCACTTTAACTTTTCTCCCACATAGTGTTTGAGACTTTATCCATTAACTTGAAATGTTTGACCATCATCACCTTCCACTTCAATAGCACCAAATGGTGAGACACACTTGATGGTGAATGGCCCCGACTATCTTGACTTTAATTTTATGAAAAAAAAGCTTTAATTAGGAATTGAAAAGATGCACCCTTTGGCCCTGTGTGAATTCCCCATCTCACAATGTTTTGTGTTGGCAACGCGGTGCGCAGCGGAATTTTTAAAATTTTTCATCAGAGTATTTTTCAAAACACAAGTTTGACATGTTATATGTATAAGTTAGACAGATCTTACTAACCTCTGTGTGTCGAAGAACCTCCGCAACCTGTGTAGAGAAGTAACGTTCCAAAAGAGCCTCAACCAACTGGTCTTCTTTGCCATTCTCTATCCACAACCGGAGTGAGTGTAGGCTCACACGTACAACTCTTCCACTGGTGACTCTCCTTCCAACCAATAGAGAGAACCTAAAGCTAGTGTTTGTGATTTGTGAACAAAAGCTCTCAGGGAGTTTTCAGATACTTACTAGAAGATTATCACTCTTAATCTCTCAATTGATCTCTATTGAACTTAATAAATCATGAGACTCGCTCCCTTTATATAGCCATTGGTCCAGGGGTCAGTCCTTATTAGATTAGGTCTCAAAAACTCGAAACAGAATCAAGTTCAGATCAATATCTGATAAGATCTGCATGAAAATGCGTAATCTTATCTCTCGCTGATCGACAGGCCGAACAGGCCCCATCGGCAGGCCGAACATGTCATTCGACAGGCCAAACTTTCGAGAAAAGATATCCGCGAATCTTTTATTTTCCACCCAAGATTCTAAAGGATAAAGTTTCAGTTTTGATTCAAATAACCCAATAGAGAAGTTATCTGATCAAAACAAACTTTATCAAGATAATCTCTAAGAAAATAAATCAATTCACAATAATTCTACAAGTTTATCTTGATCTAATTTGTCTAAAATTAAAACAACCGATAAACAGATAAGAATTATCTGATCGCAATAATTCAACAAGTTTATCTTGAACTAATTTCTTACAAAATTAATTCAACCAATAAACAAACATGAATTATTTGATTCTTACAAATTTTAAACTAATCTGATAAATCCGACATAAGTCACCAATTATTGAAAAAGCACGCCGTGTCGTTACAGGATTTTGTGAGCTAGCAAAAGGGACCAAAATGGACCTATAAAGTTCAAGCTCATGAAAATTATGAAACCCAATATCCCAGATATACATTTCATAATTATCAAATTCAACGTTACTCCACTAAAAGCTTGGAGCTGCACTCTCGAACTTTATAGAATTACGAAGCTCGTGTAGCTAAGTCTCCATGACATATCATAGTGTATCATATCCCCATATAAAAAATCCATAATCGGCTTAAGGACAAGTTCTGTCTTACCATTCCGATTATTTTTATCTTACATTCCATTGTCTCACCATTAGAAAACTTACCATCCAAAGATAGTATACAATTCAGTTACACCTATGTATCCAAATGGCTGAGCGCTCCAGTTTTCCAATTACAGGACAACACATATAAGAGGATATCATTACTCCTAAAGAGGAGCTATGGATTCCATATCTATGAATAACAAGTCTATGCTATCAAGAGTCATGCCTCCGACATACCAACATGCATACCACTATTGAGATGTGGGTGTCACCCTTTGGTACATCAAAAGACACAAGTCGAGACAACAGGCCCACTATTCATCTTAGGATTAAGATACAATACAAATGATTGTCTAAAGTGAATCGATTTGCCAAGACAGAATTATTAATCCAAATCAATTCACTTTATGTCCCGATCCAACACATCGTCACCTATGACAACGTGCCAATGTTTCTATTCAAGGAGTCCAACTCTGATGGTCAAGACAAACCATCTCCCAAAAGGGATATAGACAACATAACAATCTTTACATTAATAAAGCACCCAACTTTATTTCCTCGATTGCGGATCATAATCAGTCCATCATATGCCCAATTCTTAAGGTTTAGATTGACTGTCTCAGACTACTGTTTGCTTATCATACATTCAACAAATATGAACGTAAAGAGGACAAGATTTGGTATATATAAATGAATAAATTCTTTATTGATAAAAATGTCTCCAAAAACATATTACATTTTTACTCCTTAGGGCATACATGTCTAACAATCTCCCACTTGCACTAAGTGAGTAAATATAGCAAATTTAGCATCCCCCTAGCTTCCACATGCCTCTCGAAGACTCTCCCAGTAAGTGTCTTTGCACACAGTGACATGCCCGCCTTCAACGAAGTCCTTTATCACATGATACTTTCGATCAATATGCTTACTCTTCTTGTGAAATCTTGGTTCCTTAGCATTAGCTACCACCGCACTATTATCACAGTACAGTGATACCGCTTTATCCATACCAGGAACTACCCCAAGATGCCCAAGGAACTTGCGAAGCCACACTGCTTCTTCTGAAGTATCACTAGCCGCCACATACTCGGCCTCCATCATTGAATCCAATGTGCAATCTTGCTTCGCACTTCTCCAATAGATGGCACCACCACCTAGAGTAAACACAAACCCCAAAGTCCATTTCCAAGAATCCAGACAGGATTGAAAATCCAAATCAGTGTATCCTAGAGGAGTTAAATCCTCACCCAAATACACAAGCATATACCCTTGAGTCCTTCTCAGGCACTTGAAAATATGCTTTAATACAACCCAATGGTTCGGTCCTGGATCCGCCTAAAATTGACTTACAAACCCGACCGCATAGCAAATATCTGGTTGTGAGCAAAGCATGGCATACATGAGACTACCCACTGCCGAAGCATAAGGAACCTTCTTTATGTATTCTCTTTCTTCATAAGACTTTGGAAAGTCTTTCTTAGAAAGAGTAATTCTAGATCTAGATGGTTGCCCACCTTTCTTGGAATCCTATATTGCAAACCTCTTGAGAATTTTATCTATGTAGCTAGCCTGAGACAAAGCTATCATTCTATTCTTCCTATCCCGAAAGATCTGGATACTGAGAACAAAATTAGCCTCACCCAAGTCCGTCATGTCAAACTACTTGGTCAACCATAATTTGACCGATGACAATGCCCCAACATCATTGCCAATTAGCAGAATGTCATCTACATAAAGTAGTAGAAAAACCACCTTCCCATCCTTAATGTGTTTGTAAACACATGGTTCATCCACGTTTTGTGAGAACCCATAAGTCTTGATCACTTGATCAAATCTTATGTTCCAAGAACGAGAAGCCTGCTTAAGTCCATAAATTGACTTTAGCAGCTTACAAACCTTACCCTCCTGACCTGGGACCTTGAACCCGTCTGGTTGTTCCATATAAATGGACTCGTCAAGATAGCCACTCAGAAAAGCCGTCTTGACATCCATCTGCCAAATCTTGTAGTCGAGAGCGGCAGCTATGGACAAGAGAATCCAAATGGACTTAAGCATGACTATAGGCAAAAAGGTTTCCTCATAGTCGAGTCCTTCCTTTTGTGTATAACCCTTAGCTACTAGTCTAGCCTTAAAGGTTTCGACCTTTCCATCCACTCCTCTTTTCCTCTTGTAGATCCACTTACACCCTATGGGTTTTACCCCTTCGGGAAGATCCACAAGCTCCTAGACCCAATTAGTCTCCACAGACTTCATCTCAATGTTCATGGCCTCTATCCAGAGTCTTGAATCAACATCCTCCATAGCTTCTATGTAAGTATAAGGATCCCTATCATGTTCATCTGGTTTAGACATAAAGACCTCCCCATTGAACATATACCTCTCAGGTTGACACCCGATCCTCCCACTACGCCGAAGCCCCTGAGGTTGTTGTTCAGGTTTGTTTGATTTTTCTACACCAATCGGAATGGTTTCATTTGAAACCTCTGGAGTGAACGGATCACCCCTTAACTCCTCAAGCACCACTTTGCTTCAAGGTTTAAAGTCATCCATGTAACTCTCCTCAAGGAAAGTTGCATTAGTTGAAACCATGACTTTATTTTCGTTTGGGTTATAAAAATAACCCCCTTTAGTCCCTTTTGGATATCCTACAAACACGCAAACTTTTGAACGTGCTTCTAACTTATTCGGATCCTTAAACAGGACATGAGCCGGACATCCCCAAATGCGAATATGGTTTAAGGATGTCTTCCTTCTTGTCCACAACTCGTGAGGAGTTTTAGAGACTAATTTTGAAGGCAAATTGTTCAAAAGATAACATGCGGTTTGTAGTGCATATCCCCAAAAGGATAAAGGTAATGATGAATAACTCATCATGGACCTAATCATGTCCAACAAAGTCCTATTCCTTCTCTCCGGTACGCCATTCTACTACGGAGTGCCCGACGTAGTCAAATGGGATAAAATCTCATTCTCTAACAAGTGTCCTAAGAACTCATCAGAAAGGTATTCCCCACCTCAATTACATCGAAGTGCCTTCATGGGTATGGTGCATCAGGTACGCATACCCATATCTTGAGGAATCATCAACAAAAGTGACGAAGTACTCATACCCTCCTCGTGCTTGGAGGTTCATCGGTCCGCAAACATCACTATGCACAAGTTCTAGAACCCCTTCGACCTTGTTGCCCTTAGACCCGTATGGTCTTTTGGTCATTTTACCCTCCAAACAAGATTCACATTGAGGTATAGATTCAACCTTTAAGTGACTTAAAGGTCCATCCCTTACCAATCTTTGAATCCTATTCAGGTTAATATGGCCAAGGGACAAATGCCAAGGATAAGTCTTATTAGAGTGAGAAGTTTTAATTCTTTTTGAGTCATTATCATTTATCTCAGCATTAAGCAATAAGTCCATCTTAGGTTTGATAAAATATAGATTATTTTGCATCCATCCAGAATAGATAAAAGATTTGTTTTTACGAATCACCACTTTTTCATTAAAAGATACCACGTAGGAGTCTTTAAATAAAGAAGATACAGAAAATAAATTCCTTTTAAATTTAGGAACATAAAAACAATCTCACAAAATTAAATTCCTATAATTATCAAAGTAAAGATGGACATCTCCCACTGCTTCCGCTGAGACCAAGGATCCATAGCCTATCCGAAGCGTTAAGTCTTCACGTAGCAGACTTCTCGTTTCTTTGAATCCCTGTAGAGAAACACAAACTGTTAGACATGTATGCCCTAAGGAGTAAAAATGTAATACGTTTTTGGAGACATTTTTATCAATAAAGAATTTATTCATTTATATATACCAAATCTCGTCCTCTTTACGTTCATGTTTGTTGAATGTATGATAAGCAAACAATAGTCTGAGACTGTCAGTCTAATCCTTAAGAATTGGGCATATGATGGACTGATTATGCGAAAGACACGATTCTTAAGGTGACAGTCTAAAACATATGATCCGCAATCGAGGGAATAAAGTTGGGCACTTTATTCATGTAAAGATTGTTATGTTGTCTATATTCTTTTTGGGAGACGGTTTGTCTTGACCATCGGAGTTGGACTCCGTGAATAGAAACATTGGCACGTTGTCATAGGTGACGATGTGTTGGATCGGGACATAAAGTGAATTGATTTGGGTTAATAATTCTGTCTTGGCAAATCGATTCACTTTAGACAGTCATAGGCCCGTTGTCTCGACTTGTGTCTTTTGATGTGCCAAAGGGTGACACCCACATCTCAATAGTGGTATGCATACCGGTACATTGGAGGCATGACTCTTGATAGCGTAGACTTTTTATTCATAGATATAGAATCTATAGCTCCTCTTTAGGAGTAATGATATCCTCTTATATGCGTTGTCCTGTAATTGGAAAACTGGAGCGCTCAACCATTTGGATACATAGGTGTAACCGAATGGTATACTATCTTTGGATGGTAAGTTTTCTAATGGCGAGACAATGGAACGTAAGATAAAAAATAATCAGGAGGGTAAGACAGAACTTGTCCTTAACCCGATTATGGATGATCATATGGGGATACGATACACTATAATATGTCATGGAGACTTAGCGACACAAGCTTCGTAATTCTATAAAGTTCGAGAGTGTAGCTCCAAGCTTTTAGTGGAGTAGCGTTGGAGTTGATAATTGTGAAATGTATATCTGGGATATTGGGTTTCATAATTATCATGAACTTGAACTTTATAGGTCTATTTTGGTCCCCTTTGCTAGCTCACAAAGTCCTGTAACGACACGGCGTGCTTTTCTAATAATTGGTGACTTATGTCGGATTTATCAGATTGGTTTAAAATTTGTAAGAATCAAATAATTCATGTCTATTTATCGGTTGAATTAATTTTGTAAGAAATTAGTTCAAGATAAACTTGTTGAATTATTGCGATCAGATAATTCTTGTCTGTTTATCAGTTGTTTTAATTTTGGACAAATTAGAACAAGATAAACTTGTAGAATTATTGTGAATTGATTTATTTTCTTAGAGATTATCTTTATAAAGTTTGTTTTGATCAGATAACTTCTCTATTGGGTTATTTGAATCAAAACTGAGACTTTATCCTTTAGAATCTCAGGTGAAAAATAAAACATTCACAGAGATTTTTTCTCGGGAGTTTGGCCTGCTGAATGACGTGTTCGGCCTGCCGAACTGGTCTATTCGGCCTACTGATCAGAATGTTCAGCCTGCCGATCAGTGGGAGATAAGATTACGCATTTTCACACGGATCTTATCAGATATTGATCCAAACTTGATTCTGTTTCAAGTTTTTGAGACCTAATCTGATATGGACTGACCCCAAGACCAATAGCTATAAAAAGGGAGTGAGTCTTATGATTTACTCAGATCAATTTGAGAGATTAAGAGTGATACTCTTCTAGTGAGCATCTGAAAACTCCCTGAGAGCTTTTGTTCACAAATCATGAACACTAGCTTTAGGTTCTTTCTATTGGTTGGAAGGAGAGTCACCGGTGGAAGAGCTGTACGTGTGAGCCCACACTCACTTCGGTTGTGGATAGAGAATAGCAAAGAAGACCAGTTGGTTGAGGCTCTTCTGGAACGTTACTTCTCTACACAGGTTGTGGAGGTTCTTCAGCACACTGAGGTTAGTAAGATCTATTTAATTTATACATATAACATGTCAAACTTGTGTTTTGGAAATTACTCTGATGAAAAAAAAATTAAAATTCCCCTGTGCACTTTATTTCCAACAATTACTATCAGAGCCATAGTTTTTACATAAATTTGCAAGTTTATGATCATGTTATATGCATAAATTTTGTGATCTTAATCTCTCCTATGCTTGAATTCAATTTTATAGAGAGATGGCACTCTAGGTTTCTATATGATATATATGTTGTCATGGATTATTTGGTGAATGTTTATTAATTAATTATGGTTGATTAAATCGTTGTTTAATTAATTATTAATTAATTAATACCGGTTATGGTTCCTTAGAGGTTAGAATGTGTATCTAGGTTTTTCATCTAATTAGATAGCAGACTATCATCTCCATCTAGGAATTGTTATTTAATTTTTAATTTGTAAGAATTTTGTAATTAAATAATTATTCGGAGAAAACGGAACGAGAAGTCGGATCTTAAAGATTGATGATGGCGCCTCCAGGTATTTCCTGAGTCTCTAATTTTATGTTTTTGAATTGTTGGAAATAAAATTGATGAATTGCATTAAAATTGTATTTTCTGGAATGAGGGTTTTCTGCTCGGTTGGCATGCCGGACCTCACAGTTCGGTAGGCCGAAGGTCACAGATCGACAGGCCGGATGTGTGGTCTGACAGTGGGGCAAAAATTTTGGTGCTCTATTGGCAGGCCGAACTTTCAGTTCGGCAGGCCGAACCTTCATGATCGGCAGGCTAATCACCCAGATCGGCTTGCCGACCGAGAGCTACCAAATGTCCAGAAAAGGTGCAATTTTTTTGGTGTAATTTTAATTTTATTTTTAGGACGATTCTGAGAAACATTAAATTTGGATATGACCGGAAATATGAAGTATTCGATTCATACGGGATTGAAGACTTGAAGATGGATATTACACGAAGAAGGATACAGCTTGAGGATTCAAGGATAAGGAATTAAAAAATGTCTCGATTATTCTCTTGTAATCTCAGTTTTCTATTCTGTAGGGTGCAACCATAATATTACGGTTATTATTATTTTACTTGTAGATTTTCTTGATTGCTTTGCTTGTCTGCATTATAATATGATTTACCATGTATATTGATAACATGTCATATAGAATAGGGAGTGCCGCTCATATTAAAATTGTTCATGCATGATTTTAAAATAAAACCTTGACTTCAAAAGATTGAGTGGGAGAAGGTTTTCGAAGAGAGGACCTAAGGCCTCCATTGTTGGTCCATAGGAAGAACATGGTGGTCCCGACCCCTAGGAGGGATTTCTATCATGTACTAGATTGGATCTCTGAAAGGATAAGGTATTTTAGTATGATTTAAGGTTGCACACCCCTTGGTGGTGATTATAAATCATGGATAAAATATTGAAACGGTGATTATACGCTCACTTTAGTTTTATTATTAACCTCCCCTAGGAGCTCTGTTAATAAAATTAATGGCCAAAGAAACGATTATTAGTATATGCTGGATCATAGGGTCCAAGATGGCATATATTAATCAGGAGGGGATCCATGTTCCTGATTGAATTTAGCATGACTCCCCTAGGAGCTTGTTGAATTTTGAGTTGGGAATTATCGTTGTAAGGTTGTGATATTTTCAAGGTTTTGACACATAAACACATTTGTATGATTTTACATGATTGTGTTATCTTACTAAATTATTATATATGTTTGCTTATGTTTGGTATATGATTCTTTATTGTAGATTGAAAATGTCTAAAAACATTTTATCATCGATACTTGACAAAAACCAATTAACCGGTGAGAATTATAACGATTGGAAACGGAACCTGGACATCGTCCTATCCTTTGAGAAACTAAAATATGTACTGACAACCCCTTGTCCTCCCGAGCCTACGGGAGACTCAAGTAATGAGCAATTCCAAGCGTACGACCGCTGGAAAGATGCTAATGATCAGGCCCGCTGCTATGTTATGGCTAGCATGAACAACGTGCTACAGGCTCAACATCAGGATTATGAGACAACGAAGCAGATCTTGGATAATCTTGAGGACATGTTTGGAGGCCAGGCCATAACAAAGCGGCAAGGGGCACTTTGGAAACTCTTAAATTGGAGACAGAGACCGGGGACATCTGTAAAGGAGCACATGATGTTATTCATGGGTTACCTCACTGAGGCTCAAACCAATGGAGTCGACATCGATGCTAAAACTCAGATGACTATGGTCTTCGAGACTCTGTCTAAGGAATTTATTTCGTTTAGAGCTACTTTTAATTTAAGCAATAGACAGGATATGACCTTGACAGAACTGATGAAACAGTTACAGGAGTTTGAACAGCTGATTAGGGAGCCTCCTGCTGGTGGTGAGGCCAACATGGTAGCTGCTTCTGGTTCTAATCCTAACTTTAGGAATGGAAAGAAGCAACAGGCCAAGAGTGGGAAGTCTTCCATTCCTGCTGCTACCAAGAGCAAGAAGAAGAAGAAGAAGAACCCAAAGAAGCTTAAGTGCTTCTTTTGTGGTAAGGTCGGGCATATAAAGAAGCAATGCAAGGACTTCCTTTCCAAGGGAGGTAGGTGTGATCTTCTATATTTAGAAACTTGTTTGGTTGAGGAACCCAGTGACATCTGGGTCATAGATTCCGGTGCAACTAATCATGTTTGTGTTTCTCTGCAGGGATTCAAAGAAACGAGAAGTCTACTACGTGAAGACTTAACGCTTTGGATGGGCGATGGATCCTTGGTCTCAGCGGAAGCAGTAGGAGATGTCCATCTTTACTTTGATAATTATAGGAATTTAATTTTGCGAGATTGTTTTGATGTTCCTAAATTTAAAAGGAATTTAATTTCTGTATCTTCTTTATTTAAAGACTCCTACGTGGTATCTTTTAATGAAAAAGTGGTGATTCGTAAAAAAAAATCTTTTATCTGTTCTGGATGGATGCAAAATAATCTATATTTTATCAAACCTAAGATGGACTTATTGCTTAATGCTGAGATAAATGATAATAACTCAAAAAGACTTAAAACTTCTCACTCTAATAAGACTTATCTTTGGCATTTGCGCCTTGGCCATATTAACCTGAATAGGATTCAAAGGTTGGTAAGGGATGGACCTTTAAGTCACTTAAAGGTGGAATCTATACCTCAATGTGAGTCTTGTTTGGAGGGTAAAATGACCAAAAGACCATACGGGTCTAAGGGCAATAGGGCTGAAGGGGTTCTAGAACTTGTGCATAGTGATGTTTGCGGGCCGATGAATATCCGGGCACGAGGAGGGTATGAGTACTTCGTCACTTTTATTGACGATTACTCAAGATATGGGTATGTGTACCTAATGCACCACAAAAGCGAAACTTTTATAAGTTCAGGGAGTTTCAGGTTGAAGTGGAAAAGCAATTGGGTAGACCCATAAAGGTACTTCAATTTGATCGAGGTGGGGAATACCTTTCTGATGAGTTCTTGGGGCACTTGTTAGAGAATGGGATTTTATCCCATTTGACTGCGCCGGGCACTCCGCAGCAGAATGGCGTAGCAGAGAGAAGGAATAGGACTTTGTTGGACATGATTAGGTCCATGATGAGTTATTCATCATTGCCTTTATCCTTTTGGGTTTATGCACTACAAACCGCATGTTATCTTTTGAACAAAGTGCCTTCAAAATCGGTCCCTAAAACTCATCACGAGTTGTGGACAAGACGAAAGACATCATTAAACCATATTCGCATATGGGGATGTCCGGCTCATTTCTTGTTTAAGGATCCGAATATGTTGGAAGCACATTCAAAAGTTTGTGTGTTTGTAGGATATCCAAAAGGGACTAAAGGGGTTTATTTTTATAACCCAAAGGAAAATAAAGTCGTGGTTTCAACTAATGCAACTTTCCTTGAGGAAAGTTACATGGGCGACTTTAAACCTCGAAGCAAAGTGGTGCTTGAGGAATTAAGGGGTGATTCGTTCACTCCGGAGGTTTCAAACGAAACCATTCTAATCGGTGTAGAAAAACCAAACAAACCTGAACAACAACCTCAGGGGCTTCGGCATAGTGGGAGGATCGGGCGTCAACCTGAGAGGTATATGTTCAATGGGTAGGTCTTCTTGGCTAAATCGGATGAACATGACAGGGATCCTTATACTTATGCAGAAGCTATGGAGGATGTTGATTCAAGACTCTGGACAGAGGCCATGAACATTGAGATGAAGTCTATGGAGACTAATCGGGTTTGGGAGCTTGTGGATCTTCCTGAAGGGGTAAAACCCATAGGGTGTAAGTGGATCTACAAGAGGAAAAAAGGAGTGGATGGAAAGGTCGAAACCTTTAAGGCTAGACTGGTAGCTAAGGGTTATACACAAAAGGAAGGAATTGATTATGAGGAAACCTTTTCGCCTGTAGCCATGCTTAAGTCCATCCGGATTCTCTTGTCCATAGCTGCCGCTCTCGACTACGAGATTTGGCAGATGGATGTCAAGACGGCTTTTGTGAATGGCTATCTTGATGAGTCCATCTATATGGAACAACCAGATGGGTTCAAGGTCGCGGGTCAAGAGGGTAAGGTTTGTAAGCTGCTAAAGTCTATTTATGGACTTAAGCAGGCTTCTCGTTCTTGGAACATAAGATTTGATCAAGTGATCAAGACTTATGAGTTCTCACAAAAACGTGGATGAACCATGTGTTTACAAACACATCAAGGACGGGAAGGTGGTTTTTCTACTGCTCTATGTAGATGACATTCTGCTAATTAGCAATGACGTTGGGGCATTGTCATCAGTTAAATTATGGTTGACCAAGAAGTTTGACATGAAGGACTTAGGTGAGGCTAATTTTGTTCTCGGTATCCAGATCTTTCGGGATAGGAAGAACAAAACGATAGCTTTGTCTCAGGCCAGCTACATAGATAAAATTCTCAGGAGGTTTGCAATGTAGGATTCCAAGAAAGGTGGGCAACCATCTAGGTCTGGAATTACTCTTTCTAAGAAAGACTCTCCAAAGTCTTATGAAGAAAGGGAGTACATGAAGAAGGTGCCTTATGCTTCGGCAGTGGGTAGTCTCATGTTTGCCATGCTTTTCACTCGACCAGATATTAGCTATGCGGTTGGGATTGTAAGTCGATTTCAGGCGGATCCAGGACCGAACCATTGGGTTGCGGTAAAGCATATTTTCAAGTACCTAAGAAGGACTCGAGGGTATATGCTTATGTATTCGGGTGAGGATTTAACTCCTCTAGGATACACTGATTTGGATTTTCAATCCTGTCTGGATTCTAGGAAATCAACTTTGGGGTTTGTGTTTACTCTGGGTGGCGGTGCCATCAGTTAAAGAAGTGCTAAGCAAGATTGCACTTCGGATTCAATGATGGAGGCCGAGTATGTGGCGGCTAGTGATGCTTCGAAAGAAGCAGTGTGGCTCCGCAAGTTCCTTGGGGATCTTGAGGTAGTTCCTGGTATGGATAAAGCTGTATCACTGTACTGTGATAACAATGCGGCGGTAGCTAATGCTAAGGAACCAAGATTTCACAAGAAGAGTAAGCATATTGATTGGAAGTATCATGTGATAAAGGACTTTGTTGAGGGGGGGCATGTCACTGTGTGCAAGATCGCAACAGAGGACAATTTAGCTGATCCATTTACGAAAACACTTATTGAGAGAGTCTTCGAGAGGCATGTGGAAGCTATGGGGATGCCAAATTTGTTGTATTTACTCACTTAGTGCAAGTGGGAGATTGTTAGACATGTATGCCCTAAGGAGTAAAAATGTAATACGTTTTTGGAGACATTTTTATAAATAAAGAATTTATTCATTTATATATACCAAATCTTGTCCTCTTTACGTTCATATTTGTTGAATGTATGATAAGCAAACAGTAGTCTGAGACTGTCAGTCTAAGCCTTAAGAATTGGGCATATGATGGACTGATTATGCAGAAGACACGATTCTTAAGGTGACGGTCTAAAACATATGATCCGCAATCGAGGGAATAATGTTGGGCACTTTATTCATGTAAAGATTGTTATGTTGTCTATATCCCTTTTGGGAGATGGTTTGTCTTGACCATCGAAGTTGGACTTCGTGAATAGAAACATTGGCACGTTGTCATAGGTGACGACGTGTTGGATCGGGACATAACGTGAATTGATTTGGGTTAATAATTCTATCTCGGCAAATCGATTCACTTTAGACAATCATTTGTATTGTATCTTAATCCTGAGATGAATAGTGGGCCCGTTGTCACGACCTGTGTCTTTTGATGTGCCAAAAGGTGACACCCACATCTCAATAGTGGTATGCATACCGGTACGTTGGAGGCATGACTCTTGATAGTGTAGACTTGTTATTCATAGATATGGAATCCATAGCTCCTCTTTAGGAGTAATGATATCCTCTTATATGCGTTGTCCTGTAATTGGAAAACTGGAGCGCTCAACCATTTGGATACATAGGTGTAACCGAATGGTATACTATCTTTGGATGGTAAGTTTTCTAATGGTGAGACAATGGAACATAAGATAAAAATAATCGGGAAGGTAAGATAGAACTTGTCCTTAAGCCGATTATGGATGATCATATGGGGATGCGATACACTATGATATGTCATGGAGACTTAGCGACACGAGCTTCGTAATTCTATAAAGTTCGAGAGTGTAGCTCTAAGCTTTTAGTGGAGTAGCGTTGGAGTTGATAATTGTGAAATGTATATCTGGGATAGTGGGTTTCATAATTATCATGAGCTTGAACTTTATAGGTCCATTTTGGTCCCCTTTGCTAGCTCACAAAGTCCTGTAATGACACGGCGTGCTTTTCCAATAATTGGTGACTTATGTCGGATTTATCAGATTGGTTTAAAATTTGTAAGAATCAAATAATTCATGCCTATTTATCGGTTGAATTAATTTTGTAAGAAATTAGTTCAAGATAAACTTGTTGAATTATTGCAATCAGATAATTCTTGTCTGTTTATCAGTTGTTTTAATTTTGGACAAATTAGAACAAGATAAACTTGTAGAATTATTGTGAATTGATTTATTTTCCTAGTGATTATCTTGATAAAGTTTGTTTTGATCAGATAACTTCTCTATTGGGTTATTTGAATCAAAACTAAGACTTTATCCTTTAGAATCTCGGGTGGAAAATAAAAGATTCGCGGAGATTTTTTCTCGAGAGTTTGGCCTGCTGGATGACGTGTTCGGCCTGCCGATCAGATTGTTTGGCCTGCCGATCAGCGGGAGATAAGATTATGCATTTTCACATGGATCTTATCAGCTATTGATCCAAACTTGATTCTCTTTCGAGTTTTTGAGACCTAATCTGATATGGACTGACCCTAGGACCAATAGCTATAAAAAGGGAGTGAGTCTTATGATTTACTCATATCAATTTGAGAGATTAAGAGTGATACTCTTCTAGTGAGCATTTGAAAACTCCCTGAGAGCTTTTGTTCACAAATCATGAACACTAGCTTTGGGTTCTTTCTATTGGTTGGAAGGAGAGTCACCGGTGGAAGAGCTGTACGTGTGAGCCCACACTCACTCCGGTTGTGGATAGAGAATAGCAAAGAAGACCAGTTGGTTGAGGCCCTTCTGGAACGTTACTTCTCTACACAGGTTGCGGAGGTTCTTCGGCACTCTAAGGTTAGTAAGATCTGTTTAATTTATCCATATAACATGTCAAACTTGTGTTTTGAAAATTACTCTGATGAAAAAAATTTTAAAATTTTGCTGCACACTTTGTTTCCAACACAAACATGATTAGTTGCACCAGAATTTATGACCCAAATGTCACTGGATTCCTCAACCAAACAAGTTTCTAAATATAGAAGATCACACCTAACTCCCTTAGAAAGGAAGTCCTTGCAATGCTTCTTTATATGCCCGACCTTACCATAGAAGAAGCACTTAAGCTTCTTTGGGTTTTTCTTCTTCTTCTTCTTGCTCTTAGTAGCAGCAGGAATAGAAGACTTCCCGTTCTTGGCCCGTTGCTTCTTTCCATTGCCTGAGTTAGGATTGGAACCAGAAGTAGCTACCATGTTGGCCTCATCCCCAGCAGGAGACTCCCTGATCAGCAGTTCAAACTCCTGTAACTGTTTCATCAGTTCTGTCAAGGTCATATCCCATCTATTACTTAAATTAAAAGTAGCTCTAAATAGAATAAATTCCTTAGACAGAGTCTCAAAGACCATAGTCATCTGAGTTTCAACATCGATGTCGGCTCCATTGGTTTGAGCCTCAGCGAGGTAGCCCATGACCAACATCATGTGCTCCTTTACAGATGTCCCCGGTCTCTGTCTACAGTTTAAGAGTTTCCAAAGCGCCCCTTGCCGTTTTGTTATGGCCTAGCCTCCAAACATGTCCTCAAGATTATCCATGATCTGCTTTGTAGTCTCATAATCTTGATGTTGAGCCTGCAGCACGTTGTTCATGCTAGCCATAACATAGCAGCAGGCCTGATCATTAACATCTTTCTAGCGATCGTACGCTTGGAATTGCTCATTACTTGAGTCTCCCGTAGGATCGGGAGGACAAGGGGTTGTCAGTACATATTTCAGTTTCTCAAAGGATAGGACGATATCCAGGTTCCATTTCCAATCGTTATAATTCTCACCAGTTAATTGGTTTTTGTCAAGTATTGATGCTAAAGCGTTTTTAGACATTTTCAATCTACAATAAAGAATCATATACCAAATATAAGCAAACATATAATAATAGTTTAGTAAGATAACACAATCATGTAAAATCATACAAATGTGTTTATCTGTCAAAACCTTGAAAATATCACAACCTTACAACGATAATTTCCAACTCAGAATTCAACAAGCTCCTAAGGGAGTCATGCCAAATTCAATCAGGAACACGGATCCCCTCTTGATTAATATATGCCATCTAGGACCCGTATGATCCAGCATATACTAATAATCGTTTCTTTGGCCATTAATTTTATTAACAGAGCTCCTAGGAGAGGTTAATAATAAAATTAACGTGAGTGTATAACCACCATTTCAATATTTTATCCATGATTTATAATCACCACCTAGGGGTGTGCAACCATAAATCATAATAAAATACCTTATCCTTTTAGAGATCTAATCTGGTACATGATAGAAATCCCTTCCTAGGGGTCGGGACCACCATGTTCTTCCTATTGACCAACGATGGAGGCCTTAGGTTCTCTCTTCGAAAACCTTCTCCCACTCAATCTTTTGAAGTCAAGGTTTTATTTTAAAATTATGCTTGAACAATTTTAATATGAGCGGCACTCCCTATTCTATATGACATGTTATCAATATACATGGTAAATTATATTATAATGCGGACAAACAAAGCAATCAAGCAAAGCTACAAGCAAAATAATAATAACCGTAATATTATGGTTCCACCCTACAGAATAGAAAACTAAGATTACAAGAGAATGATCGAGACATTTATCAATTTTTCATCCTTGAATCCTCAAGCTGTATCCTTCTTCATGTAATACCCATCTTCAAGTCTTCAATCTCATATGAATCAAATACTTCATATTTCTGGTCATATCCAATTTAATGTTTCTCATAATCGTCTCAAAAATAAAATTAAAACTACATCGAAAAAATTGCACCTTTTCTAGACACTTGGCAGTTCTCAGTTGGCAGGCCGATCTGGGTGATCGGCCTGCCGGTCATGCTTCATCGGCCTACCGATCGTACTGATCGGCCTGCCGACCCATGAAGGTTCGGCCTGCCGGTAGAGCACCCCAATTTCTGCCCCACTGTCAGCCTGTCGGACCACACGTCCGGCCTGCCGATCCGTGACCATCGGCCTGTTGAACTGTGATGTTCGGCATGCCGACCGAGCAATAATCCCTTATTCTAGAAAATACAATTTTAATGCAATTCATAAATTTTATTTCCAACAATTCAAAAACATAAAATTAGAGACTTAGGAAATATCTGGGTGCGCCATCATCATTCTTCTAGATCCGTCTTCTAGATTCGTCTTCTTTGAATAATTATTTAATTGCAAAATTTTACAAATTTTAAATAAATAATAATTCCTAGACGGAGATGATAGTCCGCCATCTAATTACATGAAAAACTTAGATACATATTCTAACCTCTAAGGAACCATAACCGGTATGAATTAATTAATTAATAAATAATGAAACAATGATTTAATCAACCATAATTAATTAATAAACATTCATCACATAATCCATGATAACACATATATTATATAGAAACCTAGAGTGCCATCTCTCTATAAAATTCAATTCAAGCATAGGAGAGATAAAGATCACAAAATTTATGCATATATCATGACCACAAACTTATAAATTTATGTAAACACCATGGCTCTGATACCAATTGTTGGAAACGCGGTGTGTAGTGGAATATTTAAAATTTTTCATCAGAGTATTTTCAAAAACACAAGTTTGACATGTTATATGTATAAATTAGACAGATCTTGCTAACCTCTGTGTGTTGAAGAACCTTCGCAACCTGTGTAGAGAAGTAACGTTCCAGAAGAGCCTCAACCAACTGGTCTTCTTTGCTATTCTCTATCCACAACCGGAGTGAGTGTGGGCTCACACGTATAGCTCTTCCACCGGTGACTCTCCTTCCAACCAATAGAGAGAACCTAAAGCTAGTGTTCGTGATTTGTGAACAAAAGCTCTCAGGGAGTTTTCAGATACTCACTAGAAGATTATCACTCTTAATCTCTCAATTGATCGCTATTGAACTAAGTAAATCATGAGACTCAATCCCTTTATATAGCCATTGGTCCAGGGGTCAGTCCTTATCAGATGAGGTCTCAAAAACTTGAAACATAATCAAGTTCGGATCAATATCTGATAAGATCCATGTGAAAATGTGTAATCTTATCTCTCGCTGATCGACAGGCCGAACAGGCCCCATCGGCAGGCCGAACACGTCATTCGACAGGCCAAACTTTTGAGAAAAGATATCCGCGAATCTTTTATTTTCCACCCAAGATTCTAAAGGATAAAGTCTCAGTTTTGATTCAAATAACCCAATAGAGAAGTTATCTGATCAAAACAAACTTTATCAAGATAATCTCTAAGAAAATAAATCAATTCACAATAATTCTACAAGTTTATCTTGATCTAATTTGTCTAAAATTAAAACATCCAATAAACAGACAAGAATTATCTGATCGCAATAATTCAACAAGTTTATCTTGAAATAATTTCTTACAAAATTAATTCAACCAATAAATAGACATGAATTATTTGATTCTTACAAATTTTAAACCAATCTGATAAATCCGACATAAGTCACCAATTATTGAAAAAGCACGCCGTGTCATTACAGGTTTTTGTGAGCTAGCAAAGGGGACCAAAATGGAGCTATAAAGTTCAAGCTCATGATAATTATGAAACCCAATATCCCAGATATACATTTCATAATTATCAACTCCAATGCTACTCCACTAAAAGCTTGAAGCTGCATCTCGAACTTTATAGAATTACGAAGCTCGTGTAGCTAAGTCTCCATGACATATCATAGTGTATCATATACCCATATGAAAATCCATAATCGGCTTAAGGACAAGTTCTATCTTACCTTCCTGATTATTTTTATCTTACGTTCTATTGTCTCACCATTAGAAAACTTACCATCCAAAGATAGTATACCATTCGGTTACACCTTTGTATCCGAATGGTTGAGCGCTCCAGTTTTCCAAGTACAGGACAACGCATATAAGAAGATATCATTACTCCTGAAGAGGAGCTATGGATTCCATATCTATGAATAACAAGTCTACGCTATCAAGATTCATGCCTCCAACGTACCGGCATGCATACCACTATTGAGATATGGGTGTCACCCTTTGGTACTTCAAAAGACACAAGTCGAGACAACGAGCCCACTATTCATCTCAGGATTAAAATACAATACAAATGATTGTCTAAAGTGAATCAATTTGCCAAGACAGAATTATTAATCCAAATCAATTCACTTTATGTCCCGATCCAACACATCGTCACCTATGACAACGTGCCAATGTTTCTATTCACGGAGTCCAACTCCGATGGTCAAGACAAACCGTCTACCAAAAGGAATATAGACAACATAACAATCTTTACATGAATAAAGCACCCAACTTTATTCCCTCGATTGCGGATCATAACTTTTAGACCGTCACCTTAAGAATCATGTCTTTCACATAATCAGTCCATCATATGCCCAATTCTTAAGGTTTAGACTGACTGTCTCAGACTACTGTTTGCTTATCATACATTCAACAAATATGAACGTAAAAAGGACAAGATTTGGTATATATAAATGAATAAATTCTTTATTGATAAAAATGTCTCCAAAAACATATTACATTTTTACTCCTTAAGGCATATATGTCTAATAGTTTTGGTCATGCCACCACTTAGTCTTCTCCTTGTAGAGTCTTGCACTCTCATCACCTTATTTCGAAATTCTTCAAGTTCATTTAGTTGTAATAATATTTGCTCACTAGAAGCCTTGAAATCAAAATTGAGCTTCTTGATTGCGCAAAATGCACGATGTTCAAGCTCAACCGAAAGGTGACATGCCTTCCCAAACACCAATCGATAAGGAGACATTCCAAGAGGTGTTTTGAAGGCCATACAATATGCCCATAAGGCATCGTCAAGCTTTTGTTCCCAATCTTTCTAGTTTGTGTGCACTATCTTCTCAAGAATTAGCTTCACCTCTCAATTATAAACTTTGGCTTACCCATTCGTTTGAGGGTGGTAAGCAAGAGCAACTTTATGGGTGACACCATATTTAGCCAAGAGAGAATTAAACATCTTGTTGCAAAAATGGTAACCTTCATCGCTAATGATGGCACGAGGAGTGCCAAACTAAGTTGAAATATTCTTATGGAGGAACTTCAAAACCAAAATTGCATCACTTGGTTGTGTGGAAATTGCTTCACTCCAATTAGAGACATAATGACCCAAGGATGGGGAGAAAGGTCCCATGAAATTGATCCCCCAAATATAAAAAACTTCAACTTCAAGTATCCCCTTAAGAGGCATCTCATGGTGCTTTGAAATAGTTTTAGGTTTTTGGCAACGATCACAAGGCTTAACAAAAATGTAACTATCCCCAAAAAGAGTTGGCCAATAAAACCCAAATTGAAGAACCTATGCCACCCTTTGGTTAGCCTCAAAATGCACCCCATAAGGTGAAGACCAACATGTTGAAGAACACTATTAAATTGCTCATCGAGAATATATCTCTACACAACTTGATCTTGAAGAACCTACCCTTATGTTATGCAAGAATTTCTTCTTTTAGTGGTAACTAAGGTCCGGAGGCAATTCATTGCAAGATAGATAATTAAAATATCCAAAAACCATGGTAATCGAAAACCAATATAAAAAAGATGTTCATTCAGGAGTTCTTTTTGGATAGGAGTGTCATCATCCTCGACCTCATGCTCAAGTCGAGAGAGATGATCAACTACCATATTTTCACTACCTTTCTTGTCATGGATCTCTATGTCAAACTCTTGAAACAAAAGAATCCATCATCGCAATCTTGGTTTGGCATCTTTTTTTAGCAAAAAGATGGCGTAGCAGCATGATCAATAAAAACAATTATCTTGGATCCAATGATAGAAGACCGAAACTTGTCGCAAGCATACACCATCACCAACATCTCCTTCTCAATAGTGGTGCAATTTTGTTGAGCTTTATTAAGAGTGTAGCTTACATAGTAAATGGCCTAGAAAATATTGTCTTGTCTTTGCCCAAGGACCTATCCAACTGCAAAGTCACTAGCATCACACATGACCTCAAATGGTTTACTCCAATTAGGTGCCACCATTACCGGTGTCAGTGTCAACCCTCTTTTATGAATTAGCATCCTTCTCGAAAAGATTGCAAAGAGGCTTGACAATCTTGGAGAAGTCCTTAATGAAATGCCCATAAAAACTGCATGCCTAGGAAAACTCTAAATTTCCTTGACATTTGTTAGAGGAGGAAGCTTTTCAATCTTTAAAATCTTTACCCAGTCTATGTCAATGCCTTTAGAAGAGATTCACTTACTCAAAACAATTCCCTCTAGTACTATGAAGTGACATTTTTTCCAATTAAACACCACATTCTTTTCTTCACAATGTTGTAATAGAAGAGAAAAATTATGTAGACAGTGATCAAAAGAGAATCCAAAAAACTAAAAAATCATCCATAAATTCCTCTATGATCTCTTCTACCATATCCAAGAAAATTGCCATTATACGCCTTTAAAATGTTGTGAAAGCATTGCACAACCTCAAAGGTATCCTTCGAAAGGCAAGCGTACCATATGGGCATGTAAATTAGTCTTCTCCTGGTCCTTGAGAGCAATAGAAATTTGGTTGTATCCCGAATTGTTGGAAAAATAGTATGCAGCAGAATTTTTAAAATTTTTTATGTCAGAGTATTTTCTAAAACATAAGTTTGACATACTATATGCATAAATTAACTAGATCTTACTAACCTCATAAATGCCAAATTTAAAGATTAGCCTGCTGAACTTCTAATAAATAATCCTTGCGAATCATTATTTTCCACCCAAGATTCTTAAGATAAAGCCTTAGTTTTAATTTAAATAACCCAATAGAGAAGTTATCTGATTAAAACAGTCATATCTAGATAATCTTTAGGAAAATAAATATTCCTGATAAATCAACAAGTTTATATTGAATTAATTTATTCAAATTAATCCAACTGAAAAACAAACATAAATTATCCGATCTTGATAATTCAACAAGTTTATCTTGAATTAATTTTGTAAAAATTAATTCAACCGATAAACAGACATGAATTATCTGATTCTATCAAATTTTTTGCTAATGTGATAATATGGCAAAAGCCACCAATTATTAGAAAAGCACACCGTATTGTTATAGGATTTTTATGAGTTAGCAAAAGGGGACCTAATGGACCTATACAATTTGAGCTCTCGATAATATGAACCCAATATCCTAGATATACATTTCATAATTATCAACTCTAATGCTACTCTACTAAAAGCTCAAAGCTGCACTCTTGAACTATATAGAATTACAAAGCCCGTATAGCTAAGGCTCCGTGACATATCATAATGTAACGTATCCCTATAGGATTATCCATAATCCGTTTAAGGTACAAGTTCTGTCTTGCCTTCTCGATTATTTTTATCTTATGTTTCATTATCTCACCATCGAAAAACTTACCATCCACAAATGGTGTACCACTTAGTTACACTTATGTATCCAAATGGTTGAGCACTCTAATTTTTCAATTACAGGATAATGCATATAAGAGGATATCAACTACTCTAACGAGGAGCTATGGATTCCATATCTATGAATAATAGATCTACGCTATCAAAAGTCATGCCTCTAATGTAACGGCATGCGCACCACTATTAAAATCCAGATGTCACCCTTTGGCACATCAAAAGACATAAGTCAAGACAACGGCCCCATTATTCATCTCAAGATTAAGATACAATACACATGATTATCTAAAGTGAATCGATTTGTTGAGAAAAAATTATTAATCCAAATTAATTCACTTTATGTCCTGATCCAACACATTGCCACTTATGACAAAGTGCCAATGTTTCTATTAGCACAGTCCACCTCTGATTGTCAAGACAAACCATCTCTCATCAGGGATATAGATAACATAACAATCTTCGCATGAATAAAGCACCCAACTTTGTACTCTTAATTGTGGATCATATGATTTAGACCGTCACCTTAAGAATCGTGTCTTCTACACAATCTGTCCATCATAGGCCCAATTCTGAAAGGTTTAGGCCGACAGTCTCAGATTATTGTTTGTTTAACATACATGCAACAAATATGAACGTAAAGCGGACAAAATTTAGTATATAAATAATAAATAAATTCTTTATTGATAAAAATGTCTCTAAAAACATATTCTATTTCTACTCCTTATAGGATACATGTCAAACAATCTCCCACTTGCACTAAGTAAGTAAATATGACAAATCTCGCATCCCTATAGCTTCCACATGCCTCTCGAAGACTCTTCTAGTAAATGTCTTCATGAATGGATCAGTTAAATTATCCTCTGATGCGATTTAGCACACTGCTACATGCCCACCTTCTATGAAGTTCTTTATTACATGATACTTTCGATCAATATGCTTACTCTTCTTGTTAAATCTTGGTTCCTTAGCATTAGCTACCGCTGTACTGTTATCACAGTACAGTGATACCGCTTTATCCATGTTAAGAACTACTTTAAGATCCCCAAGGAACTTGCAGAGCCACCCTGCTTCTTTTGAAGCATCACTACCTACCACATACTAGGCCTCCATCATTGAATCCAAAGTACAATCTTGCTTCACACTTCTCCAACTGATGGCACCGCTGCCCAAAGTAAGCACAAAACTAAAAGTAGATCTCCTAGAATCTAGATAGGATTGGAAATCTAAATTAGTGTATCCTAGAGGAGTTAAGTCCTCACCCTAATACACAAGCATATACCCTCGAGTCCTTCTCAGGTACTTGTGCAACCCAATAGTTCGGTCCTAGATCCAACTGAAATCGACTTACAATCCTGACCGCATAACAAATATCTAGTCGTGTGCAAAGCGTGGCATACATGAGACTACCCACTGTCAAAGCATAAGGCACCTTCTTCATGTATTCACTTTTTTTCTTTGACTTTGGAGAGTCATTCTTAAAAAGAGTAATTCTAAACCTAGATGGTTGCCCACCTTTCTTGGAATCCAGCATTGCAAACCTCCTGAGAATCTTATCTATGTAGTCGGCCTAAGACAAAGCTATCATTTTGTTCTTCCTATCCCAAAAGATCTAAATACTGAGAACAAAATTAGCCTCACCCAAGTCCTTCATGTAAAACTGCTTGGTCAACCATAATTTGACTAATGACAACGCCTCAACGTCATTGCTAACTAGCAAAATGCCATCTGTATAGAGCAGTAGAAAAACCACCTTCCCATCGTTAATGTGTTTGTACACATATGGTTCATCCATATTTTCTACAAACCCATAAGTCTTGATTACTTGATCAAATCTTATGTTCCATGAATGGGAAGCCTACTTAAGTCCGTATATTGACTTTAGTAGCTTACAAACCCTAACCTCCTGACCCTTGACCTTGAACCCTTCTGGTTGCTCCATATAAATGGACTCATCAAGATTGCCAATTGGAAAAGCCATCTTGACATCCATCTACCAACTCTCATGATCGAGTGCGGCAGCTATGGACAAGAGAATCTGGATGGACTTACGCATAGGTACAGGCAAAAAGGTTTCCCTGTAATCGATTCCTTCCTTTTGTGTATATCCCTTAGCTACTAGTCTAGCCTTAAAGCTTTCGACCTTTCCATCCACTTTTCTCTTCCTCTTGTAGATCCACTTACACCCTATGGGTTTTACCCCTTTGGCAAGATCCACAAGCTCCCAGACTTGATTAGTCTCCATAGACTTAATCTCTATGTTCATAGCCTCCATCCAGAGTTTTGAATCAACATCCTCTATAGCCTCTGCATAAGTGTAAGGACCACTATGATGTTCATGTGGTTCAACCAAGAAGGCCTCACCATTAAACATATACATCTCGGGTTGACGCCCTATCCTTCCACTACGTCTAAGCCCCTTAGGTTGCTATTCGGGTTCGTTTGATTTTTCTACACTAATTGGAGTGGTTTCTACCGGACCCCCAGAGTGATTGGATCACTCTTCAACTCCTTGAGCACCACTTTGCTTTAAGGCTTAAAGTCGTCCATGTAACTTTCCTTACATTAGTTGAAACCACAACTTTATTTTCCTTTGGGTTATAAAAATAACCCCCAATAGTCACTTTTGGAGATCCTACAAATATGCAAACTTCCAGACATGCTTCCAGCTTATTCGCATCCTTAAATAAGACATGAGCCAGACATTCTCATATGCGAATATGGTTTATGGATGTCTTCCTGACCGTCCACAACTCGTGAGGAGTTTTAGGAACCGATTTTGAAGGCACATTGTTCAAAAGATAACATACAGTTTGTAGTGCATATCCCCAAATGGACAAAGGCAATGATGAATAACTCATCATGGACCTACCAATGTCCAACAAAGTCCTACTCCTTCTCTCCACTACACCATTCTGCTGCAGAGTACCCGACATAGCCAAATGGAATAAAATCCCATTCTCTAATAAGTGTCCCAAGAACTCATCAGAAAGGTATTCACCACCTTGATCGGATCAAAGTGCCTTTATGGGTCGACCCAATTGCTTTTCCACTTCAGCCTGAAACTCCTTGAACTTGTCATAAGTGTCACTTTTGTGGTGCATTAGGTACACATACCCATATCTCGAGTAATTTTCAATAAAAGTGACGAAATACTCATACCCTCCTTGTGCCCAGATGTTCATTAGTCCACAAACAACACTATGCATAAGTTCTAGAACCCCTTCGGCCCTATTACCCTTAGACCCAAATGGTCTTTTGATCATTTTACCCTCCAAACAAGATTCATATTGTGGTATAGATTCCACCTTTAAATGACTTAAAGGTCCATCCCTTACAAACCTTTGAATCCTATTCAGGTTAATATGACCAAGCCGTAAATGCCAAAAATAAGTCTTATTAGAGTGAGAAGTTTTAAGTCTTTTAGAGTTATTATCATTCATCTCAGCACTAAGCAGTAAGTCCATCTTAGGTTTGATAGTATATAGATTATTTTGCATCCATCCAAAACAGATAAAAGATTTGTTTTTATGAATCACCACTTTATTATTAGAAGAAACCAAATAGGAGTCTTTAAATAATCAAGCTACATAAATTAAATTCCTTTTAAATTTAGGAACATAAAAACAATCTCGCAAAATTAAATTCCTATAATTATCAAAATATTGATGGACGTCTCCCACTGCTTCAATAATGACTAAGGATCTATCGCCCATCTGAAGCATGAAGTCTTCATGCAGCATACTTCTCGTTTCTTTGAACCCCTACAAAGAAACACAAACGTGATTAGTTGCTCTAGAATCTATGACCCAAATGTCACTGGATTCGTTAACCAAACAAGTTTCTAAATACAGAAGATCGCACCTACCTCCTCGGGAAAAGAAGTCCTTGCAATTCTTATTGATGTGCCTGACATTCTCGTAGAAGAAGCACTTTAGCTTCTTCAGGTTCTTCTTCTTTTTCTTCTTGTTCTTGTCATTTGCAGGAATAGAAGACTTCTCGTTCTAGGCCCGTTGTTTCTTTCGATTCCCAGATTGGAACCAGAAGCAATAGCCAAGCAGGCCTCGCCACCCATAGGACACTCCCTGATCAGCAGTTTGTACTCTTATAGCTGTTTCATCAACTTTGTTAAGGTCATATCCTGTCTATTGTTTAAATTAAATGTAGCGCTAAACAGGATAAACTCTTTAGATAGAGTCTCAAAAACCATAGTAATCTGAGTTTTAGGATTAATGTCAGCTCCATTGGTTTAAGCCTCAACAAGGTAACCCATGACCAACATCATATGCTCTTTTACAGATGTCCCCGATCTCTGTTTACAATTTAAGAGTTTCTGAAGTGTCCCTTGCCACTTGTTAAGGCCTGGCCTCCAAACATGTCTTCTAGATTATCAAAGATATGTGTAGTAGTCTCATAATCCTCATGTTGAGCCTGTAGCATGTTATTCATGCTAGCCATAACATAGTAGTAGGTCTGATCATTGGCATCTTTCCCACGATTGTATGCTTGGATTTGATCGTTGGTGGAATCTCCCGTAGGCTTAGGAGGACAAGATGTCGTCAACCCATATTTCAGTTTTTCAAAGGACAGTATGACATTTTGGTTCTGTTTCCAATCATTATAGTTTTCACCAGTTAATTGGTTTTTGTCAAGTATCAATGATAAAGTGTTTTTAGACATTTTTAAACTACAATAAAGAATCATATACAAAACATAAGCAAACATATCATTATAATTTAGTAAGATAACACAATCATATAAAAATATACAAATGTGTTTATGTGTCAAAACCTTGAAAATATCACAACCTTACAACGATAATTCCCAACTCAAGATTCAACAAGCTCCTAAGGAAGTCTTGCCAAATTCAATTAGGAACATGGATTCCCTGCTGATTAATATATGCCATCCAGGATTGTATGATTCAGCATATATTAATAATCATTTCTTTGGCCATCAATTTTATTAATAGAGCTCCTAGGGGAGATTAATAACAAAATTAATATGAGAGTATAACCATCGTTTTAATATTTTATCGATGATTTATAATCACCACCTAGGGGTGTGCAACCATAAATCGTGTTAAAATACTTTATCCTCTCGAAGATCCAACCTAATACATGATGAAGTCCCTTTTTAGGGGTTGGAACCACGATGTGCTACCTATGGACCAACGATGGAGGTTGTAGGTCCTCTCTTCAAAAACCTTCTCCCACTCATTCTTTTGAAATAAAGTTTTATTTTATAAACATGCTTGAACAAATTTTTAATGAGTGGCACTCCCTATTCTATATGGTATGTTATCAATATACATGGTAAATCATATTATAATGCAGACAAGCAAAGCAATCATGCAAAACCACGAGCAAAATAATAATAAATAACCATACTATTATGGTTTCACCCTAGAGAAAAGAAAACAAAGATTACAAGAGAATAATCAAAACATATTATCGATTCTTTATCCTTGAATCTTCAAGTTGTATCCATCTTCATGTAATGTCCATCTTCAAGTCTTCAATCCCATATAGATCGAATACTCCATATTTTCGGTCATATCCAAATTTAATGTTTCTTAGAATTGTCCTAAAAATAAAATAAAAATGCATCGAAAAAAGCGTCTTTTCTAAAAAATCATAGCTCTCTGCCGACATGCCGATCTGTGTGATTGGTTTGCTAGTCATGATCCATCGGCCTGCCGATCTTTTTAGGTCGGCCTACCGGACCCAAAAGTTTGGCCTGCTGCTAGAGCCACTAGATTTATGCGCCATAGACAACTTACCGAACCTAATGTCTGGCCTGTCGATATGCGACCATCAGCCTATCAGACCCAAAGGTTCGGCACGTCGATCGAGCAAAAATCACAATTTTTAGAAAGTATAGTTTTTAATGCAATTTATCAATTTTATTTTCAACAATTCAAAAACATAAAATTAGAGACTCAGGAAATACTTGGAAACGCTATCATCTATCTTCTAAATCCGTCTTCTCTCGAATGATTATTTAATTACAAAAATATTACAAATTTAAAATTAAATAATAATTCCTAGACGAAAATGATAGTCCGCTATCTGATTACATGAAAAATCTAGATACACATTTAAACCTCTAAAGAACCACAACTGGTATAAATTAATTATTTAATAAACAATTAAATAATAATTTAATCAACCATAATTAATTAATAATCATTCACCATATAATCCATGACAACATATAAATATATAGAAACCCTAGAGTGCCAACTCTCTATAAAATTAAATTCAAGCATAGGAGAGATCAAGATCACATAATTTATACACATGGCATGATCACAAACTTGCAAATTTATGTAAAAACCATGGCTCTGATACCAATTGTTGGAAAAATAAAATGTAACAAAATTTTTAGAATTTTTTATATCAGAGTATTTTCAAAAACACAAGTTTGATACACTATATGCATAAATTAACCAGATCTTACTAACTTTGTAAATGTAGAAAAGCTCTCGCAATCCATTAAGAGTATAACATTCTAAAATAGCCTCAACCAACCAGTCTTCTTTATTATTCTCTATCCACGATCAGAGTGTGTGTGGGCACACGTCATTCAGCCTTTCCCCAGTAACTCTCTTCCAACCAATTAAGAAAACCCAAAGCTATAGTTCGTGATTTATGAACAATAGCTCTCCAGGGAGTCAAAGAGTCTCACTCTAGTTTTCTCAACTGATCTAGATAACAATGAGTCTCGCTCCCCTTTTTATAGAGGTTGGGCCTAGGAGTCAGTCCTTATCAGATAAGGCCTCAAAAATTCAAATCAGAACCAAATCAGGATCGATATCTGATCAAATCTGTGTGAAAACGCATGATCTATTAATCGCTCGGTCCTCAGGCTGAACTGCCAGATTAGCTTGCTGAACTTTCGATAAATAATCCTTATGAATCTTTATTTCCCACTCGAGATTCTTGGCAAGAGCCATAGTTTTAATTCAAATAACCTAATAGAGAAGTTATCTGATTAAAACGGTCATATCTAGATAATCTTTAGGAAAATAAACATTCTTGATAATCTAACAAGTTTATCTTGAATTAATTTATTCAAATTAATCCAACCGATAAACAAACATGAATTATTCGATCCTGATAATTTAACAATTTTATCTTGAATTAATTTTCACAAAATTAATTCAACTGATAAGCAAACATGAATTATTTGATTATATTGAATTTACAGCCAATCTGATAATACGACACAAGCCACCAAATATTGGAAAAGCTTGCCGTATCGTTACAGGATTTCACCAAATATTGGAAAAGCTTGTCGTATCGTTACAGGATTTTTATGAGCTAGCAAAGGAGACCTGATGGACCTATACAATTCAACCTCCCAATAATTATGAAATCCAATATCCTAGATATGCATTTCATAATTATTAACTCTAACGTTACTCCACAAAAAGCTCAGGTCTGCACTACTGAACTATATAGAATTACGAAGCTCGTATAGCTAAGTTTCCATGACATACTATAATGTATCATATCCCTATAGGATTATCCATAATCGACTTAAGGACAAGTTCTGTCTTACCTTCCCGATTATTTTTATCTTACGTTCCATTATCTCACCATCGAAAAACTTACCATTGGTAGATGGTATACCATTCAGTTATACCTATGTATCCAAATGGTTGAGTGCTTCAGTTTCAATTATAAGATAACGCATATAAGAGGATATCAACTACTCCTAAAGAGGAGATATAGATTCTATATCTATGAATAACAAGTCTATGCTATCAAGAGTCATGCCTCTAACGTACAGGCATACGTACCACTATTAAAATGTGGCTGTCACCCTTTGGCACACCAAAAGACATAAGTCAAGACAACGAGCCTATTATTCATCTTAGGATTAAGATACAATACACGTGATTGTCTAAAAGTGAATCGATTTGCCAAAACAAAATTATTAATCCAAATCAATTCATTTTATGTCCCGATCCAACACATTGTCACCTATGGCAATGTACCATTGTTTCTATTCATGGAGTCCACCTCCGATGGTCAAGACAAACCATCTCCCATTAGGGATATAGACAACATAACAATCTTTGCATGAATAAAGTGCCCAACTTTTTCCCTCGATTACGAATCTTATAATTTAGACTGTCACTTTAATAATCGTGTCTTCTGCATAATCTGTCCATCATATGCTCAATTCTTAAAGGTTTAGATCGATAGTCTCGGACTATTATTTTCTTAACATATATTCAACAAATATGAACATAAAGAGGACAATATTTGGTATATAAATAATAAATAAATTCTTTATTGATAAAAATGTCTCAAAAAACATATTACATTTTTACTCCTTAGAGCATACATGTCCAACATGAATAGCCATCAAGAAAGCAATACTAAGAGTAACCGGCCAAGTGATTCAATATTTTGTCAATAAAGGGAAGTGGGAAGTGATCTTTCCTTATAGCTTTTATCAACTTCTGATAGTCAAGATAACCATCCTAGTGGGAATCAACTCATTGTTCTCATTTTCCACTACCGTCATACCATTTTTCTTTAGAACAACTGTTGGAAACAAAGTGCGCAGCGAAATTTTTAAAAATTTTTCATCAGAGTATTTTCCAAAACACAAGTTTGACATGTTATATGTATAAATTAAACAGATCTTACTAACCTCAGTGTGCCGAAGAACCTCCGTGACCTGTGTAGAGAAGTAATGTTCCAGAAGAGCCTCAACCAACTGGTCTTCTTTGCTATTCTCTATCCACAACCGGGGTGAGTGTGGGCTCACACGTACAGCTCTTCCACCGGTGACTCTCCTTCCAACCAACAGAGAGAACCCAAAGCTAGTGTTCGTGATTTGTGAACAAAAGCTCTTAGGGAGTTTTCAGATGCTCACTCGAAGAGTATCACTCTTAATCTCTCAAATTGATCTAAGTAAATCATTAGACTTACTCCCTTTTTATACCTATTGGTCCTAGCGTCAGTCCATATCAGATTAGGTCTCAAAAAATCGAAACAGAATCAAGTTCGGATCAATATCTGATAAGATCCGCATGAAAACGGGTAATCTTAACTGTCGTCGGTCGGAAGGCCAAACTTTCTGATAGGCAGGCCAAACAGGCCAGTTTGGCAGGCCAAACACGTCATCCGGCAGGCCGAACTGTCGGGAAAAAATCTTCGCGAATCTTTTATTTTCCACCTGAGATTCTAAAGGATAAAGTCTCAGTTTTGATTCAAATAGCCCAATAAAAAAGATATCTGATCAAAACAAACTTTATCAAGATAATCTCTAAGAAAATAAATCAATTCATAATAATTCTACAAGTTTATCTTGTTCTAATTGTCCAAAATTAAAACAACCGATAAACAGACAAGAATTACCCGAACGCAATAATTCAACAAGTTCATCTTAAACTAATTTTCTTACATAATTAATTCAACCGATAAACAGACATGAATTATTTGATTCTTATAAATTTTAAACCAATCTGATAAATCCGACATAAGTCACCAATTATTGGAAAAGCACACCATGTCGTTACAGGATTTTGTGAGCTAGCAAAGGGGACCAAAATGGACCTATAAAGTTCAAGCTCATGATAATTATGAAACCCAATATCCCAGATATACATTTCACAATTATCAACTCCAACGCTACTCCACTAAAAGCTTGGAGCTGCACTCTCGAACTTTATAGAATTACGAAGCTCGTGTAGCTAAGTCTCCATGACATATCATAGTGTATCGCAGCCCCATATGATCATCTATAATCGGCTTAAGCACAAATTCTGTCTTACCTTCCCGATTATTTTTATCTTACGTTCCATTGTCTCACCATTAGAAAACTTACCATCCAAAGATAGTATACCATTCGGTTACACCTATGCATCCAAATGGTTGAGCGCTCCAGTTTTCCAATTACAGGACAACGCATATAAGAGGATATCATTACTCCTAAAGAGGAGCTATGGATTCCATATCTTATGAATAAAAAGTCTACGCTATCAAGAGTCATGCCTCTAACGTACCGGCATGCATGCCACTATAGAAATGTGGGAGTCACCCATTGGTACATCAAAAGAGACAAGTCAAGACAACGGGCCCATTATTCATCTCAGGATTAAGATACAATACAAATGATTGTCTAAAGTGAATCGATTTTTCAAGACAGAATTATTAATCCAAATCAATTCACTTTATGTCCCGATCCAACACATCGTCACCTTTGACAACGTGCCAATGTTTCTATTCATGGAGTCCAACTCCGATGGTCAAGACAAACCATCTCCCAAAAGGGATAAAGACAACATAACAATCTTTACATGAATAAAGCGCCCAACTTTATTCCCTCGATTGCGGATCTTATGTTTTAGACCGTCACCCTAAGAATTGTGTCTTCCGCATAATCATCCCATCATATGCCCAATTCTTAAGGTTTAGACTGACAGTCTTAGACTACTGTTTGCTTATCATACATTCAACAAATATGAACGTAAAGAGGACAATATTTGGTATATATAAATGAATAAATTCTTTATTGATAAAAATGTCTCCAAAAGCGTATTACATTTTTACTCCTTAGAGCATACATGTCTAACAATCTCCCACTGGCACTAAGTGAGTAAATACTGCAAAGTTCGCATCCCCATAGCTTCCACATGCCTCTCGAAGATTCTCCCAGTAAGTGTCTTCGTAAACGGATCAGCTAAATTGTCCTCTGACGCAATCTTGCACACCGTGACATGCTCGCCCTCAATGAAGTCCTTTATCACATGATACTTCTGATCAATATGTTTACTCTTCTTGTGAAATCTTGGCTCCTTAGCATTAGCTACCGCCGCACTGTTATCATAGTACAGTCATACCACCTTATCCATACCAGGAACTATCTCAAGATTCCCAAGGAAATTGTGGAGCCACACTGCTTCTTTTGAAGCATCACTAGCCGCCACATACTCGGCCTCCAACGTTGAATCCGAAGTGCAATCTTGCTTCGCACTTCTCCAACTGATGGCACCGCCACCTAGAGTAAACACAAACCCCGAAGTCAATTTCCTAGAATCCAGGCAGGATTGAAAATCCAAATCAGTGTATCCTAGAGGATTTAAATCCTCACCCGAATACACAAGCATATACCCTCGAGTCCTTATCAGGTACTTAAAAATATGCTTTACCGCAACCCAATGGTTCGGTCCTGGATCCGCCTGAAATCGACTCACAATCCCGACCGCATAGCTAATATCCAGTCGAGTGCAAAGCATGGCATACATGAGACTACCCACTGCAGAAGCATAAGGTACCTTCTTCATGTATTCTCTTTCTTCATAAGACTTTGGAGAGTCTTTCTTAGAAAGAGTAATTCCAGACCTAGATGGTTGCCCACCTTTCTTGGAATCCTGCATTGCAAACCTCCTGAGAATTTTATCTATGTAGCCGGCCTGTGACAAAGCTATCATTTTGTTCTTCCTATCCCGAAAGATCTGGATACCGAGAACAAAATTAGCCTCACCTAAGTCCTTCATGTCAAACTGCTTGGTCAACCATAATTTTACCGATGACAATGCCCCAACGTCATTGCCAATTAGCAGAATGTCATCTACATAGAGTAGTAGAAAAACCACCTTCCCATTCTTAATGTGTTTGTAAACACATGGTTCATCCACATTTTGTGAGAACCCATAAGTCTTGATCACTTGATCAAATCTTATGTTCCATGAACGAGAAGCCTGCTTAAGTCCATAAATTGACTTTAGCAGCTTACAAACCTTACCCTCTTGACCTGCGACCTTGAAACCGTCTGGTTGTTCCATATAAATGGATTCATCAAGATAGCCATTCAGAAAAGCCGTCTTGACATCCATCTGTCAAATCTCTAGTCGAGAGCGGCAGCTATAGACAAGAGAATCTAGATGGACTTAAGCATGGCTACAGGCGAAAAGGTTTCCTCATAATCGATTCCTTCATTTTGTGTGTAACCCTTAGCTACCAGTCTAGCCTTAAAGGTTTCGACCTTTCCATCCATTCCTCTTTTCCTCTTAAAGATCCATTTACACCCTATGGGTTTTACCCCTTCAGGAAGATCCATAAGCTCCCAGACCCAATTAGTCTCCATAGACTTCATCTCTATGTTCATGGCCTCTGTCCAGAGTCTTGAATCAACATCCTCCATAGCTTCTGCGTAAGTATAAGGATCCCTGTCATGTTCATCCGGTTCAGCCAAAAAGACTTCCCCATTGAACATATACCTCTCAGGTTGATGCCCGATCCTCCCACTACGCCGAAGCCCCTGAGGTTGTTGTTCAGGTTTGTTTGGTTTTTCTACACTGATCGGAATGGTTTCATTCGGAACCTCCAGAGTAAACTGATCACCCCTCAACTCCTCAAGCACCACTTTGCTTCGAGGTTTAAAGTCGTTCATGTAACTCTCCTCAAGGAAAGTTGCATTAGTTGAAACCACGACTTTATTTTCCTTTGGGTTATAAAAATAACCCCCTTTAGTCCCTTTTGGATATCCTACAAACATGCAAACTTCTGAACGTGCTTCCAACTTATTCGGATCCTTAAACAGGACATGAGCTGGACATCCCCATATGCGAATATGGTTTAAGGATGTCTTCCGTCTTGTCCACAACTCGTGAGGAGTTTTAGGGACCGATTTTGAAGGCACATTGTTCAAAAAATAACATGCGGTTTGTAGTGCATATTCCCAAAAGGATAAAGGCAATGATGAATAACTCATCATGGACCGAATCATGTCCAACAAAGTCCTATTCCTTCTCTCCGCTACGCCATTCTGCTGTGGAGTGCCCGGCGCAGTCAAATGGGATAAAATCCCATTCTCTAACAAGTGTCCCAAACTCTTCAGAAAGGTATTCCCCACCTCGATCCAATCAAAGTGCCTTTATGGGTTTACCCAATTGCTTTTCCACTTCAGCCTGAAACTCCTTGAACTTATCATAAGTTTCGCTTTTGTGGTGCATCAGGTACACATACCCATATCTTGAGTAATCGTCAATAAAAGTGACGAAGTACTCATACCCTCCTCGTGCCCGGATGTTCATCGGTCCGCAAACATCACTATGCACAAGTTCTAGAACCCCTTCGGCCCTATTGCCCTTAGACCCGTATGGTCTTTTGGTCATTTTACCCTCCAAACAAGACTCACATTGAGGTATAGATTCCACCTTTAAGTGACTTAAAGGTCCATCCCTTACCAACCTTTGAATCCTATTCAGGTTAATATGGCCAAGGCGCAAATGCCAAAGATAAGTCTTATTAGAGTGAGAAGTTTTAAGTCTTTTTGAGTCATTATCATTTATCTCAGCATTAAGCAATAGGTCCATCTTAGGTTTGATAAAATATAGATTATTTTGCATCCATCCAGAACAGATAAAAGATTTGTTTTTACGAATCACTACTTTTTCATTAAAAGATACCACGTAGGAGTCTTTAAATAAAGAAGATACAGAAATTAAATTCCATTTAAATTTAGGAACATAAAAACAATCTTGTAAAATTAAATTCTTATAATTATCAAAATAAAGATGGACATCTCCCACTGCTTCCGCTGAGACCAAGGATCCATCGCCCATCCGAAGCGTTAAGTCTTCACGAAGTAGACTTCTCGTTTCTTTGAATCCCTGCAGAGAAACACAAACATGATTAGTTGCATCGGAATCTATGACCCAGATGTCACTGGATTCCTCAACCAAACAAGTTTCTAAATATAGAAGATCACACCTACCTCCCCTGGAAAGGAAGTCCTTGCAATGCTTCTTTATATGCCCGATCTTACCACAGAAGAAGCACTTAAGCTTCTTTGGGTTCTTCTTCTTCTTCTTGTTGCTCTTGGTAGCAACAGGAATAGAAGACTTCCCACTTTTGGCCCGTTGCTTCTTTCCATTCCCAGAGTTAGAATTGGAACCAGAAGCAGCTACCACATTGGCCTCACCACCAGCAGGAGACTCCCTGATCAGCAGTTCAAACTTCTGTAACTGTTTCATCAGTTCTGTTAAGGTCATATCCCGTCTATTGCTCAAATTAAACGTAGCTCTAAACGGAATAAATTCCTTAGACAGAGTCTCAAAGACTATAGTCATCTGGGTTTCAGCATCAATGTCGGCTCCATTGGTTTGAGCCTCAGCGAGGTAACCCATGACCAACATCATATGCTCCTTTACAGATGTCCCCGGTCTCTGTCTACAGTTTAAGAGTTTCTGAAGTGCCCCTTGCCACTTTGTTATGGCTTGGCCTCCAAACATGTCCTCAAGATTATCCAAGATCTGCTTCGTAGTCTCATAATCCTGATGTTGAGCCTGCAGCACATTGTTCATGCTAGCCATAACATAGCAACGGGTTTGATCATTAGCATCTTTCCAGCGGTCGTACGCTTGGAATTGCTCATTACTTGAGTCTCCCGTAGGCTCAGGAGGACAAGGAGTTGTCAGAACATATTTCAGTTTCTCAAAGGAAAGGACGATGTCCAGGTTCCATTTCCAATCGTTATAGTTCTCACCGGTTAATTGGTTTTTGTCAAGTATCGATGATAAAGCGTTTTTAGACATTTTCAATCTACAATAAAGAATCATATACCAAACATAAGCAAACATATATAATAATTTAGTAAGATAACACAATCATGTAAAATCATACAAATGTGTTTATGTGTCAAAACCTTGAAAATATCACAACCTTACAACGATAATTCCCAACTCAGAATTCAACAAGCTCCTAGGGGAGTCATGCCAAATTCAATCAGGAACACGGATCCCCTCCTGATTAATATATGCCATCTAGGACCCGTATGATCCAGCATATACTAATAATCGTTTCTTTGGCCATTAATTTTATTAACAGAGCTCCTAGGAGAGGTTAATAATAAAATTAATGTGAGTGTATAACCACCGTTTCAATATTTTATCCATGATTTATAATCACCACCTAGGGGTGTGCAACCATAAATCATACTAAAATACCTTATCCTTTCAGAGATCCAATCTGGTACATGATAGAAATCCCTTCCTAGGGGTCAGGACCACCATGTTCTTCCTATGGACCAACGATGGAGGCCTTAGGTTCTCTCTTCGAAAACCTTCTCCCACTTAATCTTTTGAAGTCAAGGTTTTATTTTAAAATTATGCATGAACAATTTTAATATGAGTGGCACTCCCTATTCTATATGGCATGTTATCAATATACATGGTAAATCATATTATAATGCAGACAAGCAAAGCTACAAGCATAATAATAATAATATCCGTAATATTTTGGTTCCACCCTAGAGAATAGAAAACTAAGATTACAAGAGAATAATTGAGACATTTATTGATTCTTCATCCTTGAATCCTCAAGCTGTATCCTTCTTCATGTAATATCCATCTTCAAGTCTTCAATCCCGTATGAATCGAACACTTCATATTTCCGGTCATATCCAAATTTAATGTTTCTCAGAATTGTCCCGAAAATAAAATTAAAACTGCAACAGAAAAAAAAAATGCACCTTTTCTGGACATTTGGTAGCTCTCGGTCGGCAGGGCGATCTAGGTGATCGGCCTACCGATCATGGAGGTTCGGCCTGCCGAACATGAAGGTTCGGCCTGCCTGCAGAGCACCAAAATTTCTGTCCCATTGTCGGCCTGCCGAACTGTGAGGTCCGGCATGCCGACCGAGTAGAAAACGCACAGTCTAAAAAATACAATTTTAATGCAATGCATCAATTTTATTTTCAACAATTCAAAAACATAAAATTAGAGACTTAGGAAATACCTAGAGGCGCCATCATCAATCTTTAAGATCCGACTTCTCGTTCCGTCTTCTCCGAATAATTATTTAATTACAAAATTCTTACAAATTAAAAATTAAATAACAATTCCTAGATGGAGATGATAGTCCGCCATCTAATTACATGAAAAACCTAGATACACATTCTAACCTCTAAGGAACCATAGCCGGTATTAATTAATTAATAAATAATTAAACAACAATTTAATCAACCATAATTAATTAATAAATATTCACCACATAATCCACGCAATATTTATATATTATATAGAAACCTAGAGTGCCATCTCTCTATAAAATTCAATTCAAGCATAGGAGAGACTAAGATCACAAAATTTATGCATATAACATAATCACAAACTTGTAAATTTATGTAAAAACCTTGGCTCTGGTACCAATTGTTGGAAACAAAGTGTGCAGCGAAATTTTTAAAAATTTTTCATCAGAGTATTTTCCAAAACACAAGTTTGACATGTTATATGTATAAATTAAACAGATCTTACTAACCTCAGTGTGCCGAAGAACCTCCGCGACCTGTGTAGAGAAGTAATGTTCCAGAAGAGCCTCAACCATCTGGTCTTCTTTGCTATTCTCTATCCACAACCGGGGTGAGTGTGGGCTCACACGTACAGCTCTTCCACCGGTGACTCTCCTTCCAACCAACAGAGAGAACCCAAAGCTAGTGTTCGTGATTTGTGAACAAAAGCTCTCAGGGAGTTTTCAGATGCTCACTCGAAGAGTATCACTCTTAATCTCTCAAATTGATCTAAGTAAATCATTAGACTCACTCCCTTTTTATACCTAATGGTCCTAGGGTCAGTCCATATCAGATTAGGTCTCAAAAAATCGAAACAGAATCAAGTTCGGATCAATATCTGATAAGATCCATGTGAAAATGCGTAATCTTAACTATCGTCGGTCGACAGGCCGAACTTTCTGATAGGCAGGCCGAACAGGCCAGTTCGGCAGGCCGAACTTGTCATTCGGCAGGCCGAACTGTCGGGAAAAAATCTCTACGAATCTTTTATTTTCCACCCGAGATTCTAAAGGATGAAGTCTCAGTTTTGATTCAAATAGCCCAATAGAAAAGATATCTGATCAAAACAAACTTTATCAAGATAATCTCTAAGAAAATAAATCAATTCATAATAATTCTACAAGTTTATCTTGTTCTAATTGTCCAAAATTAAAACAACCGATAAACAGACAAGAATTACCCGAACGCAATAATTCAACAAGTTCATCTTGAACTAATTTTCTTACATAATTAATTCAACCGATAAACAGATATGAATTATTTGATTCTTATAAATTTTAAACCAATCTGATAAATCCGACATAAGTCACCAATTATTGGAAAAGCACGCCGTGTTGTTACAGGATTTTGTGAGCTAGCAAAGGGGACCAAAATGGACCTATAAAGTTCAAGCTCATGATAATTATGAAACCCAATATCCCAGATATACATTTCACAATTATCAACTCCAACGCTACTCCACTAAAAGCTTGGAGCTGCACTCTCGAACTTTATAGAATTACGAAGCTCGTGTAGCTAAGTCTCCATGACATATCATAGTGTATCGCATCCCCATATGATCATCCATAATCGGCTTAAGGACAAATTCTGTCTTACCTTCTCGATTATTTTTATCTTACGTTCCATTGTCTCACCATTAGAAAACTTACCATCCAAAGATAGTATACCATTCGGTTACACCTATGTATCCAAATGGTTGAGCGCTCCAGTTTTCCAATTACAGGACAACGCATATAAGAGGATATCATTACTTCTAAAGAGGAGCTATGGATTCCATATCTTATGAATAACAAGTCGACGCTATCAAGAGTCATGCCTCCAACGTACCGGCATGCATGCCACTATAGAAATGTGGGAGTCACCCATTGGTACATCAAAAGACACAAGTCGAGACAACGGGCCCATTATTCATCTCAGGATTAAGATACAATACAAATGATTGTCTAAAGTGAATCGATTTGCCAAGACAGAATTATTAATCCAAATCAATTCACTTTATGTCCCGATCCAACACATCGTCACCTTTGACAACGTGCCAATGTTTCTATTCATGGAGTCCAACTCCAATGGTCAAGACAAACCATCTCCCAAAAGGGATAAAGACAACATAACAATCTTTACATGAATAAAGCGCCCAACTTTATTCCCTCGATTGCGGATCATATGTTTTAGACCGTCACCCTAAGAATTGTGTCTTCCGCATAATCATCCCATCATATGCCCAATTCTTAAGGTTTAGACTGACAGTCTCAGACTACTGTTTGCTTATCATACATTCAACAAATATGAACGTAAAGAGGACAATATTTGGTATATATAAATGAATAAATTCTTTATTGATAAAAATGTCTCCAAAAACGTATTACATTTTTACTCCTTAGAGCATGCATGTCTATCAACAACTTGTATGGGGCTTACCCATGAACTATCAAAAATGGCATAAATAATACTGGCATTCAACAAATTAAGAACTTTGGATCTCACAACCACTTTCATTGCCAAAACAACCTTCATTGGTGCTCCACCGTTGGCTTATAATCTTTTTCCATAAGGATCATGTGCATGCAAATGGTAGAGCTTATTCCCTTAATGTTGGAGATGGACCATCCCAAAGCGGATTTGTGCTTCAACAAAACATTAAGTAGCTTGTCTTCCTCATCTTTGGTTAACAATGTGGAGATGATCATCGAGAAAGTAAAATTTTTTCTTAAAAAGCATAATGGAGATGATCGGGAAAAGGCTTCAACTCTTGTCCAACTTGAGAATTAGTGAACTTCACCTCTTCAAACAAATCTTCTTTTGTTGGTGTAGCTTTCACACTCTCCACTTCCTCCAAAAGGATTTCCTCCAATGCTATTACTTTACTTTCTTTGCTTGAAAGGCTTGCTAAGTGATCTTCCAAAGGGTCATGAGTTGCCACTTCATTCATGAGTTCCTTGACACACTCATCAATAACATCAATCTAGTAGCAATCAGAGGACTCATCCAAGAACTTCATTGAGTTGTAGATATTGAATCGAACTTCCTCATGATTAACTCTAAGAATAAATGTAGCTTGATGAACATCAATGAGAGCACGTCTGGTTGCTAGAAATGGTTTCCCAAGTATCAACAGAACCTCACGATCCTCTTCCATATCCAAAATAACAAAACCAATGGGGAAGATAAACTTGCTTACCTTGACCAACACATCTTCAATTATCTCTTTTGGATAGGTGAGGGATTTATCGGCAAGTTGTGAAGTGATCTTTATAGACTTGACTTCACCAATTCCTAATTTTTGGAATATCGAGAGAGGCATAAGATTAATACTGGCCCCAAGGTCACACAAAGCTTTCTCAAATGTTAAGCCTCCAATAACACAAGGTATGGTGAAACTTCCCGTATCCTTTAACATTTATGGAAGCTTGTGTTGTAGAATGGCACCACATTCCTCAGTAAGATTCACAATTTCATGATCCTCCAATCTCTTCTTCTTTGACATCACCTCCATCATGAACTTGAAATAATTTGGCATTTGTTCTAGAGCATTAGAAAAAGGGATGTTGATGTGATCTTCTTGAAAATGTCCAAGAACTTGGAGAATTGTGCATCCAATTTCTTCTTTTGGAATCTTTGAGGAAATGGAAGCGGTGGGGTAATTGAAGGGTTATCTAGAAAAGAAATAGACTTTAGCTTCATGCTCTCTTTTGGCGGCGCAACTTCTTAACTTGATGATGGCTTTGATAAGGAGGAATTAGCATTATCTTCTTAAAGCTTGGGCCTTTGAGTATCCTTATGACTCACAAGAGTGATAGCCATGTAATGCTCCTTAGGATTAGTTTCTATGTTGCTAGGAAACTTCCCCGATGATAGGGTCTTAATAGAATTGGCAAGTTGCCCAATTTGTACCTCAAGACTCTTCATTGTTGCTCCTATATTATTGCATTGTGTCTTAGTTCTATTAAGTCTTGCCTCATCCTTGTCAGACCTTGCCCTTGTTTCCACAACAAAAGTACTCATAAGATCTTTTGTTGACAGCTTCTTTAATAGATTCTAATGTTACCATAGGAGAAATTCTTATGATTACAAAGTCCTAGATGGTAATGTGTAGCTAAGTTGTTGGCTCGGTAATTAAAATTCTGATAGTTCATGTATTGAACTTGCTCTTGGTCACTTCCTTTTTTGGTATAAGTGGCACTTGCAAGCATCATTGAATCTTTACTTGATGAAGCTTCTCTAGTAGTTAAAGTTGAGATTTGGTTATTCAAAGTTGAGACTTGAGCCAACAAGGCTACTATTGGATCAACTTCATGAAAACCTGCACATCTCTTTAAATTTGATCTCTCATTTGGCCCTTTATAGTTGTTGGAGGTCATTTCTTCCAAAAGAATATGATCTCTGACTATTGTTTTAGACAACAAAGTTCCATCAGCCACCACATCAACCATAGTCCTCTTATGCATATTCAATCCATTATGAAACAAGTGAATTTGGAACCAATCATGGCATCCATATTGAGGGCACTTCTGAATGAGGTCCTTGAAACACTCCTATGCTTCATAAAGGGGCTCAAAGTTCAATTGTCAGAATTGTGTAGTCGCATTGTGCAATTGAGAAGTCTTCTATGGATAGAAGAACTTTATTAAAAACTTTTGTGCTAAGTCCTCCCAAGTAGCAACACTTCCCAGATGGCAAACTTGTAAGCCAACCATGCACCTTGTCCCTAACTGAGAATGGAAACAAACGCAACTAAATCACATCATCTGGCACACCATTCACCTTCATTATGCCACAAATCTCTAGGAACATAGCAAGATGCACATTTGGATCCTCATATGCCAATCCCCCATATTGACTTAGTTGTGGTCACCTTCCGCCATATCTTGAGGTCTAGCTTGTCTTTCTCTTCTCAATACATGAGAGTCCATTCAATTTTTGGATCAAGAGGGAGAATTTCTAAGCTTCATGCTCTTCGTATCAACTAAGACAACAAGGCAAGCAACAAACAAAATTAAGCTAAATAAAGGCGAAGTAAAAGCCAAAATTAAAATTGAAGCACTCAAGGTACAATAGCAATAAAATCAAAGTAATTTCAATCCCTGACAATTAGACATGTATGCCCTAAGAAGTAAAATATTGTAATATATTTTTGGAGATATTTTATCAATAAAGAATTTATTTATTATTCATATACCAAATGTTGTCCTTTTATGTTCATATTTGTTAAATGTATGATAAACAAACAAAAATCTAAGACTGCTAGTGTAAACCTTTAAGAATTAGGCATATGATGGATAGATTATGCAGAAGACATGATTGTAAAGCTGATGGTCTAAATTATAAGATCCACAACCAAGGGAATAAAGTTGGGCACTTTATTCATACTAAGATTGTTATGTTGTCTACATCCCTGACGAGAGATGACTTGTCTTGGCCATCAGAGTTAGACTCCACGAGTAGAAACCTTGATACATTGTCATGGGCAACATTGTATTGGATTGAGACATAAAGTGGAATTGATTTAGATTAATAATTCTATCTGTATAAATTAATTCACTTTAGACAATCATATGTGGTGTATTTTAATCCTGAAATGACTAATGGGCCTATTATCTTGTCTTATTTCTTTTGATGCACCAAAAGGTGACACCCTAACTTTATGATGGTGCGTATACCGGTATGTTGGAGGCATAACTCTTGCTAGTGCAGACTTATTATTCATAGATATGGAATCCACAGCTACATTAGTAGAGTCCATGATATTCTCTTATATGCGTTATCCTATAATTTGAAAATTAGAGTGCACTTAGCCATTTGGATGCATAGATGTAACCGAATGGTATACTGTCCTTGGATGATAAGTTTTCCAACAGATGTGATAAAGGAATGTAAGATAAAAATAATCGAGAAGGTAAGATGGAATTTATCTTTAAGCAAATTATGAATATCCTATGGGGATAAGACACATTATGATATGTCATGGACACTTAGCTAATTAGGACTTCGTAATTTTATATAGTTTGAAAGTGCAGCTCTAAGCTTTTAGTGGAGTAGGTTAGAGTTGATAATTATAAAATGTGTATTTGGGATATTATATTTTATAATTATCGAAGCTTGAACTATATAGGTCCATTAGGTCCTCTTTGCTAGCTCATAATAAATCCTGTAACGATTCGGGTGTGCTTTTTCTAATAAATTAGTGACTTATGTTAAATTATTAGATTGAGTAAAATTCGATAGGATCGGATAATTCATGCCTGTTTATCGGTTGAATTAATTTTGTAAATTAATTCAAGATAAGCTTGTTAAATTATCGAGAATATTTATTTTTCTTGAGATTATCTAGATATGACTGTTTTAATTAGATAACTTCTTGATTGGGTTATTTGAATTAAAACTAAGGCTCTATCCAAAGAATCTGGGGTGGGAAATAAAAGATTCTCAAGGCTCATATTATCGTAAGTTCGGTAGGCCGATCTAACAATAATTTGATTACATATTTTTGATGCAATTTTATCAAAAATTGATCCAGATTCAAATTTTGGGGCCTTGTTTGATATTGACCAACCTTGGCTCCGACCTCTAAAAATAGGGAATGAGTTTTTTGAGTTATTTAGATCAGTTGAGAAGTTAAGAGTGAGTACTTTTGTATTATACTCTAAAACTTCCTGAGAGCTTTTGTCTCTTCTCAATTGGTTGAAAAAAGAGTCACCAGGAAATAGCTGCATGATGTGTGTCCACACATACTCTGATCGTAGATAGAGAATAGCAAAGAAGACCAGTTGGTTGAGGCTTTTCTAGAAAGTTCTTTTTTTCATTGATTGTAGGAGCTTTTCGACATATAAAGGTTAGTAAGATCTAATTAATTTATGTATATAGCATGTCAAACTTGTGTTTTGGGAAATATTCTGATTTTAAAATTTTTTAAAATTCTACTATGTACTCATTTTCCAACACCGACAACATTACCAAAATTACACGATTACAAGTTATAGAGTGGGCGTATGAGTATCGCTTTCCATAGGGATTGATTTACAAAAAATTTACTATCTATTGTGATTTAAGTATTTCTAACTTTATCTAAACAATAAAAATTTAATGACAATTTCAATAAAAATAAGAAATTAAAATAAACTAAATATAAATTACGAGAATTGAAATTCCATGAATAGAAACATTGGCACGTTGTCATAGGTGACGATGTGTTGGATCGGGACATAAAGTGAATTGATTTGGATTAATAATTTTGTCTCAGCAAATCGATTCACTTTAGACAATCATTTGTATTGTACCTTAATCTTGAGATGAATAATGGGCCTGTTGTCTTGACTTGTGTCTTTTGATGTACCAAAGGGTGACACCCACATCTTAATAGTGGTATGCATGCCAGTACGTTGGAGGCATGACTATTGATAGCGTAGACTTGTTATTCATAGATATGGAATCCATAGCTCCTCTTTAGGAGTAGTGATATCCTCTTATATGCGTTATCCTGTAATTGGAAAACTGGAAGCACTCAACCATTTGGATACATAGGTGTAACCGAATGGTATACTGTCTTTGGATGGTAAGTTTTGTGATGATGAGATAATGGAACGTAAGATAAAAATAATCAGGAAGGTAAGACAGAACTTGTCCTTAAGCCGGTTATGGATAATCATATGGGGATGCGATACACTATGTTATAGTCATGAAGACTTAGCTATACGGGCTTCGTAATTCTATGTAGTTCGAGAGTGCAGCTCCAAGCTTTTAGCAGAGTAGTGTTAGAGTTGATAATTATGAAATGTATATCTGGGTTATTGGGTTTTGTAATTATCGGGAGCATTGAACTATATAGGTCCATTTGGTCCCCTTTGCTAGCTCATAACATCTTGTAATGATACGGCACGCTTTTCCAATAATTGGTGACTTATGTCAGATTTATCAGATTGGTTACAATTTGGAAGAATCAGATAATTCATGTTTGTTTATCAGTTGAATTAATTTTGTGATAAAATTAATTCAAGATAAACTTGTTAAATTATAAGGATCGAATAATTCTTATCTGTTTATCGGTTGATTTAATTTTGAATAATTAGATAAAGATAAACTTGTAGAATTGCTAAAAATTCATTTATTTTCCTAGAGATTATCTAGATAAATTTGTTTTAATCAGATAAATTTTCTATTGGGTTATTTGAATTAAAACTGAGACTTTATCCTATAGAATCTTGGGTGGAAAATAAAAGATTCACTAAGATTTTTTATTCGGCAATTCGGCCTGCCAAGCCTTATGTTCGGCCTGTCGATAGGACAGTTTGGCCTGCCAATGAGTGCACGATAAGATCACGTGTTTTCATGTAGATATTGATCTAAATTTGATTATGATTCAAATTTTGAGACCTAATCTAATAAGGACTGACCCTAGACCCAACCTCTATAAATAGGGAGTAAGTCACATAAGTTATTTAGATCAATTGAGAGATTAGGAGTAATACTCTGCTGATGAGAATCTGAAAACTCCCTAAGAGCTTTTGTTCACAAATCACGAACACTAGCTTTGGGTTCTCTTGATTGGTTGGAAGGAGAGTCACCTAGAGGGAGAGTTGTACGTGTGAGCCCACACTCACTCCGATCATGGATAGAGAATGGCAAAGAAGACCAGTTAGGTTGAGGCTCTTCTGGAATGTTACTTCTCTTCACGGATTGCAGGAGCTCTTTGGCATTCAAAGGTTAGGAAGATTTGGTTAATTTATGCATATAGCATTTCAAACTTGTGTTTTGAAAAATACTCTGATATAAAATTTTTAAAATTCTGCTACGTACTATTTTTCTAACAATTGCTATCAAAGACATGGTTTTTACATAAATTTATGAGTTTGTGATCATACTATATGTATAAATTTTGTGATCTTAATCTCTCCCATGCTTGTATTTAATTTTATAGAGAGTTGGCACTCTAGGTTTCTATATAATTTTTTGTTGTCTTGGATTAATTGGTGAATGTTTATTAATTAATTATGGTTGATTAAATTGTTATTTAATTATTAATTAATTAATTAATGCCGGTTACGGTTCCTTAGAGGTTAGAATGTGTATCTAGGTTTTTCAAGTAATTAAATGGCGGACTATTATCTCCATCAAGGAATTGTTATTTAATTTTAAATTTGTAAGAATTTTGTAATTAAATAATTATTCAGAGAAGACAGATCTAGAAGAATGATGATGGTGCTCCTAGGCATTTCCTGAGTCTCTAATTTTATATTTTTGAATTGTTGAAAATAAAATTGATGAATTGCATTAAAAATTGTATTTTCTGGAATGGGAGATTTCTACTCGGTTAGCATGCCAAACCCACCAGTTCAACAAGTCGATGGTCGCAGATCAGCAGGCCAGATGTGTGGTTCGATAGGCCGTCAACGGAACATAAATCAAAGGCTCTGGCAGCAGGCTGATCTTTCATGAGTCAGTAGGCCGATGGCGCATGACCGGCAGGCCGATCACCCAAATCGGCCTATCGACTGAAAGATAGAAATTTTTTCAAAAAAGGTGCAGTTTTCAATGAAGTTTTAATTTTGTTTTTGGGAAAATTTTGAGAAACATTAAATTTGGATATGACCAAAAATATAAAGCATTCGATTCATAAAGGATTGAAGACTTGAAGATGGGCATTACATGAAGAAGGATACAGCTTGAGGATTCAAGGATGAAGAATCAATAATATGTCTCGATTATTCTCATGTAATCATAGTTTTCTATTCTCTAGGGTGGAGCCATAATATTATGGTTATTATTATTTTGCTTGTAGCTTTGCTTGATTGCTTTGCTTGTCTGCATTATAATATGATTTGCCATGTATATTGATAACATATCATATAGAATAGGGAGTGCCGTTCATATTAAAATTGTTCATGTATGTTCTTAAAATAAAACCTTGATTTCAAAAGATTGAATGGGAGAAGGTTTTCGAAGAGAGAACCTAAGGCCTCCATCGTTGGTCCATGGGCAGAACATGGTAGTCCTGACCCCTAGGAAGGGATTTCTATCATGTACCAGATTGGATCTCTGAGAGGATAAGGTATTTTAGCATGATTTATGGTTGCACACCCCTAGGTGGTGATTGTAAATCATGGATAAAATATTGAAATGATGGTTATACACTCACGTTAATTTTATTATTAACCTCCCCTAGGAGCTCTGTTAATAGAATTAATGGCCAAAGAAATGATTATTAATATATGCTATATCATACGGGTCCTGGATGGCATATATTAATCAGGAGGGGATCCGTGTTCCTGATTTAATTTGGCATGACTCCCCTAGGAGCTTGTTGAATTATGAGTTGGGAATTATCGTTGTAAGGTTGTCATATTTTCAAGGCTTTGATATATAAACACATTTGTATGTTTTTACATGATTGTGTCATCTTACTAAATTGTTATTATATGTTTGCTTATATTTGGTATATAATTCTTTAGTGTAGATTAAAAATGTCTAAAAATGCTTTATCTTTGATACTTGACAAAAACCTATTGACTGGAGAGAATTATAATGATTGAAAACAAAACTTGGATATTGTCCTCTCCTTTGAGAAACTAAAATATGTACTGACAACCCTTTGTCCTCCCGAGCCTACGGGAGACTCAACTAATGAGCAATTCCAAGCGTATGATTGCTAGAAAGATGCTAATGATCAGTCCCGCTGCTATGTTATGGCTAGCATGAATAACGTACTGTAGGCTCAACATCAGGATTATGAGACTGCGAAGCAGATCTTGGATAATCTTAATGATATGTTTGGAGGCCAGGGGCCAGGCCATAACAAAGCGGCAAGGGGTGCTTCAAAAACTCTTAAACTGTAAGCAGAGACTAGGGACATCTATAAAAGAGCACAAGATGTTGGTCATGGGTTACCTTACTGAGGCTCAAGCCAATGGAGCTGACATCGATGCTGAAACTCAGATGACTATGGTCTTTGAGACTCTGTCAAAGGAATTTAGTCTGTTTAGAGCTACTTTTAATTTAAATAATAGATTGGACATGACCTTGACGGAATTAATGAAACAGTTACAGGAGTTTCAAACTGCTGATCAGGGAGTCTCCTGCGGGTGGTGAGGCCAACATAGTAGCTGCTTCTGGTTCCTATCTTAACTTGGGAATGGAAAGAAGCAACAGGCCAAGAACAGGTAGTCTTCTATTCCTACTAGCACCAAGAGCAAGAAGTAGAAGAAGAAGAACCCAAAGAAGCTTAAGTGCTTCTTCTGTGTGAAGATCGGGCACATAAAGAAGCATTGTAAGGACTTCCTTTCTAAAGGAGATAGGTGTGATCTTTTGTATTTAGAAACTTGTTTGGTTGAGGAATCCAATGACATTTGGTCATAGATTCTAGTGCAACTAATCATGTTTGTGTTTCTCTACAAGGGTTCAAAGAAACGAGAAGTCTACTACATGAAGACTTCACACTTAGGATGGGCGATGGATCCTTGGTCTCAGCAGAAGCAGTGCAAGACGTCCATCTTTATTTTGATAATATAGGAATTTATTTTTGCAAGATTGTTTTTATGTTCCTAAATTTAAAAAGAATTTAATTTCTATAGCTTGTTTATTTAAAGACTCCTATTTGGTTTCTTTTAATGATAAAGTGGTGATTCGTATAAATAAATCTTTTATCTATTCTGGATGGATGCAAAATAATCTATATTTTATCAAGCCTAAGATGGACTTATTGCTTAATGCTGAGATGAATGATAATAACTCTAAAAGACTTAAAACTTCTCACTCTAATAAGACTTATCTTTGGCGTAGTAGGAGGATCGGGCATCAACCTGAGAGGCATATGTTCAATGGGGGGTCTTTTTGGCTAAACTAGATGAACATGACAGGGATCCTTATACTTACGCAGAAGCTATGGAGGATACTGATTCAAAACTCTGGACAAAGACCATGAACACAGAGATGAAGTCTATGGAGATTAATCAGGTCTAGGAGCTTGTGGATCTTCCCGAGGGGGTAAAACCTATTGAGTATAAGTGGATCTACAAGAGGAAAAGAGGAGTGGATGGAAAGGTCGAAACCTTTAAGGCTAGACTGGTAGCTAAGGGTTATATGCAAAAGGAGGGAATCGATTATAAGAAAACCTTTTCACCTGTAGCCATGCTTAAGTCCATCCATATTCTCTTGTCCATAGCTACCGCACTCGACTATGAGATTTGATAGATGGATGTCAAGACGACTTTTCTGAATGGCTATCTTGATGAGTCCATTTATATGGAACAACCAGACGAGTTCAAGGTCACGGGTCAAGAGGGTAAGGTTTGGAAGCTGCTAAAGTCAATTTATGGACTTAAGTAGGCTTCCCGTTCTTGGAACATAAGATTTGATCAGGTGATCAAGACTTATGGGTTCTCACAAAATGTGGATGAGCATTGTGTTTGTAAACACATTAAAGATGGGAAAGTGGTTTTTCTATTGCTCTATGTAGATGACATTTTGCTAATTGGTAATGACATTGGGACATTGTCATCGGTCAAATTATGGTTAACCAAGCAGTTTGACATGAACGACTTGGGTGAGGCTAATTTTTTTCTCGGTATCTAGATTTTTCGAGATAGAAAGAACAAAATGATAGCTTTATCCTAGGCCAGCTACAAAGATAAAAGTCTCAGAAGGTTTGCAATGTAGGATTCCAAGAAAGGTGGGCAACCATCTAGGTCTGGAATTACTCTTTCTAAGAAAGACTCTCCAAAGTCTTATGAAGAAAGAGAATACATGAAGAAGGTGCCCTATGCTTCGACAGTGGGTAGTCTCATGTATGCCATGCTTTGCACATGCCCGGATATTAGTTATGTGGTCAGGATTGTAAGTCGATTTCAGGCGAATCTAGGACCAAACCACTGGGTTGCGGTTAAGCATATTTTCAAGTACCTGAGAAGGACTGGAGGGTATATGCTTGTATATTCGGGTGAGGACTTGACTCCCCTAGGATATACTAACTCGAATTTTCAATCTTGTTTGGATTCTAGGAAATCGACTTCAGGCTTTGTGTTTACTCTAGGCAATAGTGCCATCAATTGGAGAAGTGTCAAGTAAGATTGCACTTCAGATTCAACGATGGAGGCCGAGTATGTGACAGCTAGTGATGCTTCGAAAGAAGCAGTGTGGTTTTACAAGTTCCTTGGGGATCTTGAGGTAGTTCCAGGTATGGATAAGGCGATATCATTGTACTATGATAATAGTGTGGCGGTAGCTAATGCTAAGGAATTTCATAAGAAGAGTAAGCATATTGATCGGAAGTATCATGTGATAAAGGACTTCGTTGAGGGCGGGCATGTCACAGCGTGCAAGATCACATCAGAGGACAATTTAGCTGATCCATTTACGAAGACACTTACTAGGAGAGTCTTCGAGAGGCATGTGCAAGCTATGAGGACGCGAGATTTATCATATTTACTCACTTAGTGCAAGTGGGAGATTGTTAGACATGTATGCCCTAAGGAGTAAAAATGTAATAAGTTTTTGGAGACATTTTTATCAATAAAGAATTTATTCATTATTTATATACCAAATCTTGTCCTCTTTATGTTCATATTTGTTGAATGTATGTAAGCAAACAAAAGTCTAAGACTATCGGAGGTGGACTCTATGAATAGAAACATTGGCACGCTGTCATAGGTGATGATGTGTTGGATCGGGACATAAAGCAAATTGATTTGGATTAATAATTTTGTCTCGACAAATCGATTCACTTTAGACAATCATTTGCATCGTATCTTAATCTTGAGATGAATAGTAGGGTCATTTTCTTGACTTGTGCCTTTTGATGTACCAAAGAGTGACACCCACATCTTAATAGTGGTGTGCATGCCGGTACGTTCGAGGCATGACTCTTGATAGCGTAGACTTGTTATTCATAGATATGGAATCCATAGCTCCTCTTTAGGAGTAGTGATATCCTCTTATATGCATTATCCTGTAATTGAAAAACTGGAGCACTCAACCATTTGGATACATAGGTGTAATCAAATGGTATACTGTCTTTGGATGGTAAGTTTTTCGATGGTGAGATAATGGAACGTAAGATAAAAATAATCGAGAAGGTAAGACAAAACTTGTTCTTAAGCTGATTATGGATAATCATATGGGGATACGATACACTATGATATGTCATGGAGACTTAGCTATACGGGCTTCGTAATTCTATGTAGTTTGAGAGTGCAACTCCAAGCTTTTAGTGAAGTAGTGTTGGAGTTGATAATTATGAAATGTATATCTGGGATATTGGGCTTTCGTAATTATCAGGAGCTTGAACTATATAGGTCCATTTGGTCCCCTTTGATAGCTCATAACATCCTGTAACGATAAGGCATGCATTTCCAATAATTGGTGACTTATGTCAAATTTATCAGATTGGTTAAAATTTAGAAGAATCAGATAATTCATGTCTGTTTATCAGTTGTATTAATTTTGTGATAAAATTAATTCAAGATAAACTTGTTGAATTATAAGGATCAGATAATTCTTGTCTGTTTATCGGTTGATTTAATTTTGAATAATTAGATCAAGATAAACTTGTCGAAATATTAGGAATTCATTTATTTTCCTAGAGATTATCTAGATAAAGTTGTTTTAATTAGATAACTTTTCTATTGGGTTATTTGAATTAAAATTGAGACTTTATCCTATAGAATCTCGGGTGAAAAATAAACGATTCGCTAAGATTTTTTATTTGACAGTTCGGCCCTACCGATCCTTATGTTTGGCCTGCCGATGGTATAGTTCGGCCTATCGATTAGGTAGTTCGGACCTGCCGATGAATGAAGGATAAGATCATACGTTTTTGCATGGATTTTACAGATATTGACCTGAATTTGATTCTGATTTGAATTTTGAGACCTAATCTGATAAGGACTGACCCTAGACCCAACCTCTATAAATAGGGAGTAAGTCACATAAGTTATTTAGATCAATTGAGAGATTAAGAGTGATACTCTGTTGGTGAGACTCTGAAAACTCCCTGAGAGCTTTTGTTCACAAATCACTGAACACTAGCTTTGGGTTCTCTCGATTGGTTGGAAGGAGAGTCACCTAGAGGAAGAGCTGTACGTGTGAGCCCACACTCACTCCGATCGTAGATAGAGAATAGCAAAGAAGATCAGTTAGTTGAGGCTCTTCTAGAACGTTACTTCTCTTCACAGGATTGCAGGAGCTCTTCGGCATTCAAAGTTTAGTAAGATCTGGTTAATTTATGCATATAGAATGTCAAACTTGTGTTTTGAAAAATACTCTGATGTAAAATTTTTAAAATTCCGCTGCGTACTATTTTTTGAACATGCCACTAAGAAAATCTTGTCTCCCAACTCCATAATTTTCTAGGTTGTATTTCCTAACCTGCAATTAGGAACCCTTTTTCCCTTAGTACTAATCCTAATTGTAAACTCAACTAAAAGATGGCCAATGAATTAGAAGCTTTAAACTTAAGAGAATACAAATAAAAGTTAATGGAAATCAACTTGTATTAATCAATACCAATAACCCAAACACAATGTAAAAATAGGTCCATTGCCCTCTAGACTAAGAAACTTAGTTACACATAGTCACAAATGGAATCACAAGCACAAAAAAAAAAAACATGAACAAGCATTCCATTTCAATTAACAAGAAATTCAAGAAAAGATAGAGTAAAGAAGTAAACTAATGTGGAGATCCAAGATGTCTTTGAGCTCTCTTCTCTTCTTCTCTTGAACTCAAGGACAATAGCTGCCTCCTTGTCTCCAATTTAGCTCCTTAAATCAACCCTCTATTGACAAAACCCTAGGTGGTATATATATGTCTCCCAAAAATTTTGGAAAATTCTCCACAAATACCCATGAGAATCAACAACAGAGTAGGCCAAGAAGGCACACGTGTTGGGGTGAGGCAAGAAAGCTCACAGGCCTAGGCACAAAATTGTGCTGCCGCGAGCTTCAATTCTCGTTGTCGCACATGCCTTCTATGCAAGCCCGTAGGAGCAAGCTTCTTTGTAGCACTGAGACGCGGATTTTGTTGATCCTAAGCTCCAAAATGCTCTTCTAAACCAATTAAAGCAAATAAAATAAAACTAAACTAAAATAAAATAAACTAAAGTAAAACTACAATTTAACAAAAAGTCAAAATTAACTAAATTTTACTAAAACTAAAATAAATATAATAACATGAAATAAAAACTGATAATTCACTCGAAAACTAACAAAATATATAAGTTGTGATAATGAATACATTTATTCTTTCACCTGCCAACTTGGAAACGATTCGCCCTCGAATCCTAAGCGCCTTCAAATGAAAAGAAAATTGCATAACCAACTTCATGAACTCGAGATGAACCTCTATGAGTGTGAAAGATTTTAGAAATTCATGAACACAATCCTTTTCCATGCTAGGCTAGAGTCAATTATGTCGAATTTAAGCATGATCAAGTTAGGAAGAACTGCAGGGAGGGTGGTGATGTTGAAGAGGAGACACAAACAAGGAAGAATATCTTCATTCACGACCAGGGTAGAATCCAAATCTAAATCTTCTTTTACTTCACTGTCAGGGTCGTCAAATAGTGAATCAGAATAATTATCTTGGTCTTTTCCTTCTCCTCCGTCAGTTGCCTAAGATTGGATTAAAATTAATAGTTTGATCAATTTCCTCTCCATCACTTTCGTCAAAGACTGAATCACTAGCAAATCTTTCACTATCATCTTCATTGAAAAGTTCTTCCTTGTCATAGGTTTCATAGAAAAGGAATTCTTCAATTTCTTCCTCATCTTCAAAATTTTCCTCTTCATCTTCAAAATCACCATTTTCATACCATAGGACAAAAGCATTGATAGCAGGCGGAAAGCGAGTTCTTCAAGATTGAAGTTAAAAGGTGTAACTATGGCAGTAGGGTGGGTGGCGGAAGCAAGGTCAACGATGGCGGGCGTACCGTCGACTCTAGGGGAAGGCGAGATACATAAAATCGGTGTAAGAACATTCAGCTCTAATACCAACTGACATAGTAGAGGCGTAAAAGAAAAATAAGAAAAAGGATAAATTCTTAAAACCCGTTGATTCGATATAAATGCTGAAAAATCCATTGATTCAATATGAATACTGGAAGGTAGGACTTCTATAAACCTGTTAATTCCGCTGAATACCAAGAAAACTAGATAAATGGGTAAAACACTCTAATTTCATTAATAATAATTCTTCCTTGTTACATATTATGGGAATAACCTAGTTATAGGCTAAATTGTCCCAAATAGTAATGGGAAACTACAAACTACAAATAAAAATAGGAAAATAAATAACTTTGAAAATTAGAGAATAAAAAAAGAAACTAATCCTATTTGAAATGGGAAACTAAAAATAACCCTAATTAATCCTAAAATTTGTTATTAAAGTCTATCTAATAATAGAAAACAAAATCTAATATCTTAAATTTTTAAATAACTCAAAATTGGGTAACTTTCTAGAAACTTCCTGTAGCAGAGCTTCAGTCCGGCCGACCGCCTGTAGCAAACCCGGGTCAACCGGGCAATGTCACCATAGGGGAACATGCACTGTATCAAATGCATATACGAAACAATCTCCAGTCCTTCAAAAGACGTTGTTGGACCTAAATGAGTCAAGTCGTTTCTCCCGTTAATGTCATTGCACCCGTTAACGTCGTTTCATCCTCCACTCTATTCATTTGTGTCGTTTTAATTTAGTAATTTACTTATTCCCCATATATAACAACATGGTTTTTATGACCCAAAATTTGGTTTTTATGTCCAGTAAATATACACCCTCAAAGTAGCTAGTAATCTATTATCTTATCTTAAAGTTATATGTTGCTGTTGGTTTTTTTTTAAAAAAAAAAAGCTGCAAAAATGACAAAAGAACACTTTTTTTTTATAAGAAACTTTTTTCCCCCTAGTAATTAATAAAGCGTATTGCAGCCACATGATGCTAAACTTACATGTTTGGTTTAGCACAAAAGTCGCAACACGCTACTATGCTGCAATGTACTGATTGTTGTAAATAATTGGATAATAGAAGATACAACAAAGCCTAGTAACCATATAAATATTCTTGGCCACAAAAATTATCCAATATGACAAACCTACCACGTACATTCCCATATATTGCATGCAACTAGCAAAGTTTAACTCATAAATTGTTGAACTTTCAAAGGTAGCCACAGTCATACCGAGTGTGACGAATTGGATCCTGAAAGAGAACAATAATCAGCGCAAGAAGCAAGAGCTTTCTTACCATTGATGTAGAGCTAAGCAGCAAACCAGTCACATAAGCCTGAATAGACAATCCAACCAACCTCTTCCTTCTTTCCTTCACATACAAATCCATTGCTTCTTCCACTTTCTTCCTAAATAGTCCATCATTTCCTTCAAAAACATTCGTACTTTCATCATGGATCTTATGAGACAAACATCTAGCAAGGATTACTGCGTCTTCCATGGCTGCAGAGCCAGCCTTGTCCTAGAAATGGCCCCATCACATGCATCGAGTCACCAGCCAACGTCGCTGTCCCTTTTCTGAAGGTTCCTAGCAATATTTCCCAAGCTGGCCGATACCACAAGTGTGTAAGGGATAGTGAAGTTGTGTCACAGTTTTCGATCATTTCTATTGTTTCCTTTGGAAAGCTTTTGGTTTTCTCTAGAGCCATTTGCTTGATCAGCTCTGGACCTTTGGATATTTCTGAATCTGTCATCATGAATTTCAGACAATCAACTTTAACCGTTGCTTAATATATCGCAGCAATAACAAAACAGTCGAGACAGGGTAAGCATTCTAGTACTCTGTTCTTGTACACAAAAGCGGCAAATTGTGCATTCACTACGTAGCATAGCATTTATTTTATGCATCTCTATCGCTCGCGCTTTTGGAAACGACCGTTATGGAAGTGTTAAAAAAAAAATGCAACATAAACTTTTGATTGTATTTGGGAAAGTTCAAAAGAAATAATTACCTTCATTTTTTAGTTCACATGCCAAGTAGTTATATGGTGGGTGTACTTTGTTGACAAAGCCACCTGGCAGATTGGAATCAAATTTTTCATCCAAGGTCGATTTTAACTTGTAGACAATTAACTGTATATATAATTAAAAATTAAGCAGATCATTTTTGATAAATTCTATCCAGAACAGCTAAAACGTTTAATAATTCTGTACATTTATATAAAATAATATTAGAGTTATAAACAATATAATTATATAATAAAAAAATTAGACAAATGGCCTAATTGTACCATCTTTTTAAGTAAATGGCAGAATTTTTCAAAAATTAAAAAAACAGTCGAACTTTTTGAAATCAAGAAAATGACTTTTTTTTTTTACAATAGTAGATCAGTAATGAACACCAATACTTCATTAATGTACATCATTGATTAGTATTAATACATCGCTTATTAATTATCGTTTATCGTTGATGAATTTGTTTGTTATTGACCTACTAACAATTTATTATCGGCAAACTGGTAAATTATTCAGTGAATAAACTATCAAGTTCATCAATGATAAACTACAAATCAATATGTCATTGATTTATCACAATTTATCAATGATATACTAATCAGCTAATTGGTATATCATCAATGTACAAAAAGTCATTTTGCTAATTTTAAAAAACTTCATCTATTTACTAAAAAAAAGCTTAAAAAGAGAAAATTTACCTCTATGTCCTTATATAATAATATAGTATTTAATAAGAACCAACTATTAATAGTGTACGTTATTTTTTTCTTGGGTACTCGTAGTAATTGTGAATAACATGGTTACGAAATTTCAATGGCGGCAGCTGGTAAGCATAGCCGAATGGCACAAGGAAGCCCAGGCGTGGGGGTTTTGTAATTCATGATTTTGCCTATAATATTTAAAAAAATTTATATATGCCCCCTCTCATTCATAAAGTTTTATATATGCCCCACTTATTAACAAATTTTTTCTCTAATTTTATTCCTATTAAAATTATTTTTTTATATGTACCTTATTAATTTTTTGTTTCCAAGTTGCCCCTATTTCAATAATATTTCTCAACTGAGCCTCTATTTAAGTACATATTTCTTTTAGTTCTCTAAAATAATACTATTTTTTAATAAATATGACCTTCATAAATACATTTTCTTAATTGTCTTACTGAAACAATTTTTCTTGATTTTGTTTATACTTAAACCACTTTCATGCATCTCTTTTGCACTTCTTAAATAGTTTAATATTAGTTTTGCTCTTATAAAATCATTTTCTCGTAAGTGTTTTACTATTTTTTTGTTTCCTTTATGTTAAATTAAATTTAGAATAAAATAGTAAATCAAGAATAAATTAAACTTTACAAAAAATTTTACATTTATGTAGTAAAAAATTCAACAAATTGAATATGCATGTCCTTCTAACTATTTTATTGTAGTAAGAGTTAATATATTGATTGTCTCTAGAATTTTTTACATTTTTAATTTATGTCCCACTTGAAACAAAATCCTGGCTTCATCACTAGAAAAAAGAAAAATGGCTTCTCAAAAGAACCACAAAATTTAATAATTGTACATGCAAAAGTGTTATATGTGTGTGTGTATATGTAACGTCCTGGAATTTATTTAATGTTATTGTAATATAAATGGTGAATTAGTGTGCCATAATTAATGTTTCAACATTAATTTTATTACTTGGTTGGATTTTGAATTTTTGGTTGTTTTGTTAATTTGATGAATTCAAATGATTTCTTATTGTTTTAAAAAGGATGTTTCGAGTTTTAAAACACAACAATTTGTAAAATGTTAAAAATACTCCGTTTTACAAAACCGTGGGCGGCATATGGTTTTCGCACAGTAAAACCGCCCACCGATTTTTTCTATTTACTCTCCCTCCTCTCCCTCTCTCATCACTCTCTGCTCACTATCTCTCTCTCTCTTGATCTCTCTCTCGGTCTCTCCTTTCTCTCTCTACTTCTCTCACAAATTTTTGAACCAAATTCGAATCCAAGCTTCGGGTTAGCAAGGAGGAAGCTCGGGGACGTGATTTGGTAACCAAGAACGCGGATTGAAGCTTCGATTCGAGATTAGTTTTGAAATTTCTAAACTTTTTTAAAATTTTCAATTTTGTCCATTTTTGAAATCTAGGTTTGCTTGAGCTTAGAAAACCTTTGATATGAGTTAAATGAACTTAAAACAACTAGAATCTAAGCTTAGATTGAAGAAAAACGGATTGGATTTAAGATTTTTCATTTTTCTCCCCATTTTCTCATTTTTGGATTTTTGAGATTTTTGAGTTTAAATCTTGTTTAAATGAGTTCAAATGTGTTCTAGTATGTTATTCTATCAACCATGATTGTTTTCCATGCCTGGGATTTGAGAAAAACAGGTTAGAATCAAGATTTAGATTTTGGGGGAATTGAAAACCCGTGGCTGGATTTCTGGGTTTTCCCAGTTCGGCAGGCCGAACTGCGTGTTCGGCAGGCCGGATCAAGGGATCGGCAGGCCGGTGTTCATCTCTCCGGTAGGCCGAACTTGGGAATGTTCGACCGACCGAACTTGGCTTCTGGCAAGCCGAACTGCACAGTACGGCTAGCCGAAGCAAGGAGTCTGGCAGGCCGGCCGAGCATAGGGAATTTTGTGATTTTTCACCCGTTTTCACTGTTTTGAACCTCGATTTAAATTCCAACCTTATAGAATGATTTTAAAGATACAAATGGCACACTAGGACATCATGAAATGGTTTAGTAACATAGAATGTCTAGAACTAGATATTGATCGACTTAGTTTGTATCCAAGATCGTTCGTGGTTACGTGGAGCTAACGTATAGCGGACCAGGATTATGGTGTGAGGCACCGGCACGAGTATTGAGGTAGGCCTTCTACCCCATTCCTTGGTAGCCTAGTTTCAAAATGATTTGGCTTCAAAAAGGGTTTCCATTAAAATGTTTTCAACGGTTGTTTGAAAATGGATTTATCGGTTATATTTTAATATACCGTAAACTGAAATGGACTTCATAATAAATGTAAATGACAACACTCGGTAATTGGGTTTTGAATGATGATGATAATAAACACATAGGAATGATGCCATATCAGAGATTGGGTCGTGTAGCGATTGACCTTGGGGGTAGGTCCCGAAACCCAGCTGGGCCACTACGGTGGTGATATTATTATGGTTTGCCTAGGAAAAGAAAATGATATTTCTGATTATCCAAGTAAACTGTTCTAGGTAAGAACGGTTTTACTTAAAATTATTTATTTATTTATTTATTTATTTAAGGTTCCTTTTAAATAATCCCTGAATAGTGAAATGTTTCTTTAAATTAAATTATTTTATAAAATATAGTCCTACTGAGCCTTTCGCTCACGTTTTATTTGTTTTTTTTAAATTCCCCCCGTTCTAGGTGGTTTTCCATTTAGGTTTGGAGAGGACTCAACGGACAGGACCCAGGAGCAATAGAGGGATTAGTAGTTTAATTTGTATTATTTAAATCAAGGCATGTAAGATTTTAACTTTATTTGTACTTGGACTATGATTGTATTTATGATATTGTCAGTACCATGTGTGTGCACAAATTGTGGGTCTGTGGGACCCATACTCGCTATGTTGTTCTTAAATATTTATTTTTCATGCAATGGCTTTCTTTAATTTTTCACATTTTATTTTTAATTCAGACCCCTAAACTCTCGATTTTTAATTAAATTCTCTTTTAATTAGTTTAAATAATCTGCCACGTCACCTCCCGTACTCCGGGGCGTGAGAAAATGGTATCAGAGCTCAAGGTTATGAACCTTGGGAATTGTGCACACATAGGTTTGACAATGAAATACCTCTGACAGTCCAAATTTTGTTTTCAAAAGTGAGAGAATGGCACCTAGATGTCGTTCGACAACTGACACCGAGTTCAAAAACGATGAGGGCATGATGAGGTCTATGTTTGCGGCTTTCCGACAGATGGCAGCCAGGGCTAGACCAGAAGATTCTGATGTTGGTCATTGGCATGTGTACTTTAAGGAATTTCGACGTGCGTCTATTCTGATTTTTGATGGTAATGGAGATTCGCAGTTAGCAGAGTATTGGCTGGATTCGATCTTGAAGCATTTGGATACCCTTGGTGTGCCTGAGGGTATCGTGTGGAGTTTGCTGCGTATAAGCTCTAGGGTGGCGCTAACACTTGGTGGAAACAAGCTAAGTGTTTGGAGCGCGGTGGAGATATCAGTTGGGACAGGTTCGAGGAGCTGTTCTATGATCGATATTTTTTGCAGGGGTATAGAGATCAGAAGGTAGCTGAGTTCTACAGGTTGCAGCAGGGTGATCTGCCAGTTCGGGAATATGAGGCAAGGTTTAATGAGTTGACTAGATTTGCTCCATCAGCGGTGGCATCAGAGCGTGAGAAGTGTATTAAGTTTCAGGAAGGGCTCAAGGCTCCTATTCGGTGACAGTTGGTTGCTCTGCGGCTTAGGAGTTTTTGAGATCTTGTGTCATCGACAATATCCGTGGAGAATGATTATGTGCAGTATTGTGAGGACCGAGCCAAGGCTTCAGGAGGACCGCAAAGGAGCGGTAGGAAGAGCACCAATAGCCGTCTGACTCCGGGGGAGAGCAAGCAAGGTGGCACAAACAGTGGTAGCAGCAGTTCGTCTGGCAACGGGCGCAGCAATCCCTACAGCTTCCATTGTCATTTCTGTCAGCATCCCGGACACATCAAGAGGAATTGCCCGATCAGGAGTGCTCGTCTTGGATCTCAGACCGGGGAGGATGCCAGTCGTCAGTCTCAGCCTTAGACCCTACCTCCGCCTCAGCAGTACCTGCAGTTGTAGTATCCTCAGTTCTCTCCTCAGCAGTTCTCATATCCGGCACGAAGGCAGCAGTTGCAACATTTCCAGCGCAGCGTCCCTCAGTATCGAGCACCGAGTGTAGGTAGTGTGTAGTCGTCTCCATCCCAGCAGCATCGACAGAATTATCCAGGACCCAGCAATGTTGGTAGAGGGAAATGAAAGGCTCAAGTGTAGGTTCATGCAACGGCATCTAAAGGTTCAGATTCTCATGTTGGTAACGCGGTTGTCGATGGTATGATCTTGGTTTCTAGATCTTTAGCTCGCGTTTTATTTGATACTGGTGCCTCTCATTCTCTCATTTCGAGTTCTTTTGTACATGCCTTGGGATTAAGGATAGAAGAGTTTAATGAACTCCTAGTCATAACTTCTCCCTTGGGGCGGGTGTACGTAAACTGTATGTGTAAATCTTGTAAAATAAAGATTGAGGATGAGATTTTGAAAAGTGATTTGATTATACTCCCCATGAGCTCCTATGATGTGATCCTAAGGATGGACTGGTTGTCCAGGTATAATGCAGCCGTGGACTGCCAACTTAGGAGAGTGACCCTACTGTCTGATAGGGGGATAATGATCACTTACTAGGGTGGTGGTGATTGGTTAATGAGTGAGCGTCTCATGAAGTCGTGTCTAGGAAGGCGAAGGAATCTAGGTTGTTGTGCTTTTCTTGCCAACCTAGATTGTGGGCCCTATGCTTTGAGAGGTAGTGTAGCGATTCCGGTGGTTGATGAGTTCGAGGATGTCTTCCCCGACGAGTTGCCAAGATTACCACCGCATCGGGAGATTGAGTTTGGCATTGAGTTGTTTCCGAGGATAGCATCGATTTCTATGGCACATTATCAGATGGCGCCGACAGAAATGAAAGAATTGAGGAAGCAACTTCAGGAGCTTGCTGATAAATGGTATATTCGGAATAGTACATCTTTGTGGGGAGCACCAGTTTTGTTTGCTAAGAAGCATGATGGGACTCTCAAGTTGTGTGTGGATTATCGACAGCTAAATCGTATTACAGTGAAGAACAAGTATCCTTTGCCTAGGATTGATGAGTTGTTTGATCAGTTGGGAGGTTCGCGGTACTTCTCAAAGATTGATTTACGGTCGGGTTATCATCAGCTCAGGATTAAGGAAGAAGATATTCCCAAGACAGCTTTTAGGACTTGGTATGGGTACTCTGAGTTTCTGGTCATGTCGTTTGGGTTGACGAATGCTCCGGTAGCTTTCATGGATTTGATGAACAGGATATTTAGGCCGTATTTGGATCAGTTCGTGATCATGTTCATCGATGATATTCTTGTGTATTCTAAGACTTGGGAGGAACATGAGCAGCATCTCTGGATCGTGCTTCAGACTCTGTGAGAGCATCAGCTGTATGCTAAGAGGGAAAAGTGTGAGTTTTGGTTGACTGAGGTCAAGTTTCTGGGTCATGTTATCTCGAAGCATGGTATTTCTGTGGATCCGTCCAAGATTGAAGCTATATTGGAGTGGGAACGACCAAGGAATGTGGCAGAGATTCACAGTTTCTTAGGTCTTGCTGGTTATTACAGGAAATTTTTAAAGGATTTTTCAAAGATTGCAGCTCTGTTGACGAGATTGATCAAGAAAAATGTCAGGTTTGAGTGGAATGAAGATTGTGAGCTTGCTTTTCAGGAATTGAAGAGCCGGTTGACTTAAGCTCCAGTATTGGTTATTCCTAGCAGTGACAAGCCGTATGAGGTTTATGCGGATGTTTCAGGGCGGGGACTTGGATGCGTGTTGATGCAGCATGGACGTGTGGTTGCGTACGGATCGAGACAGCTACGACCTCACGGGCGGAATTATCCTACTCATGATTTGGAGCTCGCAGCGGTAATTCACGCGCTGAAGATTTGGAGGTGTTACTTGTATGGAGCGTCGTTTCAGGTCTTCTCTGATCACAAGAGTTTGAGGTATTTGTTCACTCAGAGGGATCTTAATTTGAGGCATCGTAGATGGATAGAGTATATGGAGGGTTATGATTTTACGTTGCAGTATCATCCCAGGAAAGCTAATGTGGTCGCAGATGCGCTTAGTAGGAAGTCTTCAAGGATTCTCGCTTGTTTGGCCTTTGAGGACTGGAGCAGGGATGCGACGGTGAGTGAGTATAGGCTACGGTATCATGAAGACTGTGATTGAGTTTCGGTATATCATGTGGAAGCGACCCCAGCTCTTGTTCGGATGGTGAAGCAAAGTCAGTGGCAGGATCGGCATTTGCAGGGGATTTGGTCACGGATTCAAAACGGGGAGCAGTTTGAAGAATGGAGTGTGCATGCAGAAGGATCATTGTATTTCCGGGAGCGTCTTGCAATTCCAGCTATCGCCGAGGTGACGAAAGCCATTTTGGACGAAGCTCATAGGTCTTAGTTCGCTATTCATCTAGGGAGCACAAAGATGTATCGCGATTTGAAGAGGCAATATTGGTGGAGAGGCATGAAGAAAGATGTTCAAGAGTACGTGGCCAAGTGTTCGACGTGTCTTCAGGTGAAAGCCGAGCATCAGAAGCCTGCAGGTCAGCTTCAGCCGCTTCCTATTTCAGGGTGAAAATGGGAGCATGTGACGATGGATTTCTCATAGGTTTGCCGAGGATGGAGCAGCGGCATGATGTAGTTTGGGTTGTGGTCGACAGGTTGACGAAATCGACGCATTTCATTTCGTTTAGGTCGACGTGTTCAAGGAAGATTCTCGGGGATTTGTATCTGTAGAACATTGTGAGGTTGCATGGAGTTCCTTTGTCCATCACCTCTGATCGAGACACCAGGTTTAACGCTAAGTACTGGAGGAGTTTTCAGGAGGCTTTAGGTACGGATTTGAACTTCAGTACGTCGTTTCATCCTCAGACTGATGGGCAGTCTGAGCGGGTTATTCAGATTCTTGAGGATATGTTATGTGCCTGTGCGTTGGACTTCGACGAAAATTAGAAGCAATGTTTGCATCTGGCGGAGTTCACATACAACAATAGTTATTAGGCGAGTATTGGTATGACACCGTTTGAGGCGTTGTATGGGCCGAGCTGGAAGATAGGGTTATTCTTGGGCCGGATGAGATCTGTGATAGCAACGAGAAAGTCGCGGTGATTCGAGATCAGTTGAAGGCAGCTTAGAGTCGACAGAAAAGTTACGCGGATAGGAGATGTAGACCCTTAGAGTTCGCGGTTGGAGATTTCATTCTCTTGAGAGTATCGCCTCGTAAGGAAACTATGTGGTTTGGGGTGAGTAGGAAGCTCACGCCAAGGTATATTGGGCCATTCGAGATCACTCGGTGTGTTGGTGTGGTCGCTTATCGGCTTGATCTTCCGCCCGAACTTTTTCATGTTCACGATGTGTTTCATGTGTCGATGCTTAGGAAGTGTCCGCCTGAGCAGGGTAAGATAGTTTCATTTCGCAATGTGCAGGTTCAGGAAGATACGACGTATGAAGAAGTGCCGATTCAGATCATCGACCGAAAAGTAATTAGTTTGCCTCGTCGTGAGATACCGTTGGTAAAGGTCATGTGACAGCATCATGGGGTTGATGAAGCCACTTGGGAACTAGAGTCGAGTATGCGGGGGTTGTATCCGCATTTGTTTGGTTTCTGAAATGCGGTGTAAATTTCGAGAGCGAAATTTTTTTTAGGGGTGGAGAGTTGTAACGCCCCGGAATTTATTTAATGTTATTGTAATATAAATGGTAAATTAGTGTGCCATAATTAATGTTTCAACATGAATTTGATTACTTGGTTGGATTTTGAATTTTTGGTTGTTTTGTTAATTTGGTGAATTTAAATGATTTCTTATTGTTTTAAAAAGGATGTTTCGAGTTTTAAAACACAACAATTTGTAAAATGTTAAAAATACTCCGTTTTACAAAACCGTGGGTGGCACATGGTTTTCGCACAGTAAAACCGCCCACCGATTTTCTCTATTTACTCTCCCTCCTCTCCCTCTCTCATTACTCTCTGCTCACTCTCTCTCTCTCTCTTGATCTCTCTCTCGGTCTCTCCTTTCTCTCTCTACTTCTCTCACAAATTTTTGAACCAAATTCGAATCCAAGCTTCGGGTTAGCAAGGAGGAAGCTCGGGACGTGATTTGGTAACCAAGAACGTGGATTGAAGCTTCGATTCGAGGTTAGTTTTGAAATTTCTAAGCTTTTTCAAAATTTTCAATTTTGTGCATTTTTGAAATCTAGGTTTGCTTGAACTTAGAAAACCTTTGATATGAGTTAAATGAACTTAGAACAACTAGAATCTAAGCTTAGATTGAAGAAAAACGGATTGGATTCAAGATTTTTTATTTTTCTCCCCATTTTCTCATTTTTGGATTTTTGAGATTTTTGAGTTTAAATCTTGTTTAAATGAGTTCAAATGTGTTCTAGTATGTTTTTCTATCAACTATGATTGTTTTCCATGCCTAGGATTTGAGAAAAACAGATTAGAATCAAGATTTGGATTTTGGGGGAATCGAAAACCTGTGGCTGGATTTCTAGGTTTTTCCAGTTCAGCAGGCCGAACTGCGTGTTCGGCAGGCCGAACTGCGTGTTCGGCAGGCCGGTGTTCATCTCTCCGGCAGGCCGAACCTGGGAATGTTCGGCCGACTGAACTTGGCTTCCGGTGCAGTTCGGCCGGCTGAAGCAGGGAGTCCAACAGGCCGACCGAACATAGGGAATTTTGTGATTTTTTATCCGTTTTCACTGTTTTGAACCCCGATTTAAATTCCAACCTTATAGAATGATTTTAAAGATACAAATGGCACACTAGGACATCATGAAATGGTTTAGTAACATAGAATTCTCGAACTAGATATTGATCGACTTAGTTTGTATCTCAGATCGTTCGTGGTTACGTGGAGCTAACGTATAGCGGACTGGGATTACGGTGTGGGGCACCGGCATGAGTATTGAGGTAGGTTTTCTACCCTATTCCTTAGTAGTCTAGTTTCAAAATGATTTGGCTTCAAAAAGGGTTTCTATTAAAATGTTTTCAACGGTTGTTTGAAAATGGATTTATCGGTTATATTTTAATATACCGTGAACTGAAATGGACTTCATAATGAATGTAAATGACAACACTCGGTAATTGGGTTTTGAATGATGATGATAATAATAAACACATAGGCATGATGCCATATCAGAGATCGGGTCGTGTAGCGATCGACCATGGGGGCAGGTCCCGAAACCCAACTAGGCCACTAGGGTGGTGATAATATTATGGTTTGCCTAGGAAAAGAAAATAATATTTCTGATTATCCAAGTAAACTGTTCTGGGTAAGAACGGTTTTACTTAAAATTATTTATTTATTTATTTATTCAAGGTTCCTTTTAAATAATCCCTAAATAGTGAAATGTTTCTTTAAATTAAATTATTTTATAAAATATAGTCCTACTGAGCCTTTCGCTCACGTTTTATTTATTTTTTTTAAATTTCCCCCCTTCTAGGTGGTTTTCCATTTAGGTTTGGAGATGACTCAACGGACAGGACCCAGGAGGTGGTTTTCCATTTAGGTTTGGAGAGGACTCAACGGACAGGACCCAGGAGCAATAGAGGGATTAGTAGTTTAATTTGTATTATTTAAATCAAGGCATGTAAGATTTTAACTTTATTTGTACTTGGACTGTGATTGTATTTATGATATTGTCAGTACCATGTGTGTGCACAAATTGTGGGTCTGTGGGACCTATACTCGCTATGCTATTCTTAAATATTTATTTTCCATGCAATGGCTTTCTTTAATTTTTTACATTTTATTTTTAATTCAGACCCCTAAACTCTCGATTTTTAATTAAATTCTCTTTTAATTAGTTTAAATAATCCGCCACGTCACCTCCCGTACTCTAGGATGTGACAGTATACATATTATAACCTAATTCCCTTGTTTCGTATGCAAAGTGCTTTTAGTGGTTCCAAAGGATAGCAACATGAGTCAATTGTATTGTATGTTAAAAAATAGACATGCCTCATTCCTTTAAAAAACAAAAAGCACACACATACCTTGGAGGTAACCAGGTAAAAGTAGGAACCAAAAAACAAGGTTCTGATTGATGGTGGATCTTCCACATACAATGTTGTTCCCATGAGTTCTGACAAACTCGGGAGCAAACCCATGGGGGCTTGTATAATAGGTTAGCCCTCTCAAGGCAAACCCAGGGAAGACCTTCTTGGGCTTTAGATTAAGAAATTCTGCCACCAAGGAGCTCGCACCATCACATCCAATCAAAATCTGTGTAGAGGAATAATGTTATTCGCTGTAATTAGCAATGTTATTGTCCCACATTTAATGGTCTAAACCTTCATTTGTATAGCAATTAAACAAAGAGAAATAATTAAGCACACAAAATTTATATCGATTTATCCTTACATAAAGTTGCATGCACTTGCAGAATGTTACTAACAATTAAAAAGATAAAATTTCGAGTTACACACTTCACGCATCTTTAAACTCCGAATTTCTCCCTAATCGAATTTGAAAACTGACGCTTCCAATATAATTAACGTTTGGCCAAACTGAAAGAAACATACGTGAAAACAACAATACACAAAATTTGGTCTCTCACACCGTATTTTGCTGAAAAGAAAGACTTTAGTAGACCTGTTTCAACCTCATACTAACCTGACATGAATGTCGATTTGTGTGCCAACTCTGCGTTGGAACAGTAATTAATATAGGCTCCATATATCAGAGCAGTTATAACCCTGCTAAGTGTCGTAATGTTTCAATGCTATTCCATCGTAAATTACAAGAACCACTAATTTCACAATTACGTATGTATTGATCAGTTGCCGCGTATGTGATATGTAGCCATTAATACGAAACAATTGATGCAAGTAAATTAAAGTGTTACCTTGGCATTTAGTGTACGTCCGTCACGAAATTTAAGAGTGTAAAAGTTTGTCAAGGGGTCCAATTCCACGGAGATTATGTGGCATCCATAGCGAATGGTGCCATGGGGTAAATCCTGAGCAAGCATGTTAATTAGATCACTCCTTTTCACACAGCGGGCTTCTCCGCTCCTACCCAATTAAACTTAAAAATGTTAGCAGAATGTCCCGTGCAATTTTTTTTTCCCCTTTCCATCCGAAAATTTATTGTTCAATAGTATTTCACATGTATATAAGTGCGGGCTGAGGTTAGTGATAAATTCACATGCCAATATAAAAAAAAAATAAAAAAAATTAAAGTTTAAACCCCAATCAGGGTAAAAATTGAAACTAAAAAAAAAAAAAAATTTGCTTGTTTATTGTGGATGTGATAATTGAACTTACGAGAGAGGTCCTTCTCGTTCCCTATTGCGATTTAGCCATACGTCTCTTACTCTGTTTTTCAAAAATTAAATACATAAAAAAATAAGGCAAATTAATTAAAGGAAAAAAAAACAATATTAGGTCTTAATTTCACAATATTAACTTATTTGCTTAATTCTGTATCTAGTGTACCCTTGAAGAGGCAGTGCTGTTTCTCTAAGCTTGGAGCCGATACCAAGTTGATCAAGTGCACACCAACCGTTTGTCAAAATGGCAATTGCCCCACCAAAAGCTCTCAGTCTCTCTGATCTTTCCAAAACCACGCTTTTTATGCCCTTCCTACATGTACAAGATAACAACATCGCGATCAAGACTTTTTTAACACAAGAGACTTATGATTATAATGACAAAACTTTTAGCGACGAGTACTTTTTATTTATTTTTTGTTCTTTTCCCACCACTGAATCACATAAATGTACCTTGCAGTGATGACTTTGACTTTGTTTTTGATGCAGAAAAGAAACAGGTACCTGTGAAGTGCGAGGGCCGTGGCAAGGCCGCAAATGCCGGCGCCAACAATCACGATGTCATTCTCTTCGCCAGCACCCATTTCTAACTTTTGGGAGGAGTATGATGATTTTGGTGGATTTAGTTACTTCGATCAAGACTTGTCTTCCACTTCTTTCCGCAGCTAGACAACGGCATGGACTAAAGGCTATAGATTGGTAGGATAAAGCGTACAAAATGAGTAATAAATACATGCAATTATGTAGCGGTTTGATGTCGTAGTCGTTTCTTTTTGTCAAACTCTGTCATTATATTAATTTGTGGTTCATCCGCCAACTACCTTTGATGATTGTTTGACTTTTGACTCTTTGCAAACTGGAAATAGGAGGAGGCCCCGTCAAGATTTATATAAAAAAAAAAATGTAATTTTTAATGTATGAACTGAATGATATTCAATAGAGAGGAGAATGGCTGAATTGAATGATATCCAATAAAAAAAAGGGGGATAATATTTCTCATAGCGATTGGCGGACGGAGGGGGTGCTGGGGGACATGACCTCCCTAGATTTTTTTTTTTAACTTGTTTTATATATACATTTTTATAAAGTATTGACCAACCTTATGATGGACATTTGTGGGTGATGACTGTATAATCAATTTACTCTAATCTAGTATTTGCAAATGTAACGATAAAAAGTTTTTTTTTTAAGGTACAACAGGCCCCAAAAGAAAAAAAGCATAACGACGAAAGTAATAGGTAAATTAATATTGAGTAATGAATTTACTTTTATTACATATGTAGTATAAAGTTTATACACTACGGCTTGTAGGCACGAAATGTTTCTTCCTCGAGTCATTCCCTCGGAAATTGTGTAGTGTGTTATGATCATATCAATAATATGTCAATCGTTTGAAATAAAATCAAGTAATACTTTATACTCGTTTGTAACATACTAGATTTTTTTTATTTTTTTGTTATATATACAATTTAAATATAGATTTTAATGCAACATGTATTAATCATATACATTTTTTTAATATACATTTTTTAATATATTTATTCTTTAATAATAATATAACAACATAAAGAAGGCCCATTAATCTTAATTACAGTTAGGCCTATCCATTTAAGTTCAGTCTAGTGTCCATCACACTACGCAACATAATGTCCTATATTGTCTATAAATCTCATCGCTATGTATCAAATATCAGATTTATTGAGCTCTTTCTCTCTAAAATTCTCCTCTCTCTAGAATTCTCTCCATTTCTAAAATTTAAAACTTGTTCTTAATTTTTCAGATCTTCTTTATTTCTTTCTTGTTTCTTTTTCTTTGTTTTTCATGGATCCAAAGTATCATCACCTGAGGGAATACTTTCTATCACCTTCCTAGAAGATTTTCATGCAGAAATACAAGCTAGAGTCACTCGACTATGGATTCTCATGCATTTTGGAATCCCTAGTGACGTAAGGATGTTGATCGAAGGAAAAATTCATCCAAGTAACTTCAATCAGAGAGTCGGCCCTCCATATATGGGTACCAGTTGTAGTGCAATGAGAAGAAGAGCATGTGCTGTCGACTCTTGATGTCACAAATGTGAGCGACAGACTTGTGAGGGCAAATGTCATTTGGTCGGATTTATGTCTATGAATAGGAAGGACAAAATCCATTTTTGCACAGATGGCCTTTCTAAAGAGAACTTCGATGATCTCCATGCTTCTCTTCAGAAACATCCAAGTGGATATGTCCAAGGTGCAATTTCTAATCTCTAGCCCAAATTTTATGCAGAAAGACAACGCCTTAGGAATTTAGAATTTAAAGACCCTATTTGCCAGTTTTTAAGAAAATTAGAAGAGTAAAGTCTTAATCCATTAAAGTCGTTTGAATGTTTCTACAAAAAAGAATGTATTTTATTTTTTAATATTTTGTGTGTTTTTAAATTGTTACAGCATGTGTTTACCAATAATTTTTTTTTATTTTATTGCTACAATAGTTGTTGCATATCTATGTTTGTTTTATTAAAAAAAAAGTTACCTTATCAGATGCATAACATGATTGCTCCTGCTATTAGTTTGAAATTTTTAGATCCTAATTGATTTTTCTAGATTTGTGTTGTTTTTGTCAAAAAGTATACAATATGTCATATGTCTTTTACTGACTTTTCTAGATTCGTGTTTTTTTGTCAAAAGTTATATAGTTTGTCATATGTCTTTTACTGACTTTTCTAGATTTGTGCTGTTTTTGTCAAGAGGTATACAATATGTTATATGTCTTTTTACTAACTTTTCTAATTTCGTGTTGTTTTTGTCAAAAATTGTACAGTTATAGTCTTATTTATAAAAAGTCAGTTTGATTAAGTGTTTATTTTTCAAAATTTGAACTATTTTGGTATGACTTTTTCTAACATGTACATCACCTACTTGTCATAAGTCCTAGCCCTTTTCCATTTCCATTTCCATCTTCTTTAAGAACTGAATCGAGACTCAAATTTTACACAAAGCGGACTTAAGACAAAAGGCCAAAAACCAAATAGGAAAAAAAGAGTCATTCTATTTTAGAAACTAAACATGTCTTCCTCTCATTCATCTAGGAAAATCAAAACCAGTTGTGTCTTTTGTAGTTCTATTGGTAATGGTAGTCTACCTAGAAGCCGCAGAAAACTTTGGACAAGTCATGGCATGTAGGAAGACCAACTTGATTTATGGGGGAGGTAGTTTAGGGCTAATAGGGAATGTAGCAACAATAGCACATTGGAAGGGTAGCCACGTCATAGGGATTATACATCTTCTCCTGGTTGGGGAACCTCTCTGAGAAAACCATAAGTAAGGAAGAGAGAGTTTTAGATATCTATAAGCGTCTTGAAAACATGATTTATAACTCCGATGCTTTCATTACATTACTTGGTGGTTTAGGCTCCCTTGAAGAGCTTTTCATAGTTGTTAGTAGGAGTCTGTTGGGCATTCACTCCAAACTTGCAGTTCTTTCGAATGTAAATGGTTTTTATGATGGTTTTTTAAAGTTTTTAGATTATGCTGTAGAATAAAATTTCATTGTATAGTTAGGGAGACAAGTCTTTGTTACCGCTTCAACAACTAAAGACCTACTTGACACAATGCAAGTCATTTATCAAGAGTTTGACACTACTGCATCCAAGATTGATTGGAAGAAAGAAAGCAAGAAATGGCCACTGGATTTAGACCTCTATCTGTAATCTTTTGGTTTTACCTACAACATGTTTGTCTGTATTTCTTGTATCTTGAATAACCTCTCTCCTTCAAATCCAGTATTTTTATTGTGATATGCTGTTGTTAAAATGTTTAGATTTAATGACTTTAGTGTCGGGATGGCTGATATTATAGGTAACTAGCACTCTCAAAATGCATCCCGTTTAAGGTTCAATCTTTTTTTATCAATGCTTCTGTAGCTCCATGCAAACATGGTTAGTATAGCTGCTTATACGGAATATTTTATACTATTGAAACGTATTCATATCCTGTTTATAAACTCTCTATGCATTATTTTAATAGGTGTTTTTTATATAAATACTTGTGTTGTCTATTTTATTATTATTATTATTATTAGTATGTAATATTACATCCATATCTAATTATGAACTATAGTTCATAAATAATAAAAGAGTAAAAAATGACATGATAAGTATATGCAATTCTTTTTGTTAGACATGTATGCCCTAAGGAGTAAAAATGTAATAAGTTTTTGGAGACATTTTTATCAAAAAAGAATTTATTTATTGTTTATATACCAAATCTTGTGCTTTTTACGTTCATATTTGTTGAATGTATGTTAAGCAAACAAAAGTCTGAGACTGTCGGTCTAAACCTTTAAGAATTGGGCATATGATGGATAGATTATGTGGAAGACACGATTCTTAAGGTGACGGTCTAAATCATAAGATCCGTACTTGAGGGAATAAAGTTGGGCACTTTATTCATATAAAGATTATTATGTTGTCTATATCCCTATTGGGAGATGGTTTGTCTTGGCTATCGAAGGTGGATTCTGTGAATAGACACATTAGCACGTTGTCATAGGTGATGAAGTGTTGGATCGAGACATAAAGTGAATAGATTTGGATTAATAATTCTATCTCGACAAATCGATTCACTTTAGACAATCATTTTTATTGTATCTTAATCATGAGATGAATAGTGGGCCCATTGTCTTGACTTGTGTCTGTTGATACACCAAAGGATGACACCCATATCTTAATAGTGGTAAGCATGCCGGTACGTTGGAGGCATGACCCTTGATGGCATAGACCTGTTATTCATGGATATGGAATCCATAGCTGCTCTTTAGGAGTAGTGATATCCTCTTATATGTGTTATCCTATAATTGGAAAACTAGAGCGCTCAACCATTTGGATACATAGGTATAACTGAATGGTATACTGTCTTTGGATGGTAAGTTTTCGAATGGTGAGATAATAGAACATAAGATAAAAATAATCGGGAAGGTAAGACAGAACTTGTCCTTAAGCGGTTATGGATAATCCTATGGGGATACGATACATTATGATATGTCATGGAGACTTAGCTATGCGGGCTTCGTAATTCTATGTAGTTTGAGAGTGTAGCTCTAAGCTTTTAGTAGAGTAGCATTGGGGTTGATAATTATGAAATGTATATCTAGGATATTGGGTTTCGTAATTATTGAGAGCTTGAACTATATAGGTCTATTTGGTCCCCTTTGCTAGCTCACAACATCCTGTAACGATACAACGTGCTTTTTCAATAATTGGTGACTTATGTCAATTATTAGATTGGTTGAAATTGGGAAAATTAAATAATTTACGTTTGTTTATCGGTTGAATTAATTTTGTGATAAAATTAATTCAAGATAAACTTGTTGAATTATTGGGATCGGATAATTCTTGTCTATTTATCAGTTGATTTAATTTTGAATAAATTAAATCAAGATAAATTTGTAGAATAATTAAGAATTCATTTATTTTCCTAGAGATTATCTAGATAAAGTTGTTTTAATTAGATAACTTCTCTATTGGGTTATTTGAATTAAATTGAGACTTTATTCTATAGAATCTTGGGTGAAAAATAAAAGATTCGTTGAGATCTTTTTTTGACAGTTTGACATGCCGATCCTCAAGTTTGACCTGCCGATGGGGCAAGTTCGGCCTACCGATGTGCAAAAAAAAGATTATACGTTTTGACACCGATTTTATCAGATGTTGATCCGAATTTGATTCTGATTCGAATTTTTGAGACATAATCTAATAAGGGCTGACCCTAGACCCAACCTCTATAAATAGGGAGTAAGCCACATAAGTTATTTAGATCAATTGAGAGATTAAGAGAGATACTTTGCTAGTGAGAATCTGAAACTCCTTGAGAGCTCTTGTTCACAAATCACAAACATTAGCTTTAGGTTCTCTAAATTGGTTGGAAGGAGAGTCACCTAGAGGAAGAGCTGTACGTGTGAGCCTACACTCACTCCGATAGTGGATAGAGAATAGCAAAGAAGACTAGTTGGTTGAGGCTCTTTTAGAACGTTACTGTTGCAGATGTGGAGCCAAATCAAGTCGACAACCCAGCAAAAGGAAGAAAAAGGGAGAAAAACGCGTCCTCAAAGGCAGAGAGCAAGCGCCGCGGCTCTGGCAGAAGAGCGCCGCGGCGCTGGGATGAGGGCGCCTAGGCGCCATGAGGAGAGCGCCTAGGCGCCAGGTGAATTGCGCCTAGGCGCTATGTGGCAAGCGCCTAGGCGCCAAGGGCTTTAAGCCTAGGCATCGTGAGGATGGCGCCTAGGCGCCAGGTGAAGAGCGCCTAGGCACCGCAGGGGAGCGCCGCAGCGCTCGTTTCGAGCGCCGCGGCGCTGTGCTGCGCGATGTGTTTTGAATCAAAGTCGAATTCAAAGGTCCCAAAAACGGGAAACCACTAGGGTTTCCTATTAGTTGCTATTTTCTCCTCCTTTGGTTATAAATAGACACAAGGTGGCTAGGGTTGTTTGTGTGAAAACTGTGTGTGAAAGTTGTGAGTGGCATAATTTTGTGAGAGGCAAAAATTCTTGAGAGCTCCATCCTTGAGAGAAGAAAAATTCCCATTGGGTGTTAGATAGAAGAGAGTTTTGGTAAGCACAATTTGTGAGTGTGAGAAACTGCTCTTGTAATCTGTAATCTCCTTCATCATAGTGGAATCTGCAAGCGGTAGAAACAGGACGTAGTCTCAAATTTGGACGAACCTGTATAAAAATTTGGTGTCTCTTTTTCTTCTTTTCTCCTATTTATTTTCTGCAATTGTTCGTTCTTGCGATCCTTGGAATTAGGAGTCGCCTAATTCCCCCAACAACTGGTATCAGAGCGGAGGTTTTGATCAAGAACGATGACTGGAGAAGAAGGTATGGCAGCCGGCATCACCAAATTTGATGGTTCAGATTTTTCCTATTGGAGGATGCAAGTAGAGGAGTACCTATACAGCAGGAAACTGCACTTACCCTTGGGTAATAAGCTCGAAGGCATGAAGGATGAGGAGTGGAGTCTCCTTGATAGACAGGTACTCGGTGTGATCCGTTTGACTTTGTCAAAGAACGTTGCCCACAACGTTGCGAAGGAGACCACTACAGCAGGGATGATGAAGGCTCTGTCAGAGATGTATGAGAAGCCCTCAGCCAATAACAAGGTACATCTCATGAAGAAGCTCTTTAATTTAAAGATGTCTGAAGGTGCCTCGGTGGTAGAGCACCCGAAGAGTTTCAACACCGTCCTAAACCAATTGGTCTCGGTAGAGATTAAATTCGATGATGAGATCAATGCTCTAATCCTCTTGGCCTCGTTACCGAATAGCTGGGAACCCATGAGGGTGGCCATTACGAATTCTCTTGGGAGTGCAAAATTGAAGTTTGCTGATGTCAGAAATTCTATTCTGGCGGAAGAAGTTCGCAGGAAGGACTCGGGAGAAGCCTCTTCGTCGAACTCGGCCCTTAATGTTGATAATAGGGGCAGGAAACTTGACAAGCAATCCAACAGAGATAATGGCAGGAGAGGCAAGTCGAGGAATGGGAGAAGCAAGTCAAGGAACGGTAGGACAATGGAGTGTTGGAACTGTGGGAAGACGGGCCACTTGAAAAAGAACTGCAGGGCTCCAAGGAAGAATGAAGAGAAGACTAATGACGTAGCCAACGCCGCCACTGAAGAGCAACAGGATGCTTTAATCTTGTCTGTCGACAGTTCTTTTGATTCGTGGGTGATGGACTCAGGAGCATCATTCCACACCACAGCACACCGTCATGTCCTGGAGAACTACGTTGCTGGAAATCATGGAAAGGTTTATCTCGCTGATGGAGAACCTTTGGATATAGTTGGCATTGGAGATGTCAGTTTAAAAATGCCTAATGGGTCGGTATGGAAGATTCATAAGGTGAGACATGTTCCTAAGTTAATGCGCAACTTGATTTCGATGGGGCAACTGGATGATGATGGACATAAAGTGACCTTCAATTGTGGAGGTTGGAAAGTCACGAAAGGAGCGATGGTTATTGCTCGGGGATGCAAGGTTGGAACTCTCTACATGAACTCTAGTTGCAGAGATACCCTAGCAGTTGTTTAATCTGCTGCCAATACTGAGCTATGGCATTATAGGCTCGGTCACATGAGTGAGAAGGGTATGAAGGTGCTTCACTGCAAAGGAAAACTACCGGGTTTGAAAACTGTTGATCACAGTTTGTGTGAAGCCTGCATCTTTGGTAAACAGAAGAGAGTGAGTTTCTCAAAGATGGGTAGAGAGCCTAAGTCCAGGAAATTAGAGCTTGTTCACACGGATGTGTGGGGGCCTGCGCCGGTGACTTCCCTTGGTGGCGCAAACTACTATGTGACGTTCATTGATGACTCAAGCAGGAAGGTATGGGTTTACTTTCTGAAAAACAAATCTGATGTGTTCGATGCTTTCAAGAGATGGAAAGCCATGGTGGAGAACGAGACAGATTTGAAGGTGAAGTGCTTGCAGTCTGACAATGGGGGAGAGTACCTAGGTGAAGATTTCAGGTAGTACTGTGCTGAGAATGGGATAAAGATGAGGAAGACCATTCCAGGGAAACCACAACAGAATGCGGTAGCTGAGAGGATGAACAGGACTTTAAACGAGCGTGCTAGGAGAATGAGGTTGCATGCAGGGCTGCCAAAGATGTTTTGGGCTGAGGCAATTAACACAGCCGCTCATCTGATAAACAGAAGTCCATCCACACCGCTGAAGTTCAAGCTACCAGAAGAAGTATGGAGCCATAGACAGGTTGATCTCTCTTACTTGAGAGTATTTGGTTGTGTTTCTTATGCACATATTGATTCTACTGCTAGAAGTAAACTGGATGCCAAGTCAAAGAAGTGCTTTCTAGTTGGCTATGGCGGACTTGAGTTTGGTTATCGTCTCTGGGATGACAAAAGCCAGAAGATTATCAGGAGCAAGGATGTGATCTTCAATGAAGGTGTTCTGTACAAGGACAGAGACAGCACGGACTCCAGGGGTTCAGGTTCTGAAGATAAGAAGCCTGAGGTGATTCCATTGAAGGATCTGCCTGAAGTGGAGGTGCAAAATCCAGAGGTTGACGACCAGGAAAACATAGCTCCAGAAGAAAACCAGAGGACTCCTGCCACACCAGTCAGGAGGTCTAGCAGGACAATCAGACCACCGCAGAGATACTCCCCAACTCTGCATTACATCTTGTTGACCGACAAAGGTAAGCCAGAGAGCTTTGATGAAGCCGTGGAGGCTGGAGATTCGGTCAAGTGGGAGTTAGCCATGAGGGATGAGTTGGATCGGACATGGCAACTGGCAAAGTTACCACAGAGTAAAAAGTCCTTGCACAACAAGAGGGTATACCGGGCAAAAGATAAAAGTGCTGGCAGCAAGCGGTATAAGGCAAGGTGGGTGGTAAAAGGATCCAGAGATATGCTCACCAAGATGGATCCGATTGAGAAACTGAAGTTGTGTGCAACTTCAGTTGGACTTCTCCATGAAGCTTGAGAAGTCGTTGCCGCTGCAGTGGGAGACATGGTGATTGATTAGTCTCGAAGTGGGAGATTGTTGCAGATGTGGAGCCAAATCAAGTCGACAACCCAGCAAAAGGAAGAAAAAGGGAGAAAAACGCGTCCTCAAAGGCAGAGAGCAAGCGCCGCGGCTCTGGCAGAAGAGCGCCGCGGCGCTGGGATGAGGGCGCCTAGGCGCCATGAGGAGAGCGCCTAGGCGCCAAGGGCTTTAAGCCTAGGCATCGTGAGGATGGCGCCTAGGCGCCAGGTGAAGAGCGCCTAGGCGCCGCGGCGCTGACGCGCTGTGCTGCGCGATGTGTTTTGAATCAAAGTCGAATTCAAAGGTCCCAAAAACGGGAAACCACTAGGGTTTCCCATTAGTTGCTATTTTCTCCTCCTTTGGTTATAAATAGACACAAGGTGGCTAGGGTTGTTTGTGTGAAAACTGTGTGTGAAAGTTATGAGTGGCATAATTTTGTGAGAGGCAAAAATTCTTGAGAGCTCCATCCTTGAGAGAAGAAAAATTCCCATTGGGTGTTAGATAGAAGAGAGTTTTGGTAAGCACAATTTGTGAGTGTGAGAAACTACTCTTGTAATATGTAATCTCCTTCATCATAGTGGAATCTGCAAGCGGCAGAAACAGGATGTAGTCTCAAATTTGGACGAACCTGTATAAAAATTTGGTGTCTCTTTTTCTTCTTTTCTCCTATTTATTTTCTGCAATTGTTCGTTCTTGCGATCCTTGGAATTAGGAGTCGCCTAATTCCCCCAACAGTTACTTCTCTTCACAAATTGCAAGAGTTCTCCGGCATTCAAAGGTTAGTAAGATCTAGATAATTTATACATATAGCATGTCAAACTTGTGTTTTGAAAAAATACTTTGATATAAAATTTTTAAAATTTTACTACGTAGTATTTTTCCAACAATTGGTATCAGAGCCATAGTTTTTACATAAATTTATGAGTTTGTGATCATATTATATGTATAAATTTTGTGATCTTAATCTCTCCTATGCTTGAATTTAATTTTTTAGAGAGTTGGCACTTTAGTTTTCTATATAATTTTATGTTGTTATGGACTATGTGGTGAATGTTTATCAATTAATTATGGTTGATTAAATTATTATATAATTATTTTTTAACTAATTAATTTATACCGGTTATGGTTCCTTAAAGGTTAGAATGTGTATCTAGTTTTTTCATGTAATTAGATGGCGGACCATCATCTCCGTTTAGGAATTATTATTTAATTTTAAATTTGTAAAAATTTTTGTAATTAAATAATCATTCAGAAAAGACGGATCTAGAAGATAGATGATGGCGCTCCCAAGTATTTCCTGAGTCTCTAATTTTATATTTTTGAATTGTTGAAAATAAAATTGATGAATTGCGTTAAAAATTGTATTTTCTAGAAAGGGTGATTTCTACTGGGTCGGCAGGCCGATGGTCGCAGATCAGCAGGCCAAACATGAGGTTCGACAGGCCGACAGCGAGGTAGAAATCAAGTGGCTCTAGCGGCAGGCCGATCTATCATGAATCGGTAGATCGGTAGGCCGACGGGTCATGATCGGCAAGCTGATCACATAGATCGGCTTGTTGGTAAAGAGTTGAAAATTTTTCCAAAAAAGGTGCAGTTTTTCAATGTAGTTTTAATTTTATTTTTGGGACATTTCTGAGAGACATCAAATTTGGATATGACCGAAAATATGAAGTATTCGATTTATACGGGATTATAAACTTAAAGATGGACATTACATGAAGAAGGATACAACCTGAGAATTCAAGGATGAAGAGTCGATAATATGTTTCGATTATTCTCTTGTAATCTTTGTTTTTTATTCTCTAGGGTGGAACCATAATATTACGGTTATTATTATTTTGCTTGTAGCTTTGCTTGATTACTTTGCTTGTCTGCATTATAATATAACTTGCCATGTATATTGATAACATGTCATATAGAATAGGGAGTGCCGCTCATATTAAAATTGTTCATGCAAATTCTTAAAATAAAACCTTGATTTCAAAAGAATGAGTGGGAGAAGGTTTTTGAAGAGAGGACCTACAACCTCCATCGTTGGTCCATAGGAAGAATATGGTGGTCCCAACCCCTAGGACAGGATTTCTATCATGTACCAAATTGGATCTCTGAGAGGATAAGGTATTTTAGCATGATTTGTGGTTGCACACCTATAGGTGGTGATTATAAATCATGGATAAAATATTGAAACGATGGTCATACACTCATGTTAATTTTATTATTAACCTCTCCTAGGAGCTCTGTTAATAAAATTAATGGCTAAAAAAATGATTATTAATATATGCTGGATCATACGGGTCCTGGATGGCATATATTAATCAAGAGGGGATCCGTGTTCCTGATTGAATTTGGCATGACTCTCCTAGGAGCTTGTTGAATTTTGAGTTGGGAATTATCGTTGTAAGGTTGTGATATTTTCAAGGTTTTGACACATAAACACATTTGTATGTTTTTTACATGATTATGTTATCTTACTAAATTATTATTGTATGTTTGCTTATGTTTGGTATATGATTCTTTATTGTAGATTAAAAATGTCTAAAAATACTTCATCATTGATACTTGACAACAACGTATTAACTGGAGAGAATTATAATGATTGGAAATGGAACATGGATATTCTCCACTCCTTTGAGAAACTGAAATTTATGATAATAACCCCTCGCCATCCTGAGCCTACGGGAGATTCCACTAATGAGTAATTTCAACCGTATGATCGCTGGAAAGATGCAAATGATCAGACCCACTACTATGTTATGGCCAGCATGAATAACGTGCTGCAGGCTCAACATGAAGATTATGAGACTGCGAAGCAGATCTTGGATAATCTTGAAGATATGTTTGGTGGCTAGGCCATGACAAAGCGGCAAGGGAAGCTTTGGAAACTCTTGAATTGTAAGCAGAGGCCGGGGACATCTGTAAAGGAGCACATAATGTTGGTCATAGGTTATCTCACTAAGGCTCAAACCAATAGAGCCGACATCCATGCTGAAACTCAGATGACTATGGTCTTTGAGACTCTGTCAAAGGAATTTATTCCATTTAGAGCTATTTTTAATTTGAGCAATAGACGTGATATGACCTTAACAGATTAATGAAACAGTTTTAGGAGTTTGAACATTTGATCAGGGAGTCTCTTGTGGGGGGAGAGGTCAACCTGGTAGCTGCTTCTAGTTCCAATCCCAACTATGGGAATGGAAAGTAGCAACGGGCCAAGAACGAGAAGTCTTCTATTCCAACTAGCACCAAGAGCAAGAAAAAGAAGAAGAACCCGAAGAAGCTTAAGTGCTTCTTCTGCTGGAAGGTCGAGCACATAAAGAGGAATTGCAAGGACTTCCTTTCCAAAGGAGGTAGGTGTGATCTTTTGTATTTAGAAACTTGTTTGGTTGAGGAATCCAGTGACATTTGGGTCATAGATTCTAGTGCAACTAATCATGTTTGTATTTCTCTGTAGGGGTTCAAAGAAACAAGAAGTCTGCTACATGAAGACTTCATGCTTCGGATAGGCGATGGATCCTTGGTCTTAACAAAAGCAGTGGAAGGCATCCATCTTTACTTTGATAATTATAGGAATTTATTTTTGTGAGATTATTTTTATGTTCCTAAAGTTAAAAGGAATTTAATTTCTGTAGCTTGTTTAATTAAAGACTCCTATTTGGTTTCTTTTAATGAAAAAGTGGTGATTCGTAAAAACAAATCTTTTATCTGTTCTGGATGGATGCAAAATAATCTATATTTTATCAAACCTAAGATGGACTTACTACTTAATGCTGAGATGAATGATAATAACTCTAAAAGACTTAAAACTTCTCACTCTAACAAGACTTATCTTTGGCATTGGCACCTTGGTCATATTAACCTGAATAGTATTCAAAGGTTGGTAAGGGATGGACCCTTTAGTCAGTTAAAGGTGGAATCTATACCTCAATGTGAATCTTGTTTGAAGGGTAAAATGGCAATAAGGTTGAAGGGGTTCTTAGGACACTTATTAGAGAATGAGATTTTATCCCATTTGATTGCGCCTAGGACTCCGAAGCAGAATGGCATAGCGGAGAGATGGAATGGGACTTTATTAGACATGATAAGGTCCATGATGAGTTATTCATCATTACCTTTGTCCTTTTGGGGATATGCACTACAAACCGTATGTTATCTTTTGAACAATGTGCCTTTAAAATCAGTCCCTAAAACTCCTCACGAGTTGTGGACGGGCAGGAAGACATCCTTAAATCATATTCGCATATGGGGATGTCCAGCTCATGTCCTGTTTAAGGATGCGAATAAGTTGAAAGTACGTTCGAAAGTTTGCGTGTTTGTAGGATATCCAATAGGGACTAAAGGGGGTTATTTCTATAACCTAAAGGAAAATAAAGTCGTGGTTTCAACTAATGCAACTTTCCTTGAGGAGAGCTACATGGACGACTTTAAGCCTCAAAGCAATGTGGTGCTTGAGGAGTTAAGGAGTGATTCGATCACTTTGGAGGTTCCAAATGAAACCATTCCAATCCGTGTAGAAAAACCAAATGAACCTAAACAATAACCTAAGGGGCTTCGGCGTAGTGGGAGGATCGAGCGTCAACCGGAGAGGCCTATGTTCAATGGGGAGGTCTTCTTGGTTGAACCAGATGAACATGATAGGGATCCTTACACTTACGCAGAGGGTATAGAGCATGTTGATTCAAAACTCTGGACAGAGGCCATGAAGATAGAGATGAAGTCTATGGAGACTAATTAGGTCTGGGGGCTTGTGGATCTTCCCGAAGGGGTAAAACCCATAGGGTGTAAGTGGATCTACAGGAGGAAAAAAGGAGTGGATGGAAATGTCGAAACCTTTAAGGCAAGACTGGTAGTTAAGGGTTATACCTAAAAGGAAGGAATCGATTACGAGGAAACCTTTTCGCCTGCAGCCACGCTCAAGTCCATCCGGATTGTCTTTTCCATAGCTGCTGCTCCCAGCTAGGAGATTTGATAGATGGATGTCAAGACAGCTTTTCTAAATGGCTATCTTGATGAGTCCATTTATATGGAACAACCAGACGGGTTCAAGGTCAAGGGTCAACAGGGTAAGATTTGTAAGCTGCTAAAGTCAATTTATGGACTTAAGCATCCTTCTCGTTCTTGGAACATAAGATCGCATCAGAGGACAATTTAGCTGATCCATTTACAAAGACACTTATAGGGAGAGTCTTTGAGAGGCATGTGGAAGCTATGGGGATGTGAGATTTGTCATTTTTACTCACTTAGTGTAAGTGGGAGATTATTAGATATGTATGCCCTAAGGAGTAAAAATGAAATAAGTTTTTGGAGACATTTTTATCAATAAAGAATTTATTTATTGTTTATATACCAATTCTTGTCCTATTTACATTCATATTTATTGAATGTAAGTTAAGCAAACAAAAGTCTGAGGCTGTTGGTCTAAACCTTTAAGAATTGGGCAAATGATGGATAGATTATGTGGAAGATAGGATTCTTAAAGTGACAGTCTAAATCATAAGATCCGCAATCGAGGGAATAAAGTTGGGCACTTTATTCATGTAAAGATTGTTATGTTGTCTATATCCCTATTGGGAGATGGTTTGTCTTGGCTATCGGAGGTGGACTCCATGAATAGAAACATTGGTACATTGTCATAGGTGATGATGTATTGGATCGGGTCATAAAGTGAATAGTATTGGATTAATCATTCTATCACGGCAAATTGATTCACTTTCGACAATCATTTGTGTTGTATCTTAATCTTGAGATGAATAGTGGGCCTATTGTCTTGACTTGTGTCTTTTAATGTACCAAAGGGTGACACCCACATCTTAATAGTGGTATGCATGAGGCTTGACTCTTGATAGCATAGACCTGTTATTCATAGATATGGAATCCATAGCTCCTCTTTAGGAGTAGTGATATCCTCTTATATGCATTATCCTGAAATTGAAAAATTAGAGCGCTCAACCATTTGGATATATAGGTGTAACTGAATGGTATACTATCTTTGGATGGTAAGTTTTTCGAAGGTAAGATAATGGAACATAAGATAAAAATAATCAGGAAGGTAAGACAGAATTTGTCCTTAAGCTGGTTATGGATAATCCTATGGGGATACGATACACTATGATATGTCATGGAGACTTAGCTGTACAGGCTTTGTAATTTTATGTAGTTCGAGAGTATAGCTCTAAGCTTTTAGTGGAGTAGCGTTAGAGTTGATGATTGTGAAATGTATATCTAGGATATTGGGTTTTGTAATTATCAGGAGCTTGAACTATATATGTTCATTTGGTCCCCTTTGCTAGCTCACAACATCCTGTAACGATACGACGTGCTTTTCCAATAATTGGTGACTTATGTCAGATTTATTACATTGGTTGAAATTCAAAAGAATTAAATTAATAATTCATGTTTGTTTATCGGTTGAATTAATTTTGTGATAAAATTAATTTAAGATAAACTTGTTGAATTATTGGGATCGGATAATTCTTGTCTGTTTATCAATTGATTTAATTTTGAATAAATTGAATCAAGATAAACTTATAGAATTATTAGGAATTTATTTATTTTCCTAGAGATTATCTGGATAAAGTTGTTTTAATTAGATAACTTCTCTATTGGGTTATTTGAATTAAAACTGAGACTTTATCCTATAGAATCTCGGGTGGAAAATAAAAGATTCGCTGAGATCTTTTTTTGACAGTTTGGCATACCGATCCTCGAGTTTGGCCTGCCAATGGGGCAAGGTCGGCCTACCGATGTGCAAAAAAAAGATTACACGTTTTCACGTGGATTTTATCAGATATTGATCTAAATTTGATTTTGATTCAAATTTTTGAGACCTAATCTGATAAGGGTTGACCCTAGACCCAACCTCTATAAATAGGGAGTAAGTCAAATAAGTTATTTAGATCAATTGAGAGATTAAGAGAGATACTCTGCTGGTGAGAATCTAAAACTCTCTGAGAGCTCTTGTTCACAAATCATGAACTTTAGCTTTGGTTTCTCTCAATTGGTTGGAAGGAGAGTCACCTAGAGGAAGAGCTATACGTGTGAGCCTACACTCACTCCGATGGTGGATAGAGAATAGCAAAGAAGACCAGTTGGTTGAGGCTCTTCTGGAACGTTACTTCTCTTCACAGATTGCGGGAGTTCTTTGGCATTTAAAAGTTAGTAAGGTCTAGTTAATTTATGCATATAGCATGTCAAACTTGTGTTTTGGAAAAATACTCTGATATAAAATTTTTAAAATTTCGCTGCGTACTATTTTTCCAACACTTTGGTCCCCATACTCAAAATCCTAGCTTCGTCACTACTCATTCAATGCTCATAGCTGATAGGATTATTTTTCTAAAAAAAAAACTTTTCTTTGGTCCCATTGTTAGAGTATAATATAAAATCATTGATGTATGCAGTGACAAAAACATCGAGGTCTTATTCTATGCATTGGATAGAGAACTGGAATATTGGGTCACAATTGGATTAAATAAGAGATGGCAATTCATGTCAAGTATCCTGCCTTGGTTGTTTCTTTCTTAATTTTCACATAACCCAAACACAAATTCATGGCACGAAAAATTTTTGAAAACCATAGTACAAGCACGACATTATATATTACAAGTTGATATGACATGACATGAAATTTTCACGTGAACCCAAAATTGACACGAAAAACATATGCTCTTATTGAATTTTTAGACATTATAAGAAGCCAAAAATTCAAACATACTAAAATATGATAACACCCAATGAAATTAAGCAAATAAGAACATATGATTACTAGAACAACTACAATAAGATCACAAGTTCTTAACAATGTCTAATTAATATATCATATAAAATATATATCGTTAAACCTTTTTATGGGTTTCATATTGTGTTTGAATTAGGTGGTTCATACGAAATTGATCCCTTTTTTGCATTAATGTGAGGTGAACCCAATATGACCCATGTCGCTCCTCCCTTCTTCTTTTTTCCCTTTTTTGAAACCTAACCTATAAAATTCATGTTACTTTTGAGTTGTGTTGCTGTGTCATAATCTATATTGCTTGCCCTTATGATAAGATAGACTAAAATTGAATCTTATTTTGTATTTGGTAAATTATTGGATCAAATGCTAGAAAGGCAATCCAGTGTCTTGTGTGTTATTAGATTAGTTAAATAAAATATAAATATCAATTCTTTTTTGATAATAAATCAAAGGAAATTGTTATAATATATAGTTATAAAATCGAGGCTGAATCTTGTTTATAGAGATAAATGATTAATTTCGAGGCATTGAATAACACGTTGACTCGAGGAGGGTAGAGTGTCTCTTTCTTTTGTTTCTGCTGTCTTTGCTAGGGTTCCATTATCTTTTCCTTATGCTTAGGTGCATTGTTTCTTGTAGGTAGGTTGAGGGACTAGAGTTTTTGGATGGTTTTTCAGACCCTAGTGCCGTTGTCATGGTTTATCTAGGAAGACATTTGGGAAATTTGCTCAGGCTTTGAGGGAGGACGACTGTGGCTTTATGGAGGGGGTTGCCCATGGGTTGGGTAGAAATTTCCTATGGTTGTTGGTGGCGCAATGGGCAAATCTAGTGGAGAGTTACCTCTTTGCATCCTAGGCTGGTGGTAATGGACAAGTTTGGGCTATCATTCCTTTGACCTCGGTAGAAAGATCCACTTTCTTTCTCTAGTCGACAGTGCTCGACAGCATGAAAGACCATTTAGGCTTCCAATTAGCTTTCATGCAAGTTCATAGAGTCATTGTCCTTTCTCTATAATGATCACATTACAAGAAATTTTTTATTATACGACCTTTATTTAATGGCTGTTTCTCAAAAACCATCATGGTAAGGAGGAAAAAGCGAGGCAAGTTACGCCTGTGAAGGCAAAAACCGTCATGGAATAGAGCTTCAGATACCACGATGGTTTTATTAAAAAACTGTCGTGGAATTGAATGGCTACCGTGACGGTTTTATAAAAAACTATCGTGGTAGCTGCAGCGCATTCCACGATGATTTTTTAATAAAACCGTCATGGTAGCTTACTTAAAACCCCTTTTTCCCACCTTGATATTTAGACAGAATTTAGAAACTCACTTCTCAAATACAAACACAGACCCATCCGAATCAACTGCCACCGTCGCTTCTGCCTCCACTCTCCTTAATCTCAACCCAAATTGTAAGTTTTTCTTAGAAATTGATAAACTATTGTTGATTGTGTTGTATAATTAATCAAAAATTGATAAATAGTTGTTGATCTGTGAAATTTGTATTGTAGATCATGGGTATGATTTATTTGTTTTATAGTGAGTATGTGTAACTTGTTTTATGATGGGTGATATTTTTTTTTATGATTAATTAATATATATATATATAGGTTAGGTATATATATAAATTGTGAAATTAATTTTAATTGAATATTTGCTATTTATTTTTTGATTTAGGAATTGGAAAATGGATAGGAAATGGATGTGGGATTTTCGATTGTCTAGAGAGTACGTAAATGGTGTGGAAGAGTTCTTGGATTTTGTCAAAAGTCATGCCAATGGTGATAAAATTCGGTGTCCTTATGTTCAATGTGGAAACCATAGATTGCATCCAATTCCAATTGTTAGAGGACATTTATTTCGAAATGGAATTATAAGTAGTTATCAAACGTGGCATTTTCATGGTGAGTCTAATTTCAATCCAAGTTTACTAAGTAAAGAAAAGGAATCTATTGTGGAGGATAATATGGATGATCAAGACAATATGGTTGACATGGTCAATGATTTAGAAGAACACTTTGTGCACCGTCCAGATTTATTTGAGACAATGATGAATAATGCCGAGACACCCATGTATGAGGGGTATACCAATTTCACTAAATTGTCTGCTTTAGTTGGATCATGGAAATTCAAAGCGTCGGGTGGATGGTCAAATTCTAGTTTCGCAAAGCGGTTGGAATTTTTAGGAAGGCTTCTACCAGAGGGTAATAAATTACCAACTAGTATGTATGAGGCTAAGAAGGCTTTGAGCACTTTGGGAATGGATTATGAGAAAATTCATGCTTGTGAAAATGATTGTGTGCTCTATAGGAATGAGTATGAGGATGAGAATTATTATCCAGTTTGTCAACAAGCAAGGTGGAAGAAAGGAAAGGAGCCAAAAGACGGCAAGAATGGAGTGACAAAGAAAGTGTTATGGTACATTCCACCGGTACCATGTTTGAGGCGTTTATTCAGAAACCCAAAACATTCCAAGAATTTGACATGGCATGATGACAAATAGGTGGATGATGGTATGCTTAGACACCCGGCGGATTCACCACAATGGAAGATGTTTGAAGCCGATCATCCCAACTTTAGTGCAGATCCAAGAAACATACATTTCGCTTTGTAGACGGATGGAATGAAGCCACATGGTAACATGAGTAGTAGGCATAGCACTTGGCCCATAATACTTGTTAACTATAATCTCTCTCCAAAGATGTGCATGAAGTGGAAGTTTTTAATGTTGTCTTTATTGATTTCGGGTCCTCACCAACCAGGCAATGACGTTGATGTATACTTGGCACCGTTAATCGATCACCTAAAAAAATTTGTGGAAAATTGGAGTTGAAGTTAGAGATGCTTACCGAAAAGAGACATTCACACTCTGTGCACTATTGACATGGACAATTAACGACTTCCCCGCATATGGCGATTTATCTGGTTATTTGGTGAAGAGTTCTATTAGTTTCCTATTTGCATGACAGAAACGTCTCACAAATGCTTGAAGAATGTTAAGCAAACCATTTTTCTTGGTCATAGAAGATGGTTGCCAAGAGATCATCACTACCATAAACAAAAGAAAGCCTTTGATGCAACAGCGAAGAAAGAGACCCTTCTCGCCCTTTGACAAGTGAACAAATATTTGAAATGGTAAAAGATATAAGAGTCGTATTCGGTAAGAGAAAGTGAGGTAAGGACGAGCCACCAATTGATGGACCATGGAAAAAAAGATCAATGTTCTTTGATCTTTCATACTGGAAGACACTTTTTGTTCGTCATTGCTTGGATGTTATGCATATTGAGAAAACGTTTGTGAATCCATAGTTGGCACATTGCTTGACATTCTAGGCAAGACTAAGGATGGTGAAAAAGCTCAGTTGGATCTCATGGAAATGGAGATTAGGCCTAATTTGTTTCCCAAGAAAAGAGGGAACCATATTTACTTACCTCCTGACAAAGCACACGTTATCCAGAGTGGAAAAGAGAAAGCTTTATGAATGGCCTGTTTCATTAAAAGTGTCAGGCGGGTATTCTTCAAACTTTAAAAAGTTGGTGTCAGTGAAGGATTTGAAACTTATTGGCATGAAAAACCACAATTGTCATGTGTTGATGCAGCAATTACTACCACTTGCTTTGCAGGAAATTCTAACAAAGGATGTGAGATTTGCAATTTTCAAGTTGTGCTTGTTCTTCAATTCAATATGCTCAAAGGTAATTGATCCACTTGTGCAAGATTCACTGCAATCGAAGTTGGTGCAAATCTTATGCATGCTTGAAAAGTATTTTCCACTGGCATTTTTTGACATCATGATTCATTTAACAGTACACTTAGTACGCGAAGTTAAGTTATGCGGACCGGTGTATTTGAGATGGATGTACCCATTTGAAAGAAATATGAAGGTTTTGAAGGGCTATGTGACGAATCAAAATAGGCTAAGGGATGTATTGTAGAAAGTTACATAGTTGAGAAATCGGTTGAATTTTGCTTTAAGTACCTATCTAATGTGGACACAATTGGGGTGCCAAAGACTATAAACATTGAGGCTAGGGGACTATCTACTGGTAATCCTTCGTCAGTAAATCAAGAGGAGTGGGAGCAAGCTTGTCCTTATGTCTTGCAAAATGCTAATGAAGTGGAGCCTTTCATTGAGGTGCACATGAACGAATTCAAAAAAGCATACCCAAAAAGAGCAAGAAATGAGAAGTGGTTGCCAGATGAACACAACCGGACCTTTTGGTTGTGGATTAGAGCACACATCTAGGCAAGTGCTCCACAACACAAGATGGAGGCATGTCACAAGAGTTGAAAAACCTAGCTAGATGACTGTCTTCGGTAGTTACAAGGTATACATCATATTCCATAAATGGTTACACTTTCTACACTCACAAAAGGGATGAGAAGCATCTGGTGCAAAATAGCGGTGTGACTCTCTTTACTGAGGCTATGCATATTGCCTCTGCCAAGGACAAGAATCCAGTATATGGGACCATGAACTACTTTGGTATTGAAGATATTTGGGAACTTGATTATGGGGTATTACGCATAGCACTTTTTAAGTGCAAGTGGGCCGATAATAACTATGTTAAGAATAATGATGATGGCATCACAGTGGTTGACTTTAGAAGATTGGGATACAAGAATGATCCCTTCATTATGGCATCACAAGCAATCCAAGTTTTTTATACTACAGATCCCTAAGACATGGAGTTGTCTCTAGTCGTCCTGACAAAGCCAAGAATAGTTATCGATGGTGAAGAAGTTCCCGAGGATTGCACAGACATCCCTTCATTCACAAAGGGATTGCCATTGGTTGAAGAGATAGATAATTTTGAAGATGATGTTTCGCACTTGCTTCGTGAAGATGTGGAATGGATATGTATTGAGGAACCAATGAAAAAAAGATAAAAAGATGAGCATTTATAAACCAATTTATGCTAATTTATTTTAACATTTTTCTTTAATTTCTTTCATTTTTCATCTTTTTTAAAGGGTTTTTTATATCTATCTATAGTCATATTTATGGTGAAAACAGAGAAAAAGAAAACATTTTGGGCCATTGGATGCTTAACACACAAGCTGGCCACCCTGGGCAATAAAGAAAATCATGTGTAAGAAATATTTTAGATAATTTTTTACAACGCTTTTTCCAAAAACTGTTGTGGAATGTAGTCTTCCATTACAATTTTTGAAAAAACCATCGTGGAAAGTTATCGCAGCATAAATAATGCTATGCAAAGTAGCAGATTTTTCCACAATGATTTTTACAAAAGCCATTTCCATGACGGTTTTTTCAAAAACTGTCATGGAAAGTCTTCCACGGCGGTTTTTATAAAAACCATCATGGAAGACGTTCCATAGTATTCGTTTTGCTATGAATTATTACAACATTCCATGACGGTTTCTACAAAAACCTTCGTGGAAGCAACTTTTTCCCCTTTAAATTTTTGAAATTTGTGCCTGCCCCACATTTTGAGTGCATGCCCTCTCTCTCCAAAATTCCTCACTCTCTCTCTAAAATCCCTCTTTCTCTCTCTCTAAAATCCTTATCTCTATCCACCGCCATCACCTCCACCGTCGTCGCCTCCGCAACCATCACCTACTCACCTCCGGTAAGCTCCTTCTCCCTCTCTCTCCTCTTCCCCCTCCCTCTTTCTCTCCCCTCGCCCTCGCCGCCCCCACCGCGATCCCCCCACTCACCCCCTTGCCCCACCCACCACCCACGGCCCCCACCCACCCCCTCCCTCTTCGCTACGCGCCCCTCGCCCCCACCCACAGCCCCCACCCTCTCCCCTCGCTCCTTGGCCCCTTACCCCTACCTACCCTTCTCCCCCTCGCCCCAACCCACCCCCTCCCCCTTGCCCCTCACCTACTCGCCCCTTCGTCCCCACCCACTGCTCCCACCCACCCCCTCCCCCCTCGCCCCTCGTCCCCACCCATGGCCCCCACTTAGCCCCCTCCTCCCTTGCCCCTTGCCCCTTGCCCCTCGCCTCCTCGCCACCACCCACTGCCCCCACCCACCCCCACTTCCTCCCCCCTCGCCCCTCACCCCCACCCACCCCCACCCCCCTCACCCCTCGCCCCTTGCCCCCTCTCCCCCACCCACCTCCCTTGCCCCTCGCCCCTCGTTGTCACTCCCATCCACCCCCCTTGCCTCCACCCACGGCCCCCCCTTCGGCTCTCGGCCCTCACATGTGTAATATGTGAAATTATGCAATTGAAATTGTAAATTTGTGAATATGTGTAATCTATGAAATTGTGTAATTGGAATTGTAAATTTGGGAATATGTGTAATGTGAAATTATAAATTTGTGACTATGTGTAATATGTGAAATTATATGAATATGTGAAAATGTGTAGTTGAAATTGTAGACCTTGTGAATATGTGAAGATTTGAATACATGAAATTATGTCATGATATGAAATTGGGAACTTGAAATTGTAAACTTGTGAATATGTGAATTTGTGCAATTATGTGAATATGTCAGTATGTGTAATATGTGAAATTGTGTAATTGAAAATGTTAATTTGTGAATATGTGTAATATGTGAAATTATATGAATATGTGAAATTGTGTAATTGAAAATGTATGAAGTGGAATATGTGAAGATGTGAATATGTGTAAATATGTGATTTAATATTACTATGTATGTGTTAGTTTCTGCTTACTTTGCATAGGTACAATGTCTCGCAAGATCGATAGTGACCAGTACGAGGACGAGTACAAAGACTGTACTCTATCTTCATTGCAATATAGCAAGGGAAACCAACGCAGTAAGCCACGAAGGTGAACAAAATTTGATCCAAAAGTAGACTTTAAGCGAAGGGCTACATTAACTAAAAAAATTTATTGGATGAGAAAGAAAGGTTTAAGAATTGAAGTGACTTTTGATTCAAAAGGCTAACCGGAAGGTGCACCTGACTATGAATTAAGCAGTTGGATTGGAGTCCTCAGTCGAGAGCATGTTCCGATATGGACAAAAGATTGGAGGTCTAAGGATTTGGTTAAAGGAAAAGATGTGATTTGGAGAGAGACATATGAAGCTTTCGCAGTCAAGGATTGGTATAGGAAAAGGGCTTTAAAGGTTTGTGGCGAATTAGCAAAGGGGTTCAAATCCAACCTCTACGTTATCTTTGTACAACTATACCTTTCCATTCTGAAGGAGGATGAAAATGTATATAAACGGCCTCCGACGGTATCCCTCCATAAACAATGACGATTGGGAAGCTTTTCTGAGATATCGATGTTCCACCAATTCCAACTGCTATCATCAAATGTAAGAAAAATAAGAGCAGAAAATGAATATTGCTCTATGGTTGGTCGAGTTAGATATAGAGAGCTCGAGCAATCCTTGGTACGTTAATATCTTACTCATATTACATATATCAATTATTTTAGCATTACTATGTTACTAATATAGCGTAACATAGTTTGCTAAGACAAGTGTGCTACCAACACGAAAGGAGTTGTGGGTAAAATCACATCAAGGTCCCGATGGCTAGTTTAAAAATCCAAAAGTAGCAGATATTGGGAACTTAATTGTAAGTTTAATGAACATGAACAATTAATTTGTAATTTAATACCAGATGAAGGATGATTTGAAAAACATGGTTGTGTTGTTGTTTTACAAGATGAATACACGACACAACAAAGTCAAAGGAGCTTCCAATCGGTCAGTAACGATGACATTTTGATGAGGGCACTAGGGAAATAGAAACATTTAGGATGTGTTCACTGTCAATCGAAGTACGTGGAGCAGTCTTAATACTTCGACCTCTAATTAGTACTTCAAACTAGAATTCCCAAATGTTGAAGATGCAGATGGAGATTGCAGAACTGTGAGTCTTATGACCGAGCTCATTTCCTAAGGACGTGCCAAGTTGACGAATGATAGCATCTCACAATGCAACAGCTTCAAAGCTAGTTGTAACCCTCCCAATAATGTAGCAGAAGCTTCAGAAGTCCAATTGTTACCTTCTCGTCAAGAGCCTAAACAATGCAGGCTCTTTGTTGATGATAGAATTAATGGTGGGTGTGCACTTGTTGCGCATGAGAAGGTGTGGATGGAGAGTCTTCCAACTGATATAGTTCATGGATGACTATTAGGGGAAGAGAATGTGCATGTTAGCATCACCACCATCAGAGTTAGAACAGCTGAATTGCCTATTCCAACACTTGAAACAACAACTATGGGTGAAGTAGCCAGAAGCTTCATCGCATGGCCGAAGAGGTTAGTTGAAGTCATTGCATTGACGAAGATGAGTCAAGCGCCTAGCCATGTTCCACAAGATCTAAGTGGAAAGAAATGCCAAAAAAAGAAAAGCTCTACAAAAGCAAGACAATCACAACCTGAGGTAGAATAAGAACAAGAACAACCCGTTGCTAATGAGCAACTACTTGCATTTAACTTCGCTTCAATACCTCAAGAATTTATGTAGTTGGCTCTATATGTACATTTTTTCATGAACGATGGGTCAACGATTTAGTGCCCAATACCAGTAAATGTCACTGGCAATGAATTGCCTATCTATGTGGGGCATGAAGACGTTTAATACTTCATCAACTTTGGTAAAATTAGGGTGAACTGTATCTTGGTATTACCTCAAGTAATAACTCCATCCTTATTTCATCTTTTTAAAATATAGGTAGAGTTGTAAGGTGCTTTCAAAGAATTGACTATATTGTTTTTTATTGTAGTTTTTGGCGGTATATTGTGAACTTCAAGGCTTGGCGTAAAATTTTGGCTTCACATCTCTGGCCATTGTTTCAAGTGCTGTAAGAGACCTACAGAGTGATCATAGAGAGTGCGTCACATCACTCCTCCACCTATTAGCTCAAGCACTGAGGGGAAATTATTCTTCCTACCATACAATGTTGTAGAACATTGGATGTTGGCACTTATTTCGTCATGGCACTTATTGCTTTAAGCGGGAAGCAGTGTCACAAACCGACCAAACAGAATGCTATATTCCAAACGTAAGTGTCCAAGGCAACAAGGAAACGTAGAATGTGGTTTTTTTATTCTAAGTTTCATGCAGGATATAATTACTAGTGGTATACAAGCCTTAGGAAAAAAAGATTTTTATATACATATAGATATATATGAAGCTAGATTAGAGTGGGTAAAATTTGTAAATAGGTATGTGCTCTTTAGATAGATAGATGGAGATAGTAGATAAACAATTGCTCAAAATAGCTCAAATGTAAATGATCTTATAAATATCTTGTAATTTCAATATACACCAATTTTTGTATGCAATAGGGCCTTACTGTAATAGATAACACACGGGACTAGCCATCCCGTAGGAAATCAAAAAATATTTAGATTTTTTTAGTGGCGATACTAATTTTCCATGATGGTTTTTTAAAAAATCATCGTGGAATAATGAGATTCCATGACGGTTTTTTAGAAAGCCTGTTAGACATGTATGCCCTAATGAGTAAAAATATAATACGTTTTTGGAGACATTTTTATCAATAAAGAATTTATTCATTTATTTATACCAAATCTTGTCCTCTTTACGTTCATATTTGTTGAATGTATGATAAGCAAACAGTAGTCTAAGACTGTCAGTCTAAACCTTAAGAATTGGGCATATGATGGGATGATTATGCGGTAGACACGATTCTTAAGGTGATGGTCTAAAACATATGATCCACAATCGAGGGAATAAAGTTGGGCTCTTTATTCATGTAAAGATTGTTATGTTGTCTATATCCCTTTTGGGAGATGGTTTGTCTTGACCATTGGAGTTGAACTCCGTGAATAGAAACATTGGTGCGTTGTCATAGGTGACGACGTGTTGGATCGGGACATAAAGTGAATTGATTTGGATTAATAATTCTGTCTTGGCAAATCGATTCACTTTAGACAGTCATTTGTATTGTATCTTAATCCTGAGATGAATAGTGGGCCCGTTGTCTCGACTTGTGTCTTTTGATGTACCAATGGGTGACTCCCACATATCTATAGTGGTATGCATGCCGGTACGCTGGAGGCATGACTCTTGATAGCGTAGACTTGTTATTCATAGATATGGAATCCATAGCTCATCTTTAGGAGTAATGATATCCTTTTATATGCGTTGTCCTATAATTAGAAAACTGGAGCGCTCAACGATTTGGATACATAGGTGTAACCGAATGGTATACTATCTTTGGATGGTAAGTTTTCTAATGGTGAGACAATGGAACGTAAGATAAAATTAATCGGGAAGGCAAGACAGAACTTGTCCTTAAGCCGATTATGGATTATCATATGGGGATACGATGCACTTTGATATGTCATGGAGACTTAGCTACACGAGCTTCGTAATTCTATAAAGTTCAAGAGTGCAGCTCCAAGCTTTTAGTGGAGTAGCATTGGAGTTGATAATTGTGAAATGTATATCTGGGATATTGGGTTTAATAATTATCATGAGCTTGAACTTTATAGGTCCATTTTGGTCCCCTATGCTAGCTCACAAAATCCTGTAACGATACGACATGCTTTTCCAATAATTGGTGACTTATGTCGGATTTATCAGATTGGTTTAAAATTTGTAAGAATCAAATAATTCATGTCTGTTTATCGGTTGAATTAATTTTGTAAGAAATTAGTTCAAGATAAACTTGTTGAATTATTGCAATCAGATAATTCTTGTCTGTTTATCAGTTGTTTTAATTTTGGACAAAATTAGAACAAGATAAACTTGTAGAATTATTGTGAATTGATTTATTTTCTTAGAGATTATCTTGATAAAGTTTGTTTTGATAAGATAACTTCTCTATTGGGTTATTTGAATCAAAACTGAGACTTTATCCTTTAGAATCTCGGGTGAAAAAAAAAAGATTCGCGGAGATTTTTTCTCAGGAGTTCGGCCTGCCAGATGACGTGTTTGGCTTGCCGAATTGGCCTGTTCGGCCTGCCGAACAGTAAATATAAGATTACACGTTTTTACGTTGATCTTATCAGATATTGATCCGAACTTGATTCTGTTTTGAGTTTTTGAGACCTAATCTGATATGGACTGATGCCAGGACCAATAGCTATAAAAAGGAGTGAGTCTCATGATTTACTCAGATCAATTTGAGAGATTAAGAGTGATACCCTTCTAGTGAGCATCTGAAAACTCCCTGAGAGCTTTTGTTCACAAATCACGAGCACTAGCTTTGGGTTCTTCTCTGTTGGTTGGAAGGAGAGTCACCGGTGGAAGAGCTGTACGTGTGAGCCCACACTCACTCCGGTTGTGGATAGAGAATAGCAAAGAAGACCAGTTGGTTGAGGCTCTTCTGGAACGTTACTTCTCTACACGGATCGCGGAGGTTCTTCGGCACACTGAGGTTAGTAAGATCTGTTTAATTTATACATATAACATGTCAAACTTGTGTTTTGGAAATTACTCTGATGAAAAATTTTAAAAATTCTGCTGCGCACTTTGTTTCCAACAATTGGTATCAGAGCCGAGGTTTTTACATAAATTTGCAAGTTTGTGATCATGTTATATGCATAAATTTTGTGATCTTAATCTCTCCTACGCTTGAATTGAATTTTATGGAGAGATGGCACTCTAGGTTTCTATATAATATATATGTTGTCATGGATTATGTGGTGAATGTTTATTAATTAATTATGGTTGATTAAATCATTGCTTAATTATTTATTAATTAATTAATACCGGCTATGGTTCCTTAGAGGTTAGAATGTGTATCTAGGTTTTTCATGTAATTAGATGGCGGACTATCATCTCCGTCTAGGAATTGTTATTTAATTTTTAATTTGTAAGAATTTTGTAATTAAATAATTATTCCGAGAAGACGAATCTAGAAGACGGATCTAGAAGATTGATGATGGCGTCTCCAGGTATTTCCTGAGTCTCTAATTTTTATGTTTTTTGAATTGTTGAAAATAAAATTGATGAATTGCATTAAAATTGTATTTTCTGGATTAAGGGTTTTCTGCTCGGTCGGCATGCCGGACCTCACAGTTCGGCAGGCCGAAGGTCACGGATCGACAGGCTGGATGTATGGTCCGGCAGGCCGACAGTGGGGTAAAAAATTTGGTGCTCTACCGGCAGGCCGAAGTTTCAGTTCGGTAGGCCAAACCTGCATAGATTGGCAGGCCGATGTTTCAGATCGGCAGGCCAATGGAGCAAGACCGGTAGGCCAATCACCCAGATCGGCCTACCGACCGAGAGCTGCCGAGTGTCCAGAAAAGGTGCAATTTTTTCGGTGCAATTTTAATTTTATTTTTGAGACGATTCTGAGAAACATTAAATTTGGATATGACCGAAAATATGAAGTATTCGATTCATACGGGATTGAAGACTTGAAGATGGATATTACATGAAGAAGGATACAGCTTGAGGATTCAAGGATGAAGAATCAATAAATGTCTTGATTATTCTTTTGTAATCTTAGTTTTTTCTATTCTCTAGGGTGGAACCATAATATTACGGTTATTATTATTTTTCTTGTAGCTTTGCTTGATTGCTTTGCTTGTCTGCATTATAATATGATTTACCATGTATATTGATAACATGTCATATAGAATAGGGAGTGCTGCTCATATTAAAATTGTTCATGCATAATTTTAAAATAAAACCTTGACTTCAAAAGATTGAGTGGGAGAAGGTTTTCGAAGAGAGGACCTAAGGCCTCCATCATTGGTCCATAGGAAGAACATGGTGGTCCCGACCCCTAGGAAGGGATTTCTATCATGTACCAGATTAGATCTCTAAAAGGATAAGGTATTTTAGTATGATTTATGGTTGCACACCCCTAGGTGGTGATTATAAATCATGGATAAAATATTGAAACAATGGTTATACACTCACGTTAATTTTATTATTAACCTCCCCTAGGAGTTCTGTTAATAAAATTAGTGGCCAACGAAATGATTATTAGTATATGCTGGATCATACGGGTCCTGGATGGCATATATTAATCAGGAGGGGATCCGTGTTCCTGATTGAATTTGGCATGACTCCCCTAGGAGCTTGTTGAATTCTGAGTTGGGAATTATCGTTGTAAGGTTGTGATATTTTCAAGGTTTTGACACATAAACACATTTGTATAATTTTACATGATTGTGTTATCTTATTAAATTATTATATATGTTTGCTTATGTTTGGTATATGATTCTTTATTGTAGATTGAAAATGTCTAAAAACGCTTTATCATCGATACTTGACAAAAACCAATTAACCGGTGAGAACTATAACGATTGGAAACAGAACCTAGACATCGTCCTTTCCTTTGAGAAACTGAAATATGTTCTGACAACTCCTTGTCCTCCCGAGCCTACGGGAGACTCAAGTAATGAGCAATTCCAAGTGTACGATCGCTGGAAAGATGCTAATGATCAGGCCCGCTGCTATGTTATGGCTAGCATGAATAACGTGCTGCAGGCTCAACATTAGGATTATGAGACTGCGAAGCAGATCTTGGATAATCTTGAGGACATGTTTGGAGGCCAGGCCATACAAAGCGGCAAGGGGCGCTTCGGAAACTCTTAAACTGTAGACAGAGACCGGGGACATCTGTAAAGGAGCATATGATGTTGGTCATGGGTTACCTCGCTGAGGCTCAAACCAATGGAGTCGACATCGATGCTGAAACTCAGATGACTATGGTCTTTGAGACTCATTCTAAGGAATTTATTCCGTTTAGAGCTACTTTTAATTTAAGCAATAGATGGGATATAACCTTGACAGAACTAATGAAACAATTACAGGAGTTTGAGCTGCTGATCCGGGAGTCTCCTGCTGGTGGTGAGGCCAATATGGTAGCTGCTTCTGGTTCCAATCCTAACTCTGGGAATGGAAAGAAGCAACGGGCCAACAGTGGGAAGTCTTCTATTCCTGCTACTACCAAGAGCAAGAAGAAGAAGAAGAAGAACCCAATGAAGCTTAAGTGCTTCTTCTGTGGTAAGGTCGGGCATATAAAGAAGCATTGCAAGGACTTCCTTTCGAAGGGAGGTAGGTGTGATCTTCTATATTTAGAAACTTGTTTGGTTGAGGAATCCAGTGACATCTGGGTCATAGATTCCGGTGCAACTAATCATGTTTGTGTTTCTCTGCAGGGATTCAAAGAAACGAGAAGTCTACTTCGTGAAGACTTAACGCTTCGGATGGGCGATGGATCCTTGGTCTCAGAGGAAGCAGTGGGAGATGTCCATCTTTATTTTGATAATTATAGGAATTTAATTTTGCGAGATTGTTTTTATGTTCCTAAATTTAAAAGGAATTTAATTTCTGTATCTTCTTTATTTAAAGACTCCTACGTGGTATCTTTTAATGAAAAAGTGGTGATTCGTAAAAACAAATCTTTTATCTGTTCTAGATGGATGCAAAATAATCTATATTTTATCAAACCTAAGATGGACTTATTGCTTAATGCTGAGATAAATGATAATAACTCAAAAAGGCTTAAAACTTCTCACTCTAATAAGACTTATCTTTGGCATTTGCGCCTTGGCCATATTAACCTGAATAGGATTCAAAGGTTGGTAAGGGATGGACCTTTAAGTCACTTAAAGGTGGAATCTATACCTCAATGTGAATCTTGTTTGGAGGGTAAAATGACCAATAGACCATACGGGTCTAAGGGCAATTGGGCCGAAGGGGTTCTAGAACTTGTGCAGAGTGATGTTTGCAGATCGATGAACATTCAGACACGAGGAGGGTATGAGTACTTTGTCACTTTTATTGACGATTACTCAAGATATGGGTATGTGTACCTAATGCACCACAAAAGCAAAACTTATGATAAGTTCAGGGAGTTTCGGGCTGAAGTGGAAAAGCAATTGGGTAGACCCATAAAGGCACTTCGATCTGATCGAGGTGGGGAATACCTTTCTGATGAGTTCTTGGGACACTTGTTAGAGAATGGGATTTTATCCCATTTGACTGCGCTGGGCACTCCGTAGCAGAATGGCATAGCGGAGAGAAGGAATAGGACTTTGTTGGACATGATTCAGTCCATGATGAGTTATTCATCATTGCCTTTATCCTTTTGGGGATATGCACTACAAACCGCATGTTATATTTTGAAAAATGTGCCTTCAAAATCGATCCCTAAAACTCCTCACGAGTTGTGGACAAGACGGAAGACATCCTTAAACCATATTCGAATATGGGGATGTCCAGCTCATGTCCTGTTTAAGGATCCGAACAAGTTGGAAGCATGTTCGGAAGTTTGCGTGTTTGTAGGATATCCAAAAGGGACTAAAGGGGGTTATTTTTATAACCCTAAGGAAAATAAAGTCGTGGTTTCAACTAATGCAACTTTCCTGGAGGAGAGTTACATGGACGACTTTAAACCTTGAAGCAAAGTGGTGCTTGAGGAGTTAAGGGGTGATTCATTCACTCTGGAGGTTCCAAATGAAACCATTCCGATCGGTGTAGAAAAACCAAACAAACCTGAACAACAACCTCAGGGGCTTCGGCGCAGTGGGAGGATCGGGCGTCAACCTGAGAGGTATATGTTCAATGGGGAGGTCTTCTTGGCTGAACCGGATGAACATGATAGGGATCCTTATACTTACGCAGAAGCTATGGAGGATGTTGATTCAAGACTCTAGACAGAGGCCATGAACATAGAGATGAAGTCTATGGAGACTAATCAGGTTTGGGAGCTTGTGGATCTTCCCGAAGGGGTAAAACCCAGAGGGTGTAAGTGGATCTACAAGAGGAAAAGAGGAGTGGATGGAAAGGTTGAAACCTTTAAGGCTAGACTGGTAGCTAGGGGTTATACGCAAAAGGAAGGAATCGATTATGAGGAAACCTTTTTGCCTGTAGCCATGCTTAAGTCCATCCGGATTCTCTTGTCCATAGCTGCTGCTCTCGATTATGAGATTTGGCAGATGGATGTCAAGACGGCTTTTTTGAATGGCTATCTTGATGAGTCCATTTATATGGAACAACCAGACGGGTTCAAGGTCGCGGGTCAAGAGGGGAAGGTTTGTAAGCTGCTAAAGTCAATTTATGGACTTAAGCAGGCATCCTGTTCTTGGAACATAATATTTGATCAAGTGATCAAGACTTATGGGTTCTCACAAAATGTGGATGAACCATGTGTTTACAAACACATAAAGGATGGGAAGGTGGTTTTTCTACTGCTCTATGTAGATGACATTCTGCTAATTGGCAATGACGTTGGGGCGTTGTCATTAGTCAAATTATGGTTGACCAAGCAGTTTGACATGAAGGACTTAGGTGAGGCTAATTTTGTTCTCGGTATCCAGATCATTCGAGATAGGAAGAACAAAATGATAGCTTTGTCACAGGCCAGCTACATAGATAAAATTCTCAGGAGGTTTGCAATGCAGGATTCCAAGAAAGGTGGGCAACCATCTAGGTCTGGAATTACTCTTTCTAAGAAAGACTCTCCAAAGTCTTATGAAGAAAGAGAATACATGAAGAAGGTGCTTTATGCTTTGGCAGTGGGTAGTCTCATGTATGCCATGCTTTGCACTCGACCGGATATTAGCTATGCGGCTGGGATTGTAAGTCGATTTAAGGTGGATCCAGGACCGAACCATTGGGTTGCGGTAAAGCATATTTTCAAGTACCTGAGAAGGACTCGAGGGTATATGCTTGTGTATTCGGGTGAGGACTTAACTCCTCTAGGATACACTAATTCAGATTTTCAATCCTGTCTGGATTCTAGGAAATCGACTTCGGGGTTTGTGTTTACTCTGGGTGGCGGTGCCATCAGTTGGAGAAGTGCGAAGCAAGATTGCACTTCGGATTCAACGATGGAGGCCGAGTATGTGGCAGCTAGTGATGCTTCGAAAGAAGCAGTGTGGCTCCGCAAGTTCCTTGGGGATCTTGAAGCAGTTCCTGGTATGGATAAAGCGGTATCACTGTACTGTGAAAACAGTGCGGCGGTAGCTAATGCTAAGGAACCAAGATTTCACAAGAAGAGTAAGCATATTGATCGGAAGTATCATGTGATAAAGGACTTCGTTGAGGGCGGGCATGTAATGGTGTGCAAGATCGCATCAGAGGACAATTTAGCTGATCCATTTCCGAAGACACTTACTAGGAGAGTCTTCGAGAGGCATGTGGAAGCTATGGGGATGCGAAATTTGCAGTATTTACTCACTTAGTGCAAGTGGGAGATTGTTAGACATGTATGCCCTAAGGAGTAAAAATGTAATACGTTTTTGGAGACATTTTTATCAATAAAGAATTTATTCATTTATATATACCAAATCTTGTTCTCTTTACGTTCATATTTGTTGAATGTATGATAAGCAAACAGTAATCTAAGACTGTCAGTCTAAACCTTAAGAATTGGGCATATGATGGGATGATTATGCGGTAGACACGATTCTTAAGGTGATGGTCTAAAACATATGATCCGCAATCAAGGGAATAAAGTTGGGCGCTTTATTCATGTAAAGATTGTTATGTTGTCTATATCCCTTTTGGGAGATGGTTTGTTTTGACCATTGGAGTTGGACTCCGTGAATAGAAACATTGGCGCGTTGTCATAGGTGACGACATGTTGGATCGGGACATAAAGTGAATTGATTTGGACTAATAATTCTGTCTTGGCAAATCGATTCACTTTAGACAGTCATTTGTATTGTATCTTAATCCTGAGATGAATAGTGGGCCCGTTGTCTCGACTTGTGTCTTTTGATGTACCAATGGGTGACTCCCACATCTCATAGTGGTATGCATGCCGGTACGTTGGAGGCATGACTCTTGATAGTGTAGACTTGTTATTCATAGATATGGAATCCATAGCTCCTCTTTAGGAGTAATGATATCCTTTATATGCGTTGTCCTGTAATTAGAAAACTGGAGTGCTCAACCATTTGGATACATAGGTGTAACTGAATGGTATACTATCTTTGGATGGTAAGTTTTCTAGTGGTGAGACAATGGAACGTAAGATAAAATTAATCGGGAAGGTAAGATAGAACTTGTCCTTAAGCTGATTATGGATTATCATATAGGGATACGATGCACTTTGATATGTCATGGAGACTTAGCTACATGAGCTTCGTAATTCTATAAAGTTCGAGAGTGCAGCTCCAAGCTTTTAGTGGAGTAGCGTTGGAGTTGATAATTGTAAAATGTATATCTGGGATATTGGGTTTCATAATTATCATGAGCTTGAACTTTATAGGTCCATTTTGGTCCCCTTTGCTAGCTCACAAAATCCTGTAACGACACGGCGTGCTTTTTCAATAATTGGTGACTTATGTCGGATTTATCAGATTGGTTTAAAATTTGTAAGAATCAAATAATTCATGTCTGTTTATCGGTTGAATTAATTTTGTAAGAAATTAGTTCAAGATAAACTTGTTGAATTATTGCGATCAGATAATTCTTGTCTGTTTATCGGTTGTTTTAATTTTGGACAAAATTAGAACAAGATAAACTGGTAGAATGATTGTGAATTGATTTATTTTCTTAGAGATTATCTTGATAAAGTTTGTTTTGATCAGATAACTTCTCTATTGGGTTATTTGAATCAAAACTGAGACTTTATCCTTTAGAATCTCGGGTGGAAAATAAAAGATTCGCGGAGATTTTTTCTCGGGAGTTCGGCCTGCCGATCAGAATGTTTGGCCTGCAGAACAACGAAGATAAGATTACGCGTTTTTACGCGAATCTTATCAGATATTGATCCGAACTTGATTCTGTTTCGAGTTTTTGAGACCTAATCTGATATGGACTGACCCCAGGACCAATAGCTATAAAAAGGGAGTGAGTCTCATGATTTACTCAGATCAATTTGAGAGATTAAGAGTGATACTCTTCTAGTGAGCATCTGAAAACTCCCTGAGAGCTTTTGTTCACAAATCACGAGCACTAGCTTTGGGTTCTCTCTGTTGGTTGGAAGGAGAGTCACCGGTGGAAGAGCTGTACGTGTGAGCCCATACTCACTCCGGTTGTGGATAGAGAATAGCAAAGAAGACCAGTTGTTTGAGGCTCTTCTGGAACGTTACTCCTCTACACAGATCGCGGAGGTTCTTCGGCACACTGAGGTTAGCAAGATCTGTTTAATTTATACACATAACATGTCAAACTTGTGTTTTGAAAATTACTCTGATGAAAAATTTTAAAAATTCTACTGTGCACTTTGTTTCCAACAAAGCCGTCATGGAATAATGTAAATTCTACGACCGTTTTTCAAAAAACTATCGCAGAATCTCAATATTCCACGATGGTTTTTTGAAAAGCTGTAGTGCAAAATTATTATCTACAGCCCCCTTTCCACGTCATTTTTCCTATTACACAATGGTAGAAAACTGTTGTGAAAACTCTATTTTGTACCACGACTGAAGTTTTCACAACTGTTTTTTAGCCATCATGAAATTTTTCCATGACAGTGATAAACCATCATGGAAACCTTACTTCGTAGTAGTGCCAACATGTCACTAGTATACAATGCATAATTTTAAGAATGGTGGGCAACCATCTAGGTCTAGAATTACTCTTTATGAGAAAGACTTTGCAAAGTCTGATTAAGAAAGAGAATACATGAAGAATGTGCCTTATGCTTTGGCAGTAGGTAGTCTCATATATGCCATGCTTTGTACACGACCTGGCATATGTTATGCGATCAGATAGTGAGTTAATTTCAGTTGGATCCAAGACCAAATCTTTGGGTTACGGTTAAGCATATTTTTAAATACTTGAGAAGGACTAGAGGTTATATGCTAGTGTATTTTAGTGAGAATCCAACACTTCTAGTATACACTGATTCAGATTTCAATCCTATCTAGATACGAGAAGATTGACTTCAGGTTCTGTATTTACTCTAGGAGAAGGTGCCATTGTTTAAAGAAGTGTCAAGCAAGATTGCACTTTAGATTCAATTATAGAGGCTGAGTATGTGGTAGCTAGTGAAACTTTGAAAGAAGCTGTGTGGCTCCACAAGTGTCTTAAAGGTCTTGAGGTAGTTCCTTGCATGGCTAAGCTAATAACGCTATATTGTAATAATACTACAACAATAGCTAACGCTAAGAAAAAAAGATTTCATAAGAAGAGTAAACATATACATCAAAAGTATCATGTGATAAAGGACTTCATAGAGAGTGGATATGTTGTAGTGTGCAAGATCGTATCGAAAGATAATATAGCTAATCCTTTCATGAAGACACCACCAAAATTTGAAAAGAACGTAGAAACTATGGGGATGTGTAACATGTCATATTTACTCACTTAGGGCAAGTGGAAGATTGTTAGACTAGGTGCCCTAATAATTAACTAATGTAATAGTTTTTAGAAACATTTAATCAATAAAAAGTTTATTATTTATTTTCTTATATCAAATGTTGTCCTCTGTATGTTCATTTGTGTTGAATATATGATGAGCAAAAAAAAAATTTGAGACTGTCAGTCCAAATCTTTAAGATCGTGCATATGATGGATGGATTATGCAAAAGACATGAATCTTAAAAGTAATAGTCTAAATGACAAGGTCTGCAATCGAGGGAATAATTTCTTTGGTTATCGGGAATAATGTCATTGGTCATGATTATCCGGAAGACATGTTAACATTCTTATGTTGTCTACATCCCAAATAGGAAATAATTTGTCTTGGTCATCGGAGTTGGACTTTGCTAGTAGAAATATTGGTATAATGTCATTGGTGATGATATATTTTATCGAGACAAAAGTTGAATTGATTTCATTAATAATTTTGTTTATTTAAATTGATTGATTTTAGACAATTATATGTGACATATCTTAATCCTAAAATGAATTAATGGGCTCGTATTCTTGACTTGTGTCTTTCGGTGTACCAAAGGGTGACATTCTAAATTTGATGATGGTACATATACTGATACATTAGAGACATGATTCTTATTCATAGATGCCAAATCTATAGCTCTTTTATAGAGTTAACAATATTTTCTTATAGGCATTATATGTAATTGAAAACTTGAGAGTTCAACCATTTGAATACATAGGTGTAACCGAATGGTATACTATTTATGAATAGTAAGTATTCTAATGGTGGATAATAGGGCATAAGATAAAAATAATTAGTAAAGTAAAATAGAATTTATCCTTAAACTGATTATGAATATCCCATGGCGATGTAACACATTATAATATGTCATGGACAATGGACTTTTTGGAGTTTTGAAATTTTATATAGTTCGAGAGTGCACTGTTAGTTTTTAGTGGAATAGCTTAAGAGTTGATAACTACAAAGTGGACGTGTCGGGGACGTGTTATTTTATAATTATAGGAGCTTGATCTATATATGTCCATCGAGTCCTCCTTGCTAGCTCCCAATATTTCTTGTAATGATACGATGTATTTTCCCTACATATTGGTAACTTATATTAATTCTTAGATTCGTTTAAATTTAGTTGATTGGATTTAATAGTTGATGTTAGTTTATTGGTTAAAATAATTTTATGAATTAATCCAAGAAAAGTATGTTGAATTGTTCAAATATATATTTTATTTGATATAGAATTATTTGTGTATGATTAGTTTAATCAGATCACTTCTTTATTGGGTTATTTGAATTAAAATTGAGGCTGTATTTAAGATTCTCGTGTAGAATAAGATATAGAAACTTTTAAAACTGGGCAGACCTATAAGCTGATGCCTTCGTCTGGCCAACCAAGGGAGCGTAACTTACTTACAAAACTAGCATAATCGACAGGACAGTGGTCAGGACCGACAAGTTAGTTGAGTAAAATTTTGTTTTGTATTTTCATGCATTTTGATGTGGATTTTGACCTAGTTTTGAATTTAGAAGCCTTATATAGATAGAACTGACTCTATACTAGCCACTATAAATATGATACTTGTTCAAATTGTTATTTTGATCACCAGAGAATTTTAAGGGAGTCTTCTAGAGAGAGAAACTCTAAAACTGCCATAGGGCTATTGTTCAACATCTCGAGCCTTAGCCCTTGGTTTTCTCTTGTAGTTAGAAGTAGACGTTACCAAGAGGAGGGTTGAATGATGTGTGCCCACTAGCATTCCGGTTGTTAAAAAGAGAATATCAAAGAAAACTAGTTGGTTGAAGCCCTTCCAGATGCAATTCCTAGTAGCACTTTTGTCGAAGTTTTTGTTGTCAAAAGTGTGGTCCCAATCCTAAGAGGTACGTGAGATATTAATTAATTTATATACATAGCATGTCTAACTTGTTATTTGAAAAAAGACTTTGGTTTAAAATTTTGAAATTCTATTGTGTTCACATTTTTCCAACAATTGGTATTAGAGATATGTTTTACGGAGATTTTATGGGTTTGTGATCATGCTATGTACATAAATTATATGATCTTAGTCTCTCCAATGCTTAAATTATATTTTTTTATGAGTTGGCACTCTAGGGTTTCTATATAGTTATATGTTTTCTTGAGATTTTATGGTGAATAATTATTAATTAATTATTGTTAATTAAATTTCAATTTTAACTATTATATTAATTATTTAATTTTGCCAGTTAGAGATCAGAATGTGTATCAAGTTTTTTCATGTAATTAGATGCAATCTATCGCCACCGTCTAGGATTTATTATCTTAATTATGGCCTGTAAATTTGTATAAAAATAATTATTCAAAAAGAAGACAGATTTAGAAGATGGAATTGATTGTTGGGCTATTTATTTTCTATGTTTATAAATTTTTATGTTTTGACATGTAAAAAATAAATTAAAAAACTAGATAAAAAATTTGTTTTTTGCAAAAGATTGAAAAATGCTGATTCACTATCGGCTGGTAGGGTAGCCAGCTGGTCATACGCTGATAGCGACATAGGTTTTGTATGAAAACGAATGGCTAGTAATCACAGATTGGTAGGCTAATCACAAGCAGAACTGTTTTAAAAAAATTAATGCATTTTTTGGTGTAGTTTTTTTTTTATTTTTAAGACACTAATGAGAAACATGGTATTTTATGATAAGCAGAAAAATAAATTTTTTCGATCTATATTATATTGGAATTGAATGATGGACACCACATGAAAAAGGATATAATGAGAAGATACAAGATGAAGAATCGATATATGTTTCAATTGATCTTTTTAAAATCTTTTCTTCTTTTCTCTAGGATGAGACCATAATATTACGGCTAGTTATTATATTCCTTATAGCATTGCTTATTATGTTGCTTGTTTGCTTTATAGTATGTTTGGACATGTATGTTTATAATCTGTCATGCAGAAAAGGGAATGCCACTCATTAAAATTATTCATGCATGTTAATACAAAACCTTAATTTCTAAAATATTGAGTAGGGGAAGGTTTTTGAAGAGAGGACCTAAGGCCTCCATCGTTAGTTTATAAGGTAACACATGGTTGTTCCGACCCCTAGGAAGGGATGCATTATGTATCGGACTAGATATCCAAGAGCATAATTTGTTTTAGCATGTTTTATCGTTGTTCACTCTTAGGTGTTGATTATAAACCATAGATAAAATAGTTGAAACGATGCTTAAACACTCAAAATTAATTTTATTATTAACCTCTCCTAAGAGCTCTATTAATAAAGTTAATGGCCAAAGAAAGCGATTATTAGTTTATGCTAGATCAGATGGATCTTGGAAGTATATATTAATCAGAGGGGATCTATGTCCCTAATTGAATTTAGCAAGTCTCCCTTGGGGAGCTTGTTGAATTTGAGTTAATGGTTATCACTTTAAGTTTGCCATTTTTTCAAGGTTTTGACATATAAACACATTTTATACTTATTTGTTTGTGTTATCTTATTAAATCGTTATTGAAAGTTTGCTTATGTTTGATATATGAATCTTTATTGAAGATTAAAATATCTAAGAATGCTTTATCTTCGACACTTGATAATGCACTTCAACTAGTGAGAACTATAATGATTGGAAATAGAACATGAATATCGTCGTATCCTTTGATAAATTAAAATTTGTGCTAACGACACTATTCTTCCTACGCCTACTAACGAATCCACTAATGGACAAGTCCAAGAGTATGATCACTAGAAGGATGTTGATAATCAAGCCTGCTACTATATCATGCCTATCTTGAATAACGTGCTACAAGCTCAACATGAAGATCATGAGATTGCTCGTCAGATCATGGCTAATCTTGACGACATGTGGAGGCCAAACAATGATGAAGCGACAAGGGGCTCTTCAGAAACTTCTCAACTACAAGTAAAGACTAGGGACGCTTATGAAGAAACATATGATGTTAGTCATGGGCTACCTCATTAAGTTCAAACTTATTGAGCCGACATTGATGTTGAGTCATAGATGACTATGGTCTTTTAGACTCTTCCTAAAGATTTCATCCTATTTAGGGCTGCATATAACTTGAGCAATAGACATGATGTGACTTTAATTGAGTTGATGAAGTAGTTATAGAAGTTTAAAAACTTGATCACAAAAGCTCCAACTGGTGTCGAGGCAAACTTGGCGGTTTCATGTAATGTCAAAGATTAATTAAACATGTTTATATACAAATTTAGTGAATTAGTGTGCCTTATTACAATTGAAGTTTAATTTAATCATTTGTGATATTTTCTAAATTAAATTGCATTCTTGATTATTTTGTTGGTTTATCTTAAATTCTTGTATTTGTCAAATTACCTTTAATGAATTTTTGCATTTGTTAACTTATTTTTAAACAATTATGGTCTTTCATTTTTATTCCCTAAAAATCAGATTTTCTTAACAACAAATTGCCAAATGCTCAACAAGTCCCCAAACCCTCTCTCAGACAATATCCCACGTAGTGCATCTTTCGAAACTCAAAGAACCACTCTCAATCTCCCTCCCACGTGAGACCATACTCATAATTTGAAACTACCTCACCAAAACTATGTACAGAACATAGTTTCCACTTTGAAACCACTTCTATACTTAGCCCTAAAGGATGCATCATGCACCCATCATCGCTCTACTCTCTCTCTTTCTTCTTCACTATGTCTCTCTCTCTCTCTTTCACACCTACATTTCTGCTAAACATAGAGAAGCCTCTATTTACAGCCAACTTCAAGCCAAGGAAACCTGATTTTGGAGCCATCTAACCCATGCATAGTCAAGCTAAGTTGTCTAATCCAAGGTTAGAAATGTTCCTCATGATTCAAACTCCTATTTTAAAGATTTCGTCTCTAAATTTATGCTCAATTCGTGTTCAAAATCTTGGGAAATATCTTCACTAGAACATTTTTGTTTTGAGCATATTGTGTCAAAATCAAAGTGCACATGTGATTATCCAAGCATGAACAACCTTAAACAATGTTTAATTGCATGATTATTTCCAACACGAATCCAAGCTTTGCTAGAACAAAAAACCAAATTAAATTAGTTTTTACCACTTTTTTTTCAATTTTTGGAATAAATTGCAAACATGCATGAAAATTTAAGGGAAAAGTATTTAAAGGTGTTCTAGCATGTTATTCTATGATTTTTGAACATTACGCATGCTCTAAGACTTACTAAAATAGGTTAGATTGAGCTTTGAAAATCGAGAGTGCCGAGACTGAAATCTGAAAATTTCTAGATTTCCATAGATGGGTAGGCCAAACTCAGGCAGTTTGGCGAGCCTAACTCAGATGGTCAGCAAGCCAAACATTAGCAGGTTTGGTAGGCTAGACCCAAATGGTTGGTAGGACGACTAAGCATCCCAAAATGGTCGTTTTGCCCATTGTTTTTCAACCTTTAATGATTTGAAAATGTTTTTAAGGGATGGTGATTTTTGTGTTCAAAACTCTGAGAATATAATAGATGGCATACATGATTATTTAAAATCTAAAGGTGGACTATGGTACCATGAAATAATATATTAATATAGAATATTCTAGTTTAGATATTAATATATCTAGTCCATATCTAAGGTTGTTTGCAATACCAAAGAGCTGACGTGTAGCGAAATGGGACTGCGTTATTGTGTAATCATGCTAGGTAACAAGGTAGGACTCTAGACTCTCCTCATTCGATAGCCATGATTTCAAAAGAGTTTTGGCTAGAGTGTGCTTTCTTAAAGATGTTTTTCAGGAATGAATTGTTATATTTATGTATTTCCATTGGATGTTGAATATGTACATAATGAATGAAATAGAATGTAATTATGATAACCCTGTAATATGAGGCCTGAATAATGATTTGATCATAATGACATTAAGCACTAAATGGATTAAGAATCACCATTCGAAATGATATATTAGTGCATGATGCTACACATAGAGATCGGGTCATGCAGAGAGCGACTTTGTGAGTAGGTCTTGAAACCCAACTAGACCACTACGGTGGTGATTAGACAGCTTTGCACGTAATGATAATTAAATTATGATTCTAAATAATCTCAAGACCTAAATGGTAAGTATGAAATTACTTGGGTAATTATCTTGTATCACTCTCTCTATAGCATTTGATTTTAGATATTTTATTTGATAAATAATGATTTTAGAACTTAAGTCTTACTGAGCCGTTCGCTCATGATTCTATATTTTTTTTAAATCCCCCCTACAAGTGGTTCACAGAACACCGTCAAGTAAGACGCTACTGGTTTATAGGTCCAGAGCATGGGACATTTTAGATTGCGTATTTATTTTTGTAAAAAAAGAATGTAATATTGAGGATATTATTTATTTTCTATTGGACTATGGTTTGTATTATTTTGCTTGTTTGTCAATACTATGTGTGCACTGTGTGGGGTCTGGTGTGGCCTAACCCGTTCTTCATCAAATTTTATGATTTAATTGATTTTCAGAGGTTGCTTCATGAAATTTAATTGTTAAGTTTTAATGGTTGGTAATATACTAAAAATTTTTAAATTTACCACATTTCATAAATTACTTAAAACATGTTTCTTAATTTATTATGTAAATAATTGGCGAGTTTAGTTAAACCTGATTAATTTATTTTAATTAATTAAACCACCATGTTACTACTCGAGTTTGGGTTCATGACATTACATCTGGTTCCAATTCCAATTATGGGAATAGAAAGAAGCAAAAGGCCAAGAATGGGAAGTCTTTTAGTCCGGCAAAGGGCAAGGATAACAAGAAAAAGAAGTGAAACCCGAAGAAGCTAAAGTGCTTTTTTTGTAAGAAGGTTGGCCATATAAAGAAGAATTATAAGGACTTCCAATTAAAGAAGGTAAGTGCAAACTTCTAGTTGTTGAGAGTTGTTTAGTTGAAGAATCAAATGAAACTTGGATCATAGATTCTGGAGCGACTAATCATGTTTGTGTTTCTTTGCAAGGTTCAAGGAAACTAGAAGTCTATTACATGAGCGCTTAACATTATAAGATTTCTGATGGATTCTTAGTATTGATTGAAGCAGTGGGAGGCGTCCATCTTTATTTTGATAGTTATAGGAGTTTAGTTTTGATAGATTGTTTTTATGTTCCTAAACCAAAAAGGAATTTAATTTCTATCGCTTGTTCATTTTAGGATTCTTATTTAGTTTCTTTTAATAATAAAGTTGTGATTCGTAAAAAAAAATCTTTTATTTGTAGTAGATGGATGCAAAACAACCTATATTTAATTAAACCAAAGATAGACTCACTACTGAACACTAAGATAAATGATAACTCTAAAAGACTTAAGACTTTTCACTTTAATAAGTCTTATCTTTAGCACTTACAATTAGGTTACATTGGCTTGAATAGGATTCAAAAGTTGGTAAGGGATGGACCTTTAAGTGATTTAGAGGTATAATCTATAGCACAATATGACTCTTGTTTGGAGGGAATAATGACCAATAAACCATTCAGGTCTAAAGGTAATCGAGCCAAAGGAGTTCTAGAACTTATACATAGTGATGTTTGTGGTCTTATGAACATCAAGGCACGAGAAAGGTATGATTATTTTGTCACTTTTATTGATGATTACTTGAGATACAAGTATGCTTGACAAGTTCTAGGAGTTTTGAGTTGAAGTGGAAAAGCAATTATGTAATCTCATAAAGACACTTCAACTTGATCAAGGTGGAGAATACCTTTCTGATGAGTTCTTAGGACACTTAGTAGAGAATGAGATTTTATCCCATTTGACTACGTCAAGTACTCCACAATAGAATGGAATGGTTGAGAGAAGGAATAGGACTTTGTTGGACATGGTTAGGTCCATGATGAGCTATTCAACATTGCCTTTATCTTTTTGGGGATATGCACTACAAACAACAAGTTATCTTTTGAACAATGTGCCTTTAAAATCAATTCCTAAAGCTCCTTAGGAGTTATGGATGGGTAGGAAGACATCCTTAAACCATATTCATATATGGGGATGTCCTGCTTATGTCTTGGACAAGGAAGCAAATAAGTTGAAAGCACGTTCTGAAGCATGTGTGTTTGTAGGATTTTCAAAAAGGACAAAATGGGATTATTTTTATAACCTAAAAGAAAATAAAGTCATAGTTTCAACAAATCTGACTTTCCTTAAGGAAAGTTACATAAATGACTTTAAGCCTCCTAGTAGAGTGGTACTTGAAGAGTTGGTGAGTGAATTTGATCACTATAGGGGTTCTAGTTGAAACCAATCCTATCAACATAGAAAAACTGGTGAACAACAACCTAGTGAGCTTTAGCGTAGTGGAACGATCTAGCGTCAATCCGAATGGTATATGATCAATGGTGAAGCTAACTTGACTGAACTGGTTAAACTTGACAGAGATCCTTACACTTACAAAGAGGCTATAGAAGATGTTGATTCAAAGCTCTGGATAGAAGCTATGAACACTACGATGAATTCTATCAAGACTAACTAAGTCTAGGAGCTTTTGGACCTTCCTAATGGTGTAAAACCCATCGGGGTGTAAGTGGCTCTACATGAGAAAGAGAGTTACAGATAGAAAAGTTAAAACCTATAATGCTAGATTGGTAGTAAAGGGATACACAAAAAAGAAAGGAATCGATTACAAGGAAACCTTTTCGCCTATAGTCATGCTTATGCCTATCCGCATTCTCTTATCCATTGCTGCCACTCTTGATGATGAGATTTGACAAATGAATATCAAGACAACTTTTTTGAATGGCTATCTTAATGATACCATATATATGGTACAGCCAGATGGGTTTAAAGCTAAGAATTAAGAGAGTAAGGTCTATAAGCTACTAAAGTCTCTTTATGGACTTTAGCAAGCTTCCTATTCCTGAAACATAAGATTTGATCATGATCAAAACTTATAGGATCGAACAAAACATGGATGATACATGTGTTTACAAGCATATTAAGGATGGTAAGGTTGTTTTTCCATTGGTCTAAGTAGATGACATTCTACTTATTGGAAATCATGTTGGGGTGTTGTCATTAGTCAAATTATGGTTGACTAAATGGTTTGACATAAAGGCCTTAAGTGAAGCCAATTATGTTCTAAGCATCAAAACCTTTTAAGATAGAAAGAACAAAATGACAGCTTTATCCTAAGCTACCAGCATAGACAAGATTCTTGAGAAATATGCAATGCATAATTCCAAGAAAGGTGGGCAACCAACTAGGTTTGAAACTACTCTTTCTAAGAAAGACTCTCCAAAGTCTAATGGAGAAAGAGAATACATGAAGAAGGTGCCTTATGCTTTGGCAGTAGGTAGTCTCATATATGGCATGCTTTGCACATGACTAGACATATGTTATGCAGTCGAGATAGTGAGTTATTTTCAGTCGGAACTAGGATCAAACCATTAGGTTGTAGTTAAGCGTATTTTCAAGTACCTGAGAAGGACTAAAGGTTATATGCTAGTGTATTTTGGTGAGAATCTAACACCTCTTGTGTACATTGATTCAGATTTTTATCCTATTTTTATACGAGAAGATCGACTTTAGGTTTTGTATTTAGTCTGGGAGGAGGGGCCATTGTTTGGAGAAGTGTCAAGTAAGATTATACTTTAGATTGAACAATGGAGTTTGAGTATGTGGCAACTAGAGAAGTTTCGAAAGAAGCTGTGTAGCTCCTCATGTTCCTTGGAGATCTTGAGGTAGTTGTTAACATGGGTAAGCCGATAATGCTATACTGTGATCACACTATAGCGATAGCTAATACTAAGGAACCAAGACATCATAAGAAGAGTAAATATATAAATCAAAAGTATCATGCGATAAAGGACTTTGTAGAGAATAGACATGTTGCAATATGCAAGATCACATCCGAGGACAATATAGTTGATCCTTTTAGGAAGGCATTACCAAAGAGGGTTTTTCGAGAAGCACATTAAACCTATAGGGACGTGCAACATGTCATATTTACTCACTTAGGGTAGGTGAGAGATTATTAGACTAGGTGCCCTAAAGATTAAATGATGTAGCAGTTTTTGGAGATATTTAATCAATAAAGAATTTGCTATTTATTTTCATATATCAAATGTTGTCATCTTTATGTTCATTTATGTTGAATATAGATAAGCAAACAAAAGTCTAAGACTTTCAGTCTAAACCTTTAAGATCATGCATATGATGGATTAATTATATAGTGGCATGAATTTTAAAGGTGATATTCTAAATGATAAGGTCCACAATCAAGGGAATAAATTGGGGCACTTAATTCATGCCAAGATTGTAATGTTATCTACATTTTTAATGAGAGATGACATATCTTGGTCATCAGAGTTGGGCTCTATAAGTAGAAACATTGGTATATTGTCATAGGGGACGATATATTGGATCGGGACAAAAGTTAAATTAATTTGATTAATAATTTTATTTACTTAAATTAATTCACTTTCAACAAACATATGTGTTATATGTTATCCTAAAATGAATTAATGGGCCTGTATTCTTGACTTGCTTCTTTTGATATACCAAAGGGTGACATTCTGAATTAGATGATGGTACACATACAATATGTTAGAGGCATGACTCTTATTGAGGTAGACTTTAATAGATATAGGATCCATAGCTTTTTTGTAGAGTTAAGATATTATCTTATAGGCATTATCCTGTAATTGGAAATTGGAGTGCTTAACCACTTAGATATAAAAGTATAACCAAATGATATACTTCCTTTGAATAGTAAGTAATCTTTTGGAGTTTTGAAAAGTAAGCACAATCTTGTTATGCATTTTCAAGCATTTTGATGCCAATTTTGACTTAGTTTCAAATTTAGAAGCCTTACCAAAGTAGAATTGACTTTTAATCAGCCACTGTAAATAGGGTACTTGTTCCTATCATTGTTTAGATCACTAGAGAAATTTAGAGAGAGTATTCTAGGGAGAAAAACTCTAAAACTCCCATAGGGCTATTGTTCAAAATCTCGAACCTTAGCTCTTGGTTTTCTTTTGTAGTCGAAAGGAGAAGTTACCAAGAGGAGAATTGAACAACATGTGCCCATTCATATTTTGATTGGGGATAAGAGAATAGAAAAGAAGACTATTTGGTTAAAGCTCTTCTAGACACAATTCTCAATAGTAGTTTGGTCGATGTATTTATTGTCAGAAGTACGGTTCTAATTCTAAGAGGTACGTAGGATCTTAATTAATTTATATACGTAGCTTGTCTAAGTTTAAAAGGCTTTAATTTTAAATTTTAAAAATCTACTTCGTTCATATTTTTTTAACAATTGGTATCAGAGACAAGTTTTACGGAGATTTTATAGGTTTGTGATTATGCTATATGCATAAATTTTATGATCTTAATCTCTACTATACTTGAAATATATTTTTTAAACAGTTAACACTCTAGGGTTTCTATGTAATTATATGTTGTCATGAGATGATATGATGAATGGTTCTTAATTAATTGTTGTTAATTAAATTTATGTTTTAATTATTATGTTAATATATTAATTTTACTAGTTATGGTTTCTTTGATGTTAAAATGTATATCTAGGTTTTTAATGTAATTAGATGGCGGTCTAACATCATAATTGTCTAGGATTTATTATTTCAATTATGTTCATAAATTTGTATTAAAATAATTATTCAAAGAGAGAATGAATCTAGTAAACGGAATTGATTGCTAGGCTATTTATTTTCTGTGTTTATAAATTTTTATGTTCTTGAATTGTTAAAAATGAATTAAAAAACTAGATAAAAAATTGTTTTTCCCAAAAGATTGAAAAACATTGATTTAGTGTCAGCCAACAGGCTGGTTAACTTTTACCGACTAGCTGGATGCTAAGAGAGCCAGGGGTTTCGTATGAAACTAGCAGGCCAGTGATCACAGACCAACAAGCCGGCCTCTGGTAGAACCATTTAAAAAAAAAATTGTGCATTTTACGGTGTAGTTTTTTATTTTTGAGACAATTTTGAGAAACATGAAATTTTATGATAACCAAAAAAACAAATTTTTTTTTATCTATATGAGATTGGAATTGAAGCCAATGCCACATGAAGAAGGATATAAGAAAATATACAAGATAAAGAATCGATATATGTTTCAATTGTTCTTTTTCCAATCTTTATTTTCTTTTCTCTAGGATGAGCCCATAATAATATGGCTGGATATTATATTTCTTGTAGCTTTGTTCATTGCATTGCTTGTTTGCTTTATAATATGTATTTCCATGCATGTTGATAAGATGTCATGTAGAATAGAGAATGCCACTCATTAAAAATTGTTTATGCATGTTAACATAAAATTTTAATTTTGAAAATATTGATAGGGAAAAGGTTTTCGAAAGGAAGACCTAAGGCCTCCATTATTGGTCCATAAGGTAACACATGGTGGTTTCGACTCCTATGAAGTTATGCATCATGTACCAAGTTGGATCTCTAAGAGGGTAATTTGCTTTAGCATGTTTTATCGTTGTTCACCCCTTGGTGTTGATTATAAACCATAGATAAAGTAGTTGAAATGAAAGTTAAACAATCAAGATTAATTTTATTATTAACCTCCCTTAAGAGCTCTGTTAATAAAATTAATAGCCAAAAAAAGCAATTATTAGTATATGCTACATTAGACGGGTCTTGAATGGTATATACTAATTGGAGAGGATTTGTATTCCTAATTGAATTTGGCAAGTCTCCCTTAGGCAACTTGTTGAATTCTGTGTTGGGAATTGTCGTTGTAAGCTTATTTTTTTAAGGTTTTGACATTTAAACACATTGTATACTTACATGTTTGTGTTACCTTACTAAATTGTTATTGAATGTTTACATGTTTGATATATGAATATTTATTACAGATCAAAATGCCTAAAAATCCTTTATCTTTGATATTTGATTAAAACACTTTAACTGGCGAGAACTATAATGATTGGGAATGGAATCTGAATATTTTCCTATCTTTTGAGAAACTAAAATTTATGCTAATAACATCGGGTCCTCCTGCACCTATTGGCGAATCCACTAATGAACAAATCCAAGTTTATGATCACCAGAAGGATGTTAATGATTAGGGTCCCTGCTATATCATTGCTAGCATAAATAACATGCTACAGACTCAACATAAAGATCATAAGACTACTCATCATATCATGGATAATCTTGAGGACATGTTTGGAGGACAAGCCTTGATGAAGTGACAAGGGGCTTTTCAAAAGATTCTCAATTGCAAGTAAAGACCGAGGACGCCTTTGAAAGAATGTGATATGTTTTTCATGGGTTACATCGTTGAGGCTCAAACCTATGGAGTCGACATTGATGCTAAGTTATAGATGATTATAGTCTTTGAGACTCTCTCTAAGGTGTTCATCCCATTTAGAGCTTCGTATAACTTGAGCAATAGACAAGATATGATTTTGACTATGTTGATGAAGCAGTTACAAGAGTTTAAAAACTTGATCAACGAAGCTCTGGTTGGGGGAAAAGTGAACTTGATAGCTGCATCTAGTTCCAATTCCAATTATGGGAGTGGAAATAAGCAAAAGGCCAAGAGTGAGAAGCCTTCTATTTCGGCAGAGTGTAAGGATAAGAAGAAAAAGATGAGGAACTCTAAGATGCTAAAGTGATTTTTCTACAAGAAGATTGGGCACATAAAGAAGAGTTGCATGGAATTCCTATCTAATTAAGGTAAGTGCAAAATTTTGGTTGTTGAGACTTGTTTAGTTGAAGAATTGATGAGACTGTAAAAGTGTACATTTTCTAAGGCTTAAATCATTTATTTATGCTTTTATTTCTCATTAAATTCTCTAATTAATAGCATTTGTGAGATAATAAGTGTTTTTGTGTCTTAGTGTGTAAATATGTGTTTTTAGTGTGTTTTTATGTTTAATAGAATTGTTAGTAATTTTTAGAGTCATTTTGGTGTGTTAAATAAGTGTCTAGTCTGTAAATAGTCAAAATCGTAAAAGTAATACGGTTATTTTATTTTGAGTTTTAGAGTGTTTGATAGTGTGTTTTAAGTTTGTAAATATGTCTTATTATATTTTTAGTAATTGCTAAAAATATTTCCAAGTCATAAAAATTATATCTGTGTCAAACCATAAGAGACTAGAAATTTTAGGAGTTTTTATTTATTTTTGTGTGTTTTAATGTAAAATAAATATTTTTGTAAATATTATATAAGTAAAATAATTAATATTAGTGTGTTTGTGATTTTTAGATTTAAAATCTGGAGGAAAAACAAAGCAAAACGATACCAAAATGGATAAAATTGACATCAAATGCATCAAGGAGATAAATAAAATTTGAATTTAAAATTTAAGGGACACGTGGCACATTTTCAGCCTTCAAATCAGCTGCCAATTGAATCTCGCCCATTGGATCGCTGCAGACGTCAGGCCACGCGTCAGCCGAGGAGAAGCGTCAGCGCTGACGTATGTCGGAGAAGCTGCATGTCTCAGTCACGGATTCCACGTGTCAACCTTTGATTGGTGCGTGCATCACACGCTCAGACAAGCTGTAGAGTGAGTCAAAGGGAATCTCAACCTGCGTGAAATCTCATGCGGTCATGTCTACGTGCAGCTACTCTCTTAGCCATTCGATACAAATACCAAGACTGATCTAACGGTCCTAAATCTTGGTCCCACTGCTCCTACTTGGGCCTATCCTTCGCACACTTGTTAGCCGTTAGATCATGCTTTGAATGGTTCAGATCGTGCCTGTTTCGTGCTGGTCTGGTCTGCGTCACACTGGATTACAAACTCAAATTCGCATATCAAAGAGCGAATCTCAGTGTGAAAAAAAGAGGAGAAAAAGGATCAAATGATCCGAAATTGTCAACTTTCAACAGGGAAAAATGATGATTACATATGATATACAGTGACTTTTTAAGGCTATAAATAGCCTTGCATTGCCCCATGAAAAAATCATCCCCTTCAGGCCTTTGGCCCTCTTTTCCCCTTCCTTTCCTTACTGCTGAGTTAAACTCAGCAGTATCTTCTTAGGTAATAAATAATAATAAAATAATGCTTAAATTAGAGTAGAGTGTCTGGTAAGGCAGAGAGATGATCTTGTACGCATAGTATCTTGGTATGGATTTTAACTCTATATCCGTGTGGTAATGTTTATATTTTGTGGAATAAATTATATCTTTATGTTTTCAATAATTATTGTTGATGTTGTTATGCTGTCAATTTTTACATAAATTCAGTCATGCATTCTTTATGTAATTTAATTGTGTTGCATAGTTAATATTAATAATAATGAAATAATGCTTAATTTTATGGAATGTCTTTTACTACAGTATGACTTGTTATATTGTCGATTCTAGATATTTCATAAGACGAAGTGCTGTCGGAGTTAATGTAAAAATTTATTCTGCTAAAATATATTAATTTTGATTTGTTATTATCTTTTCTATCCTATAATTATGTTAATTATAATTGAGTGACAGCTGTTATAATTTTCATGATTAGTGCACCAATAATTATTTTGCTAGTTTTTATAGGAAGACCCTTACTGCATTATGGCTTGTTATATTGTCGATTTAGATTGACCTATATAATTAGTAAAATGTGCTTACAATTAATGAGATAAGATATAATAAATCAAATACTTTAGATAATTATTAATTAGAGCTAAAATTCCATATCAGTTGCAAAACATACAAGGGATTCTCAAAGCTTCATCGTTTTAATTTTTTGCTTTAAATTTTGAATTAAATTTTGAATAAAAACCACAAAAATATTGATATCATTTTACACTTTGATTTGAAAAAGTGCTTGTCTTTTTGAACGTTTATTTTTATCAATTTATTGAGGTACAAATTTTCATCTCCCTGTGGATACGACAACTTTTCTATACTACAAACGCCCGCCGTTTAAAGAAAAACATTTTTGGGCGTAACCAAAAATCTGGCACCGTTGCCGGGGAGGTGTTGTTACTTTATCAGATTGCTAAATTAAGCAGGACACCAGGTAAGTACTTTATCCTTATCTTGTAAATAGTATATTGTTATTTTAGTTTGATTATTTACTTAAGTAGGCTACTATGCACAAAATTACTATTCATGTCACATTCACACACTGTTCACTATTCATAAAAAATAAAAAATAAAAAATAATTAAAAAAATGAAAAAATTTTTATTTTCTTTCCTTTTCTTTGTAAAATATTTATTTTGTTAGTTTTAGGTTTAGATTTAGGTTTTTGCCTTAGAAATAAAACATCATAAAATTTAAGAGTTAGGTTTTTCATAAAATAAATTGTGGTTTTGCGAAGAGTATCCCTTGAGGAAGTTCTGTTTGGATGCTAGTACTGGCTCGGATACCATTCCCATAGCTGGATAATTTTGAAAACTTTCCCAATACCAGTCATTCCGGGAATGTTGCTTTGACTAGGAGATTGGTTTTTAAGGAGCCTTAGCCCCACCAATCTTTCTTGGAAACATCCTTAAGGTATATTATTCTCAAGATCTACAAAATAACTCAGGCGAGTGCTTTTCATTCACTACTTTATTCTCCCTGAATAAAGAAAAGCTTAGCATTTGTCTTTATCCTTGTAAAAAAAAATTAAAATCAAAAATCAAAAATAAAATAATAAAATAATAAAATAATAAAAAAAATAATAAAAAAATACTTAGGGTTAATGATTCAAACTTAGTCGATTTGTTAAGGCTTTAGACTTAAGAAACCCTAGTGAACAATTGTCAAACTCTTTTTCGCATTCTTCATCTTCGTCAACCACTCTGTCAAATTCGTTTGCGATGGAGAATCTGGGTGAGAATCCTCAAAGAATGCTAATGAAAGATTTCATGCATCCGACTCGCACTTTAACTCCTTCATGTATTGTGTTTCCATCAAATCTTCCACAACAAGATTTTAAGCCTGGCATGATTCAACTCTTACCAACCTTCTTTGGATTAGAAAGCGAAAATCTTTATGTTCATATTCGTGAATTTGAAGAAGTTGTTGCCACTTTTCATAGCCATCCTGATATCGTTAATTCCATCAAATTGAAAATTTTCCCTTTCTCACTGAAAGATAAAGCTAAAAGTTGGCTTTACTCTTTAAAACCTCGATCCATTCAATCATGGAATGACATGACATCTACTTTCTTCAACAAATACTTTCCATATCAAAAGACCAATAATCTAAAGAAACAAATTCTGACTTTCTCCCAAAATGATTATGAAAATTTCTACGACGCATGGGAAAGATTCAAAGATTTGTTAAGTCAATGTCCTAACCATGGTTACGAGAATTGGCGTCTTGTTAGCTTTTTCTACGAAGGACTCACAAGTCATGATCGCCAATATCTGGAAGTGATGTGCAATGGAAAATTTTTACACAAGGATCCTAAAGAGGCCAAGGAATTTCTTGATGAATTTGCTGAAAAAGTTCATTTGTGGGCTGAATTAGATGTTTCTCATAAGTCGCGATCAACTGAAGTTCATCAATTGAAGAATGAGGATAGCTACAACCTTAGGGTTCAAGTTGAAAACCTCACAAGAGAATTAGAAATCCTCAAAGCAAAGAATGAGAAAGGAAGTCATGTAGTCACAAAAGTTGAACTACAAGGAACAAATTTTGTGAATAAAAGGTTTGACCAACAGCCACTGGACTGTCATGTTTATCAGGAAGTGATAGGAGAATATGAGGAACAATGCAATGCCTTAAAGACAAATCATAAGCCTTGTACCCCTTATCCTAAAACTTTCAATCCTGATGGAAGAAGCAACTTGAATTTCGACAGGAGGAATTCAAATCAAGAGCAATCATTTGGAAATCAATGGAATGAAGAAGAAATGCACTTAGGAGAAAATGTTCCTCAACATGATTCACACTCGAGCAAATCTCTTGAAGAAACATTACAAGCATTCATTGAGATACAAAGCAAGTCATGTGAGAAAATTGAAGCTGCTTTAACACATATGACAAAAGAAATTTCGAAATTGAATGAAAAATGTTCATCTCAAGCTCTGGTCATTTCTAAAGGACAAAGTATGATACAAACCTCTAACACTAAAGAGAAGGATGAAGAGGTTAGTCATGTTACTACTCGCAGTGGTAAATCATTGGAAAAATCAAACACCACAGATGTGAGTAAGGAAGAAGATGTTCCTCAAAGAGAAAAAGAAGAAGTGAATAAGTTTCCAGTAGAAGTCCCTTTTCCTTAAGCTCTTCAAACTACTAGAAAAGTGCCAGAAAATTATGAACACATTTTGGAACATTTGAAGCAAGTTCGAATCGATCTTCCTCTTTTGCAAATTCTCAAACAAGTGCCTGCTTATGCCAAAGTGATAAAAGATTTGTGTACTATGAAAAGGAAACATCATGTCCCAAAGACAGCATTCTTAACTGAGCAACTAAGTGCAGTTCTTGAGCAAAGAGTACCGGTCAAGTACAAAGATCTTGGATGTCCCACGATCACCTGTTACATAGGAACCCACGAAATCACTCAAGCCTTGTTAGACTTAGGAGCGAGCGTCAATCTCATGCCCTATTTGATTTACTCGCAACTAGGCCTTGGAGAGATTAAGCCAACATCTGTGGTCTTGCAACTTGCAGACCGATCCATAAAGAAACCACGAGGGATAGTTGAAGATGTTTTGTTACAAGTTGAAAAGTTTTATTATCCCATGGATTTTCTAATTTTAGACACTCAAACTGAGGTGGATATAGAATCAAAAATTCCTATCATCCTCGGAAGACCCTTCTTAGCTACGGTTAATGCTCTCATCAATTGTCAAAATGGTCTCATGAAAATCTCTTTTGGAAATGTGACTCTTGAAGTGAATGTTTTCCATATTGGGAAGCAATTTCAAAGCAATAATGAGTGTTCTTACACTGAAATCATTGATGAAGTTGTTCATGAAGAATTTCAAAAGCAAACCGATGTGCTTGAAGAAATCTTCCAAATCCTGATCTTGAAAATCCCAATCGCATTTCTGATATTCCTAAACATTCACTTGACAAAGAAACAAAGTTTTGGCAATCACATTTTGAAAAGCTATTCCTAGAAGGAGAAAAGCCAAAACCATCCACTGAAGAAATTCCCAAAATTAAGTTAGCCCAACTTCCTGAAGGACTAAAACATGCATTCTTAGGAGCTGATGAATCTTTTCCTGTTATCATTTCATCCAAACTCGATGAATCACAAGAGCGACGATTAATTAACATGTTGCATGATCATAAAAAAGCATTGGGTTGGACAATAGCTGATATCAAGGGTATCAGTCCCTTGATTTGCTCCCATCATATTCAATTGGAAGAAGGTGTTAATCCAAAAAGAGATCCCCAAAGGAGACTAAACCCAACAATGAAAGAAGTCGTGAGGAATAAAGTTTTGAAACTGTTAAATGCTGGTATCATTTACCCCATTGCGGACAGTAAATGGGTTAGTCCAACTCAAGTTGTTCCTAAGAAATCTGGTGTAACTGTGATAACAAATGAAAAATGAGATTTTGTCCCTACAAGAATTGTCACTAGATGGCAAATGTGCATTGATTATCGAAAATTAAATGCCGCCACACGAAAAGACCATTTTCCACTCCCATTCATCGATCAAATCTTAGAACGTGTAGTTGGTCATCCTTTCTATTGCTTTCTAGATGGATATTCAGGATATTATCAGATAGAGATAGCATTAGAAGATCTGGAAAAGACCACGTTTACATGTCCTTTTGGTACTTTTGCTTTCCGATGAATGTCATTCGGACTTTGTAACGCCCCAGCTACATTTCAAAGATGCATGATGAGCATTTTCAGTGACATGGTTGAGAAGATTATGGAAGTTTTCATGGATGATTTGATTGTTTTTGGTAATTCGTTTGATACTTGTCTGCTTAACTTGGAAGCTGTTTTGAAAAGATGTGAAGAAAAAGGCCTTGTGTTAAATTGGGAAAAATGCCATTTTATGGTTCTATCTATCATAGTTCTTGGACACATTGTCTCTAAAAGAGGAATTGAAGTTGATTCAGCTAAGATTGGGCTTATTTCAAACTTGGCCACTCCAAAGACTATTAGAGATGTTCGATCTTTTCTTGGACACGCTGGATTTTATAGGAGGTTCATTCAAAATTTTTCAGCCATATCAAGACCATTGTGTAATCTCCTGTTGAAAGATGCTGTGTTTGAATGGACAAAAGAATGTGAAGAATCTTTCCAAACACTGATATCTAAGTTAACTTCTGCACCTATCATGCAATCCCCTGATTGGAGTTTACCATTTGAAGTCATGTGTGTTGCAAGCAATTACGCTGTAGGAGCCGTCTTAGGTCAACGAAGGGAAGGAAAACCTTTTGTAGTGTACTATGCAAGCAAAACCTTGAACAACGCTCAAATGAATTACTTAACCACTGAAAAGGAATTACTTGCTGTAGTATTTGCACTTGATAAGTTTCGTTCATACCTAATCGGTTCACCCATCACTGTTTTCACTGATCATTCTACCATTAAGTATCTTTTTTCTAAGAAGGATGCTAAAGCCTGACTTATCAAGTGGATCCTTCTTCCACAAGAGTTTGATTTGACTATCAAGGACAAGAAAGGAGTTGAGAACGTGGTAGCTAACCACTTATCTCGTCTAGAAGTCAATGATTCTGTCGATGGTTCACCAATTCATGATGAATTTCCTGATGAACATCTGTTCTCTGTTACCAAGTTACCTTGGTATGCACACATTGTCAATTATTTGGCAACTGGAGAAATTCCATCTGCTTGGAGTTTGCAAGACAAAAGAAAGTTTTTGATTGAAGTGTGTAACTTTTACTGGGATGATCCGTACCTTTTCAAATACTGTCGTGATCAAATCATGAGACGTTGCATTCCTAAAGATGAAGTGAATAGTGTCTTAAAATTTTGTCACACTGATGCATGTGGTGGTCATTTTTCTGCCAAGAAAACTGCTGCAAAGATCCTCCAATGTGGTCTTTATTGACCCATTTTGTTCAAAGACGCTTATCATTATTGTCGTTCCTGCAAAAATTGTCAAAAGTTAGGTACTCTGTCTCGTCGTCACATGATGCCTCTAAACCCAATTATAGCAATTGAAATATTTGATTGCTGGGGAATAAACTTTATGGGACCTTTTCCACCTTCTTAAGGGTACCTATATATCCTTCTTGCTGTGGAGTATGTTTCAAAATGGGTTGAAGCCATTGCATGCCGTACTAATGATAATACAACTGTTATAAAGTTCTTAAAAGAAAACGTGTTATCTAGGTATGGTATGCCACGTACTATAATCAGTGATCAAGGTACACATTTTTGCAACCGTTCTTTTGAAACTTTGATGCGAAAGTACGGTGTGATTCATAAAGTTTTGACTGCCTATCACCCACAGACAAATGGACAAGCTGAGTTAGCAAATAGAGAGATCAAACAAATTTTTGAAAAAACAGTGAATCCTGATCGAAAAGATTGGTCCTCACGTCTTCAAGATGCACTCTGGGCATACCGTACAGCTTACAAAGCTCCTTTAGGAATGTCTCCCTATAGGCTTGTCTTTGGAAAAGCCTCTCATTTACCTGTAGAACTTGAACATAAAGCTTATTGGGCTATTAAAGCTCTCAACTTTGATCTTAGTGCTGCAGGTATTGAACAGAAGCTTCAACTCTCTGAACTTGAGGAATTAAGGAATGATGCTTACAACAGTTCACGGATTTACAAAGCAAAAATGAAAGCATTTCATGACAAACATATTCTGAGAAAGAACTTTGAGCCAAATCAATGGGTTCATCTTTATGAATCTCATCTTCACCTTCATCCTGGTAAGTTAAAATCACGATGGACAGGTATATATATTGTGAAACAGGTTTTCCCTAATGGTGTTGTTGAAATTGAAGATCCATTCGATGGAAGGATACTCAAAGTAAATGGCCAGAGATTGAAAAGCTACATAGAACGGATAACTAAACCTGAAGAAGTCACTCTTATGGCTCCAGTTTATCAACCCTGAGTAGTTTTCTGTTTATTCTCTTTTAAATATTTATTTTTGTTGTTTGTGTTTCTTATTTTGTTTTTTTTGCTTATTTTCTCATATAAAAAAAAACTTTGAAAGTTGAAAATAAATATCAAAATTAATTCTTGCAGAATAGTTGAGATTAAGGAGGTTATAATCAATTGTGATTAGTAAATACTTTATATTTGCGGCCTCTTGAGACGAATTTTGAAGAATTTGTGTAAAAATATGATTTTGGACTTTCGAAACAAAAAAAATAAAGTCTAGGGAATCTAACTTTAAAAGACCCAATTTGTAATATATTGTTGTGTGTTTTGTTAGTTTTTAGTTTTTGGTTTGTTAAGTTTACCACAGATCATCTCTGCAGCTGTGCTGGTTCAGGTAATATTTTTGCTGCTCTCACTATTCTTTTATACAGTTAGGATAATGTACATTCTAGGTTGGGTAGACAGGGTTGTGCTTAAAAATTATGCTTCAATGTTGAGCTGTGCCAAAGAAATTTTTCGATTTTGCCCAAATTTTTTTATTTTGCTCCAGATTCTTGTACATTTTTCATTTTTGTGTGTTATTTTTTTTTGTGTGGGTCATAAAATTAAAAAATAAAAAATAAAAAAGTCTTGTAAAAATTAGTTTCTTAGTAATTAATGTGCTATTATTTTGTTTTGATTTTTGAATTTCATATTAATGTAATATCATTTTTCTGTTCTTTGAATTATCTAATTTTATACACTTTCAAAACTTTGGTTTTATTTAACATTTTTATGTGTTTATTTTTCAAAGTGTTTGTAAGCCATTCTTTTCACACACTCACAGTAATGTTTAATTGTGGTGGGAAGTCAAAGCTATGAATATTTAAGTTTTGTTATTTTATGAAGATGAACAATTAAAGGCAGCAATATTTTAAAAAAAAAAAAGAAGAAAAAGAAGAAAAATTAAAAAAAAGAAAAAAAAATTGTAAATAAATAAAGTGTGTAATGAATAAAGTTGGATAAGTTTGGTTTTGTAGCCTCTTTAGCTTGAGTAAGTAAGTTCTAAGGGGTGCTTCAACACCTAGTACCTTAGACCAACTAGTCTGGGAGTTACTAACCTAAAGCTCATTAAATGGATTATGGAGAAAGCTTAAGGAAGCCAGACAGTGCACTATCCACATATGTAAAGTTTGTAAATATTTCTATTTTATGTTTCTACTTTTGTTCTCATCAATAGTTTGAAGTGTTGCTGCCTACAGGAGTGAATTGAAGCAAGATATCAAAATAATTTTATTCTTAGTTTTGAAACTTCATAATTATTCATTATCCCTTTCTACACTAAGTCTGGTTTGTATATATTTTGTTAAATAGCATATAAATTGTTCAAATGAATTTTTGTTTTGTTAGTTTATCTAGTTAGATAAGTCAAATTATAGTTAAATAATTTTTCATTATATAGATATTCAATAATTCATTTCAAAATTTTATCACTTTAATTGCTAGAGACTAACAATAAGCTGGTTGGGGGGTGTGATGAGACTGTAAAAGTGTATATTTTCTAAGGCTTAAATTATTTATTTATACTTTTATTTCTCATTAAATCCTCTAATTAATAGCATTTGTGAGATAATAAGTGTTTTTGTGTCTTAGTGTGTAAATATGTTTAAAAATGTGTTTTTAGTGTGTTTTTATTTTTAATAGAATTGTTAGTAATTTTTAGAGTCATTTTGGTGTGTTAAATAAGTGTCTAGTCTATAAATAGTCAAAACCGTAAAAGTAATGCGGTTATTTTATTTCGAGTTTTAGAGTGTTTGATATTGTGTTTTAAGTTCGTAAATATGTCTTATTATATTTTTAGTAATTTCTAGAAATATTTCCAAGTCATAAAAATTATATCTACGTCAAACCATAAGAGACTGGAAATTTTAGGAGTTTTTATTTATTTTTGTGTGTTTTAATGTAAAATAAATATTTTTGTAAATATTATGTTTGTAAAATAATTAATATTAGTGTGTTTGTGATTTTTAGATTTGAAATCTGGAGGAAAAATGGAGCAAAACGACACCAAAATAGATAAAATCGACATCAAATGTATCAAGGAGATAAATAAAATTCGAATTTAAAATTTAAGGGACACGTGGCACATTTTCAACCTTCGGATAAGCTGCCAATTGAATCTCGCCCGTTGGATCGCTGCAGACGTCAGGCCACGAGTCAGCCGAGGAGAAGCGTCAGCGCTGACGCATGTCGGAGAAGCTACGTGTCTCAGTCACGGATTCCACGTGTCAACCTTTGATTGGCGCGTGCATCACATGCTCAGACAAGCTACAGAGAGAGTCAGAGGGAATCTCGGCCTGCGTAGAATCTCGTGCAATCATGTCTACGTGCAGCTACTCACTCAGCCATTCGATACGAATACCAAGACTGATCTAATGGTCCTGAATCTTGGTCCCACTGCTCCTACCTGGGCCCATCCTTTGCGCACTTGTCAGCCGTTAGATCATACTTTGAACGGTTTAGATCGTGCCTGTTCCGTGCTGGTCTGGTCTGCGTCACACTGGATTACAAACTCAAATTTGCATATCAAAGAACGAATCTCAGCGTTAAAAAAAGAGGAGAAAAAGGATCAAATGATCCAAAATTGTCAACTTTCAACAGGGAAAAATGATGATTACATATGATATACAGTGACTTTTCAAGGCTATAAATAGCCTTGCATTGCCCCATGAAAAAATCATCCCCTTCGGGCCTTTGGCCCTCTTTTCCCCTTCCTTTCCTTACTGCTGAGTTAGACTCAACAGTATCTTCTTAGGTAATAAATAATAATAAAATAATGCTTAAATTAGAGTAGAGTGTCTGGTGAGGCAGAGAGATGATCTTGTATGCATAGTATCTTGGTATGGATTTTAACTCTATATCTGTGTGGTAATGTTTATATTTTGTGGAATAAATTATATCTTTATGTTTTCAATAATTATTGTTGATGTTGTTATGTTGCTAATTTTTACATAAATTCAGTCATGCTTTCTTTATGTAATTTAATTGTGTTGCATAGTTAATATTAATAATAATGAAATAATGCTTAATTTTATGGAATGTCTTTTACTGCAATATGACTTGTTATATTGTCGATTCTAGATATTTCATAAGACGAAGTGCTGCCGGAGTTAATGTAAAAATTTATTCTGCTAATATATGTTAATTTTGATTTGTTATTATCTTTTCTATTCTATAATTATGTTAATTATAATTGAGTGATAGCTGTTTTAATTTTCATGATTAGTGCGCCAATAATTATTTTGCTAGTTCTTATAGGAAGACCCTTACTGCATTATGGCTTGCTATATTGTCGATTTAGGTTGACCTATATAATTAGTAAAATGTGCTTGCAATTGATGAGATAAGATATAATAAATCAAATACTTTAGATAATTATTAATTAGAGTTAAAATTCCATATCAGTTGCAAAACATACAAGGGATTCTCAAAGCTTCATCGTTTTAATTTTATGCTTTAAATTTTGAATTAAATTTTGAATAAAAACCACAAAAATATTGATATCATTTTACACTTTGATTTGCAAAAGTGCTTGTCTTTTTGAACGTTTATTTTTATCAATTTGTCGAGGTACAAATTTTCATCTCCCTATAGATACGACAACTTTTCTATACTACAAATGCCCGCCGTTTAAAGAAAAACATTTTTGGGCGTAACCAAGAATCAAGTGACACTTGGGTCACAAATTCTGAAGCGGCTAATCATATTTGTGTTTCTTTGTATGGGTTAAATGAAACAAGAAGTCTGCTACACGAGCACTTTTTGTTACGGATGGCCGATGGATCCTTCATGTTGGCTAAAGTGGTGGGAGACTTCCCTTTGTGTTAGCTGAAGCAGTGGGAGACTTCCATCTTTATTTTGATCGATATAGGAGTTTAGTTTTGAGAGATTGTTTTCATGTTCCTAAACTTAAAAGGAATTTAATTCCTGTCGCTTGTTTATTTAAGGATTCATATTCAATTTCTTTTAGTCATAAAGTTGTGATACGTAAAAACAAATCTTTTATCTATAGTGGATGGAGCAAAATAATTTATATTTTATAAAACCAAAGATGGACTCGCTACTAAACGCTAAGATAAATGATAACTTTAAATGACTTAAGATTTCTTACTCTAATAAGACTTAGCTTTGGCACTTGCAATTGGGTCACATTAGCCTAAATAGGATTCAAAGGTTAGTAAGGGATAGTCTTTTAAGTCATTTAGATATGGAATCTATACTACAATGTGAATCTTGTTTGAAGGGTAAAATGACCAATAAACCATTCGAGTCTAAGGACAATTGAGCTAAAGGGGTTCTATAACTTAGGCATAGTGATGTTTGTGGTCTCATGAACATCAAAGCACGAGGAGAGTATGAGTATTTTGTCACTTTTATTGATGATTACTCAAGATATAGTTATGTCCACCTAATGCATCATATGTGCAAATCTTTTGATGAGTTCAATGAGTTTTGAGCTGAAGCAGAGAAGCATATAGGGAAACCTATAACGACAATTTAATCCGATTGAGGAGGAGAATACCTCTCCACTGATTTCTTAGGACACTTAGTAGAGAGTGAGATTTTATCTAATTTGACTGCACTAGGTGCTCTGCAATATAATAACGTAACTGAGAGAAGGAATAAGACTTTGTTGGACATGGTTAAGTCCATGATGTCTTATTTAACTTTGCCTTTATCTTTTTGAGGATATGCACTACAAACTGCATGTTATCTTTTTAACAATGTGCCTTTAAAATTAGTTCCTAAAACTCCTAACGAGTTATGGACGAGTAGGAAGACATCCTTAAACCATATTCGTATACGGGGATGCCTTACTCATGTCCTCAACAAGGAAGTGAATAAGTTGGAAACACATTAGGAAGTGTGCGTGCTTGTCGAATGTCCAAAAGAGACAAAAGGGGGTTATTTTTATAACCAAAAAGAAAATAGAGTTGTGATTCAATGAATGCAACTTTCCTTTAGGAAAGTTACATGAATGACTTTAAGCCTCATAATAGAGTGGTACTCGAGGAGTTTGCGAGTGATTCGATCACTCCGAGGTTCTAATTGAAACTAATCCAAATCAATGTAGAAAAATCAACCAAACAACAACCTCAGGAGCATTGTTCTAGTGGGAGGATTGGGTGTCAAACCAAATGAGGCTATGAAGGATGTTGATTCAAAGCTCTAGATAGAAAATATGAACACTTAAATGAAGTCTATCAAGACTAATCAAATCTGGGAGCTTATGGACCTTCTTGAAGCTGTAAAACCCATATCATGTAAGTGGGTCTACAAGAGAAAGAGAGGTGTAGGTGGGAAATTCAAAACTTGTAAGGCTAGATTGGAAGCAATGGGATGCACAGAAAAGGAAAGAATCGATTACAAGGAAACATTGGGCGCCCTATTCTTGTTAAGATTGCTATGTTGTCTACATCCCTAATGGGAGATGACTTGGCTTGGTCATCAAAGATGGACTCTACGAGTAAAAACATTGGTATATTATCATAGGTGATGATATGTTGGATTGGGATTAAAGTTGAATTGACTTGATTAATAATTCTGTTTGTTTAAATCAATTCACTTTAGAGAATCATATGTGTCATATCCTAATTTTGAAATGAATTAATGGGCCCGTATTCTAGACTTTATCTTTTTATGTACCAAAGGGTGACATCCTGAATTAGATGATGGTACAAATGCTAGTACATTGGAGACATGACTCTTGATTGACGTAGACTTGTTATTCATGAGTATGGAATCCATAGTTCTTTTGTGAAGTTAATGATATTCTCTTATAGGCAATATACTGTAATTGGAAACTATATTTGGATACATAGGTATAACCGAATGGTATATTATCTATAAGTAGTAAGTATTCCAATGATGAGGTAATGGAACATGAGGTAAAAATAATCGGGAAGGTAAAATGGAATTTATCCTTAAGCCGATTACGAATATCCTATGGGAATATTACACATTATGATATATCATAGACAATCAACATTTTGGAGTTTTGTAATTTTATATAGTTCAAGAGTGCAGCTTTAAGCTTTTAGTGAAATAGCTTAAGAGTTGATAATTATAAAGTGAACGTGTCGAGGATGTGTTATTTTATAATTATAAGAGCTTGATCTATATATGTCCATGCCCTTTGCCAGCTCACAATATTTCGTGTAACGATATGGCATATTTTTCTTAAATATTGGTAACTTATGTTAATTCTTGGATTAGTTTAAATTTAGTTACTTGGATTTAATAATTCCTGTTAGTTTATTGGTTGAATTTATTCTATAAATTAATTTAAGATAAACATGTTGAATTATTTAAATATATATTTTATTTGTTATAAGATTATCTACATATGACTATTGTAATAAGATAATTTCTCTATTTAGTTATTTGAATTAAAACTAAGACTCTATCTATGATTCCTATGTAGAATAAGATATAGAAACTTCCAGCCTTCATCCGGCTGGCCAATGGAGGGTAACTTAGTTACGAAACAGCACAACCAGCATGCCAGTGGTCAGGATCAGTAGGCCAATTGAATGCAATCCTACTATGCGTTCGATGTGGATTTTGACCCAGTTTCAAATTTAAAAGCTTTATCTATATGGAATTGACTCCTTACCAGCCACTCTTTATAAGATACTTGTTCCGATTGTTATTTAGATCACTAGAACAATTTAAAGAGAGTATTCTGAGAGAGAAACTCTGAAACTCCCATACGACCACTACTACAAAATGAGGATTCCATGGCAGTTTATAACCGTCGTGGAAAAATTTCACGACGGTTAAAAAACCATCGTGAAAACTTCTATCGTGATATAACATGAAGTTTTCATGATAGTTTTTTACCGTCTTGTAATAGAAGAATTGGAGCAGGGGGGATGTATGGAGTAATTTTTCATGACGGTTTGGTCAAAAACCGTCATGGAACTCTAGAACCTTAGGGTTCCATGATGGTTTTTGAGGAAACCATCATGTAAAAGAAGAGTTCCACAACAGTTTTGTCAAAAACCGTCGTAGAACCCTACACGATGGTTTTTGACAAAAACCGTCGTGGAACTTTCTTTTACACGACGGTTTCCTCAAAAACTATCATGGAAAATTGGTATTTTCCACCAAAAAAAATCTCCAAAAATTTTTATTTCCTACAGGATGGCCAGATCCGTATGTTTATCCACTACATCAAAGCCCTAATTGCATACAATAATTGGTGTATATTAAAAATTACAAGGTATTACATGATCAAGCTATTTTGAGCAATTTGTTAATCTACTATGACGTGTACCTATCTAAAAAGCACATACCTATTTACAAATTATACCCACTCTAATCTAACATCATATATATCCATATGTATATAAAAATCTTTTTTTCCTATGGCTTGTATACCTATTAAAAATTGGACTTATGGAGCTTCTGCTACATTATTGGGAGGGTTACAACTAGCTTTGAGGCTGTTGCGTTGTGAGATGCTATCATCCGTTGACTTGGCACGTCCTTGGGAAATGAGCTCGGTCATAAGACCTTGGAGTTTTGCAATCTCCATCTGCATCTTTGACATTTGAGAATTCAATTTTGAAGTACCGAATTGGAAGTTGAAGTATTGAGACTGCTTCACATTCTTTGATTGATCGCGAACACATCCTGAATGTTCTGGTTTCCCTAGTGCCCTCGTCAAAATGTCATCATTACCGACCGATTGGAAGCTCCCTTGACTTTATTGCATTGTGTATTCATCTTGTAAAACAACAATACAACCATGTTATTCAAGCAATCCTTCATCCAACCATATTAAATTACAAATTAATTGTTTGTGTTCAGTAAACTTACAATCAAGTTTCCAATTTCAGCTACTTTTGGATTTTTAAATTGGCCATCGGGACCTTCATGTGATTTTATCCACAACTCCTCCTATGTTGGTAGCACGCCCGTCTTTGCAAATTGTGTTAGTCAGATTTTACAGTAACATAGTAATGGTAGAATAATTGATATATGTAATTTGAGTAAAATAGTAACATACCAAGGATTGCTAGAGCTCTCTATATCTGACTTGGCCAACCATAGAGCAGTATTCATTTTTTGCTCATATTTATCTTGCATTTGATGGTAGCAGTTGGAATTCGGTAGAACGTCGATACCTCACAAAAGCTTCCCAATCGTCATCGTTTATGGAGGGATAGTAGTGTACTACCATAGGAGGCTGTTTATATACATTTACATCCTCGTCTGGAATGGAAAGGTATGGCTGTACGAAGGTAACGCAGAGGTTAGATATGAACCCCTTTGCTAATTTGCCACAAACCTTCAAAGCCCTTTTCCTATACCAATCCTTGATTGTGAAAGCTTCATATATCTCTCTCCAAATCACATCTTTTACTTTATCTAAATCCTTAGCCCTCCAATCTTTTGTCCATATCAAAACGTTCTCTTGACTGAGGACTCTGATCCAACTGCTTAATTCATGGCCGGGTGCGCTTTTTGGTTGGCCTTTTGAATCAAAAGTCACTTCAATCCTTAAACCTTTGTTTCTCATCGTACGAATTTTTTTCATTAATGTAGCCCTTTTCTCAAAGTCTACTTTCGGATCAAATTCGATTCACCTTCGTGGCTTACTACATTGGTTTCCCTTGCTATATTGTGATGAAGATGGAGTGCAGTCTTCATCCTCCTCCTCGTAGTAGTCACTATCGATCTTGCGAGACATTATACCTGTGCAAAATATTCAAAAGCTAACACATACATACTAATATTAAATCACAAACTACACCTATTCACATCTTCACATATTCCACTTCATACATTTTTACACAATTTCACATATTCATATAATTTCACATATTACACATATTCACAAATTTACAATTTCAATTACATATATAATTTCACAAATTGCACATATTCACATAATTTTACATGTTACACATATTTACATAACCTCACATATTACAAATATTCATAAATTTACAATTTCAATTACACAATTTCACATATTACACATATTGACATATTCACCACAAATTGCACAAATACTTTTCATCTTCACATATTCACAATTTCATATATTGACATAATTTCATGTAATCAAATCTTGACATATTCACAATTTGCTATATTTCAAGTACACAATTTCACATATTCATATAATTTCACTTATTACACATATTCACAAATTTGCAATTTCAATTACATATATAATTTCACAAACTACACATATTCACATAATATCACATATTTTACATATTTACATATCCTCACATATTACATATATTAACAAACTTACAACTTCAATTACACAATTTCACAAATTACACATATTCACGGATTAGGGCTGAGGGGGGCCGTGGGTGAGGGCGAGGGGCCGAGGAGCGGGTTGGGGGGCTAGGGTGGGTGGGGGAGGGTGGGGGGCCTTGAGGGGTGGGGGGACTGGGGGCGGGTGGGGGGCGTTGGGCTATGGGGGCAAGTGGGGAGGAGGTGAGGGGGGTAGGGGGTTGCGGTGGGGGGGGTGGGGGTGGTGGGGACGGGTTGGGGCCTGGGGTAGGTTGGGGCGGGTAGGGGGCCTGGGGGGGTCGCGGTGGGGGGGCTGGGGTGGTGGGGGTGGGTGGGGGACCTTGGGGTTGGGGGCTAGTGGGGGGTGGGGAGGTCGCGGTGGGGGGGCTGGGGTGGTGGGGGCGTGTGGGGGGCCCTGGGGGGGGTAGGGGCGAGTGGGCAGGGGGTGGGTGGGTGGGGGGGTGGTGGGAGGGGGCGGGTGCGTAGGGGGGACGGTGGGTGGGGCAAGGGGGAAAAGGAGAGAGAGAGGGAGGGGGAAGAGGAAGGAGAGAGGGAGGGGGAAGAGAGAGAGAGGGAGAGGGAGCTTACCAGCAGCGTGTAGGCTATGGCAGCGCCGTGGTGATAATGGCAGCGGAGGGAGGTCAGATTTTAGAGAGAGAGAGAAAGAGGGATTTGAGAAAGAGATAAAGAGGGATTTGAGAAAGAGTGTGAGGAATGGCCTTAGAGAGAGGGTGTGCATACAATTATGTGTGGGGGAGGCACGAATTTCAAAAATTTGAGGGGGAAAATTTAGCATCTTCTACGACGGTTTTGCCAAAAACCATCGTGGATGGAAGACACTCTCTTCAATGACGATTTTTACAAAAATCGTCATGGAAAAATACTGCTTTCCATAGCATTTTCAACACTGTTAAAAGCTTTCCACGGCGGTCTTTTGCAAAAACTGTCATGGAAAAATACTGCTTTCCATAACATTTTTAACACCGTGAAAAGCTTTCCACGACGGTTTTTTGCAAAAGCTATTGTGGACAAATACTGCTTTCCACAGCATTTTTAACGCTGCTAAAAGCTTTCTACGATGATTTTTGCAAAAGCCATCGTGGAAAATACTATCCACGATAATTTTCCCAGAAACTGTCGTAAAAAATTGTTTTAAATTTTTCTTACACGCATAATATTCTTTGCTTCCCAGGGTGGTCAGCCTGTGTGTTAAGCATCCAATGGTCTCGAATGTATACTTTATCTCCGTTTTTACTAGAAATTTAACTATAGATAGATATACAAAAATTAAGAAAATATTTAAAAATGCAATAAATTAAAGAAAAATGTTACAAGTAAATTAACATATATACAAAATATTGATGCTCATCTCTTTATCTTTTTTTTCATTGGTACCTCAATACATATTCATTCCACATCTTCATGAAGCAAGTGCGAAACATCATCTTTAAAATTATCTATCTCTTCAACCAGTGGCAATCCCTTTGTGAATGAAGGGATGTCTATGCAATCTTCATCAACTTCTTCACCCTCGATAACTATTCTTGGCTTTGTCGGGACGACTAGAGACAACTCCATGTCTTGGGGCTCGTAGTATAAAAAACTTGGATTACTTGTGATGCCATAATGAAGGGATCATTCCTGTATCCCAATCTTCTAAAGTCAACCACCGTGATGCCGTCGTTGTCGTTCTTAACATAGTTATTGTCGGGCCACTTGCACTTAAAAAGTGCTATGTGTAATCTCCCATAATCAAGTTCCCAAATATCTTCTATGAAACCAAAGTAGTTTATGGTCCCATATACCGGATTCTTGTCCTTGGTGGAGGCAATATGTATAGCCTCAGCATGGAGAGTCACACAACTATTTTTCACCGGATGCTTCTCATCCCTTTCGCAAGTGTAGAAATTGTAACCATTTATGGAATATGACGTGTATCTTGTAACTACCGACAACAGTCCCCTAGCTACGTTCTTCAACTCCTATGACATGCCTCCATCTTGTGATGTGGAGCACTTGCCATAGATGTATGCTCGAATCCACAACCGAAAGGTTCAGTTGTGTTCATCTTACAACCACTTCTCATTTCTTGCTCTTTTTGGGTATGCTTTTTTTAATTCATTCATGTGCACCTCAGTGAAAGGCTCCACTTCATTATCATTGTGCAAGACATAGAGACAAGCTTGCTCCCACTCCTCTCGATTTACTGATGAAGGATTGCCAGTAGATAGTCTCCTAGTCTCAATGTTTATAGTCTTTGGCACCCCAATTGTGTCAGCATTAGATAGGTACTCGGAGCAAAATTCAACCGATTCCTCAGCAATGTAACTTTCTATAATACATCCTTTCGGCCTATTTCGATTCTTCACATAGCCCTTCAAAACCTTCATATATCTTTCAAATGGTTACATCCATCTCAAATACACCAGTCCACATAACTTAACTTCACGTACTAAGTGCACCATTAAATGAATCATAATGTCAAAAAATACTGATGGAAAATACTTTTCAACCATGCATAAGGTTTGCATCAACTCCGATTGCAGTGAATCTAGCACAAGTGGATCAATGACCTTCAAGCATATTGAATTGAAGAACAAGCACAACTTTGAAATTGCAAATCTCACATCCTTTGTTAGAACTCCCAGCAAAGCAAGTGGTAGTAATTGATGTATCAACACATGACAATTGTGTGTTTTCATGCAAGTAAGTTTCAAATCCTTCACTGACACCAACTTTTTGAAGTTCGAAGAATACCAATCCGGCACTTTTAATGAAGCAAGCGATTCACAGAGCTTTCTCTTTTTTGCTTTGGATAACGTGTGCTTTGTAGGAGGTAAGTAAGTACTATTCCCTCTTTTCTTGGGAAACAAATTAGGCCTAATCTCCATTTCCATGAGATCCAACAGAGCTTTTTCACCATCCTTAGTCTTGCCCGGAATGTCAAGCAACATGCCAACTACGGATTCATAAACGTTTTTCTTAATATGCATAACATCCAAGCAATGACGAATGAAAAGTGTCTTCCAGTAGGGAAGATCAAAGAAGATTGATCTTTTTTTCCATGGTCCATCATTTGGCAGCTTGTCCTTACCCTGCTTTCTCTTACCAAATACGACTCTTATATCTTTTACCATTTCAAATATTTATTCACCTGTCAAAGGGCGAGGAGGGTCTCTTTCTTCGTTGTTGCCATCAAAGGCTTTCTTTTGTTTGTGGTAGTGATGATCTCTTTGCAACCATCTTCTATGACCAAGAAAAACGGTTTTCTTTCCATTCTTCAACTGTGGGTGAGACATTTCCGTCATGCAAGTAGGACAACCAATAGACCTCTTCACCGAATAACTAGATAAATTTCCATATGTGGGGAAGTCGTTAATTGTCCATATCAACATCGCACAGAGTGTGAACGTCTCTTTTCGGTAAGCACCTCTAACTTTAACTCCATTTTCCCACAACTTTTTTAGGTCATCGATTAACGGTGCCAAGTATACATCAATGTCATTGCCTGGTTGGTGAGGACTCGAAATCAATAAAGACAACATTAAAACTTCCACTTCATGCACATCTTTGGAGGGGGATTATAGTTAACAAGTATTACGGGCCAAGTGCTATGCCTACTACTCATGTTACCATGTGGGATCATTCCATCCGTCGACAAAGCAAAATGTATGTTTCTTGGATCCGCTCTAAGGTTAGGATGATCAGCTTCAAAAGTCTTCCATTGTGGTGAATCTGCTAGGTGACTAAGCATACCATCATCTACCTCTTTGTCATGATGCCATGTCAAATTCTCGGCATGTTTTGAGTTTTTGAATAAATGCCTCAAATGTGGTACCAGTGGAATGTACCATAACACTTTCTTTGGCACTCCATTCTTGCCGTCTTTTGGCTCCTTTCCTTTCTTCCACCTTGCTTGTTGACAAACTGGACAATAATTCTTGTCCTCATACTCATGCCTATAGAGAACACAATCATTTTCACACGCATGAATTTTCTTATAATCCATTCCCAAAGTGCTCAAAGTCTTCTTAACCTCATACATACTCGTTGGTAATTTATTACCCTCTGGTAGAAGCCTTCCTAAAAATTCCAACAGCTTTGTGAAACTAGAATTTGACCACCAACCCAGTGCTTTCAAATTCCATAATCCAACTAAAGCAGACAATTTAGTGAAATTGGTACACCCCGCATACACAGGTGTCTCTGCATCATTCATCATCTTCTCAAATAAATTTAGACGGTGCACAAAGTGCTCTTCTAAATCATTGACCATGTCAACCATATTGTGTTGATCCTCCATATTATCCTCCACAATAGCTTGCTTTTCTTTACTTAGTAAAGTTAGATTGAAATTAGACTCGCCATAAAAATGCCACGTTAATAACTACTTATAATTTCATTTCGAAATAAATGACCTCTAACAATTGGAATTGGATGCAATCTATGGTTTCCACATTGAACACAAGGACACCGAATTTTATCACCATTGGGATGACTTTTGGCAAAATCCAAGAACTCTTCCACACCATTCACATACTCTTTAGAAAATCAAAAATCCCACATCCATTTCTTATCTATTTTGCAATTCCTAAATCGAAATAACAAATAGAAAATATTCAATTAAAATTAATTTAATAATTTATATATATACCCACCTTTATATATTAATAACTAATAATTAAAGCAAAAACATCACCCATCATAAAACAAGTTACACATACTCATTATAAAATGAAGAAATCATACCCATGATCCACAATGCAAATTTCACAAAATAAACAACAAAATCAACAGCTATTTATCAATTTTGGATTAATTATAAAACACAATCAACAACAATTTATCAATTTCTAACAAAAACTTACAATTTGGGCTGAGATTAAGGTGTGTGGAGGCGAAGAGAAATGGCAGTAGCTGATTCGGACAGGTCTGTGTTTATAGTTGTAAAGTGTGTTTCTGAATTGTGTCTGAATGTCGAGGTAGGAAAAAGGGATTTTAAGTATGCTACCACAACGGTTTTATTAAAAAACCATCATGGAACATGCTAATAGATACCACGATAGTTTTTTGAAAAACCATCGTGGTAGCACATATATTCCACGATGGTTTTCCAAACAACCGTCGTGAAATATATGAGCTACCATGATGATTTTTCAAAAAACCATCATGGTAGCTTCCTCCTTCCACGACGGTTTTTCAAAAAACCATCGCGGTAGATCGTGCCCTATCCCACGACGGTCTTCATTTTCACGGGCGTAACTCGTCGTACTTTTTTCATCTTACCACGATGGTTTTAGGAAATGGTCGTGAAATAAAAGTCGTGTAATCAATAATTTCTTGTAGTGGACTATTGTTCAACATTTTGAACCTTAGCTCTTGGTTTTCTCTTGTGGTTGGAAGGACACGTTACTAAGAGGATAATTGAATGACGCATTCCCACATATATTCTAGTCATAAAAAAAAGAACAGCAAAGAAGACTATTTGATTGAAGCTTTTCCACATGCAATTCTCAGTAGTAGTTCTATCAAAGTTTTTCTTGTTAGAAGTATGGTTCTAATTCTAAAAGGCTCGTAAGTTCTTAATTAATTTATATACATAGTATGCATAACTTGTTATTTGGAAAAAAATGCTTTGATTTAAAATTTTAAAATTCCATAGCATTCAAGTTTTTCTAACAATTGGTTTTAGAGATAGGTTTTGCAGAGATTTTAAGGGTTTGTGATCATGCTATGTACATAAAATATGTGATCTTAATCTCCCCTATGCATGAATTATAATTTTTAAAGAGTTGGCACTCTAGGGTTTTCTATATAATTTTATGTTGTCATGAGATTATATAATAAATGATCATTGACTAATTATTGTTAATTACATTTCTATTTTAATTATTATATTAATTAATTATTTTTGCTAGTTATGGTTCTGTAAAGTTAGAATATATATCTATGTTTATCATGTAATTAGATGACGGTCTATCATCACTGTCTATGATTTGTTATTTTAATTATGGTTTGCAAATTTGTATTAAAATAATTATTTGAAGAAAAGATAGATCTAGAAGATGGCATTGATTATTGTGCTATTTATTCTCTATGTTTATAAATTTTTTTGTTTTTGAATTGTTAAAAATAAATTAAAAAACTAAAAAAAACTTTTTTTTTGTAAAGATTGAAAAATGCTAAGTTAGTGTCAGTTTTTTTACTTTGAGACAATTGTAAGAAATATAGAATTTTATGATAACCAAAAAATATATATTTTTTCGATCTATATGAGATTGGAATTGAAGACGGACTGTAATGACAGGAAAAATCTAAAAATTATTAAGTATTAATAATTAAGAATTTGTTCATAACTATGCCATTGAGTTTATAGGGAAAAATAAGTTTAGAACTTATAAGTTTAGGTTTTTGTAAGAATTACGAGAAATGTTCACGAGAGTGCACCAAAATCTAAAAAAATGATTGGTTTTAAACAAGTCAATATATATTTTTTAATAGTCTGAGCAAGATTTTGGTCTAATAGCTAAGCATTAGATTAATTACATCATACAAAACTCAAGAATTTACATTAAGCGTTTTCTTCAAATACTTGAGCACTTAACATGAAAATTCAACTGAAATTTCTATAATTTTATAATTAGAGTGAATTTGGTAGTATTCAATAATATTTTTAGAAAAACTGTTTAAAGACTTTTCATCTTAAAATTAAGAATGAATGGAGCTTATCAGCAAGGAACCTTAGCTTTAATAAATTAGAAATTCAAGTATAAGTATTGTGTTGAAGGTACATATGTTGACACATTAATATAGTTAAACGAAATTAGTAAGATCTTATTTAATTTCAAGAGCTTATTATTAGTGAAATAAAGAAATTGATGTTATAAGCACTAAGAACCTAGTCCATTATAGTAAAGGGTGAGAAAATCCTAGAATTTAATAATATAGTTTACATATTTAAATTAAAGATTTCCTAGAAATATTATGTATGAATTTTGTGATTAAAGAATTTATAGAATTAATATAAGAATATTCCAAAGATTCTATAGTAAATTCTTATGAGAATGTCTAGATATGCAAGGACCATAATAAGAAGTAGATAACAAGATTATACTCAGACATGAGTTTGCACTAGGACAACAAGTTTTTCTATTCAACTCTCATCTAAGGTTGTTTCTAGGAAGTTGAAACCAAGGTGGTCCAGCCCATTCCATATCAAGCAAGTATTACCATTTGGCCCTGTTGAACTTAACCTTTTGTGTCAATAGCCAAAGGCTCAAGCATTACCACAGTGGATAGGGTGGGACATGGAGAACATTCTCCTCAGTGATCCCAATTAATCAAGCCATAGCCACATTGAGCTAACGATCTAAAACAAAGTGCTACTTGGGAGGCACCCCAAGCTCTTTGTCCTTTCAATTTTTCCATTTTTATTTTTTTGTTTGATTTTATTAGTTATTTCCATAATTTTAATTATGTACTTATATTTAACGTCAATATTCAAAAATTTTCTGTAATACTTGAATTTTGTGTGTTTTGATAAGTATTACAATAATTGGGAAGTTACAAAGTTAAAACTTGGTGAAAACTCAAAAAAAGGAGGTGGAATGCTCAATTTTGAGCTTCCAAGGTAGAACAGATAGCGCGGCCATGCAGCGTCACGTGTGGGCCATGCAGCAATCAACTTAGAGTCCCCCTTGAGGCAGAATGCCCTGTGCGGCCATGCAAGCTGAAGATGAGCCATTGCTTGGGCTACGTAGGCTGAAGATGTATCGTTGCATGGCTGTGCACCTCCTAGTGCTAAGGAAAAATAAAAAAAAAACCTAAATTCGACCTTTAAACACCCTATTCTTCCCTATCCTCACACCCAAAAGCCTAAAACACTCCCCCCTCTCATTCCATACTTCCAAAACTTCAAATTTCTTTATCAATTCTCTTCTAAAATTCACCCCAATCATCATTAACACCTATTCATTGTCATGAATCCAGAACAATTTTTCTATTGGAGCCTTCTTGAATAACTTTTAAGAACACCAACAATTGGAGAACGCCTTTGGGGCTGACGCTTCTACAACTTGAAGACTACTTTGGAGACATTTTCACCAAGTAAATCTCTTCAACTAAAGTGTGGTGCTCAATTTCATTGATTATAATTAAGTTAGTGGTGGAGTTGTGTGGAAGAAAGTTGTGAAATTTTGTAGTTGTGATTGTGTTAAGTATTGAGGATGTGATTTGATTTGTTGTTAAAGAATTGTTGACTACAGTTAAATTATTGAGATAATTGTGGATTTGGGCTCGTTGGAAAGAGCAAATTCAATGTTTGGTGTCAGTTTTGATAATAGCACACAAAATGTTTGACAAATTGTCTTAGTAAGGTACTACTAGAATCATGCCTTTAAAGAAGCACAAGGTTGAAAGCTCTTGACCAAGCTCACTATAAAATAAAAAGAAATTTGTTAATGCTGAGGCATATAAGAAGCATATTCAATTTGTGGAAAAGAAATGAACATTGATTACGGAGAGGGGTTTGTGACCCCATGAGGAACGAGATGGATAGATAATGGAATTCATTCAAAATAGGTGGAGGAAGGAGTTTACAAATAGGCTAGACCTAGCGGTAGTGGATGTTGTGTGAGAATTTTATGCAAATGCATCTCAATAAAGGGCAAACAATAAGGTTTTTGTTCAGGGGTAAATAGTGTCTTTTACCCCTGAACGATTAATGCTTGTTATAAGCTTCCTAACTTTGGAGAGTTGGAGAGGATGTGTGGACCCGATACACAGTGAATGGCACAGAGTGGTGATGAAAGCCTTGCCTTCACCTTCCTAGCCAATAAATTAAATAGATAAGTGAATGCATGGTTTGGTTTCTTATGCACTAATCTCATGTCCACCTTGCACCAAAACTAACTTTATAAAAAAAAGAGCTGCATATTTCTTCTCTATAGTAACAGGGAGATCAGTTGATGTTGGTAAGGTCATTAGAGATTCCATTCCTTGCTCGATTTGTAGGAAGACCATCACAGGCTTTACTCACCCTTCCCTCATCACTGGCTTACGTTCAGCCGCCAACGTCAAAATAGGCGAAGGGGAGTTAGAGCAAGACCCTACCCCTCTCATAACCCTGTCAAAAAAATAGGACGCAGTTGAATTTTAAAATTTTTTATATCAGAGTATTTTTCAAAACACAAGTTTGACACACTATATGCATAAATTAACCAGATCTTACTAACCTCATAAATGCATAAAAACTCCCGCAATCTGTGAAGATTATAACTTTTTAGAAGAGCCTCAACCAACTAGTCTTATTTGCTGTTCTCTATCTACGATCAGAGTGCGTGTGGGCACACATCGTTCAGCCTATCCCTAGTGACTCTCCTGTTAGACATGTAAGCCCTAAGGAGTAAAAATGTGATAAGTTTTTGGAGACATTTTTATCAATAAAGAATTTATTTATTATTTATATACCAAATCTTGTCCTCTTTAAGTTCATATTTGTTGAATGTATGTTAAGCAAATAATAGTTTGAGACTGTCGGCCTAAACCTTAAGAATTGGACATATAATGGATAGATTATGCGGAAGACATGATTCTTAGGGTGATGGTCTAAATCGTAAGATCCGTAATCTAGAGAATAAAGTTGGATGCTTTATTCATGTAAAGATTGTTATGTTGTCTATATCCCTATTGGGAGATGGTTTATCTTGACCATCAGAGGTGGACTCCTTGAATAGAATAGGTGACGATGTGTTGGATCGGGATATAAAGTGAATTGATTTGGATTAATAATTCTATCTTGACAAATCGATTCACTTTCGACAATCATTTGTATTGTATTTTAATCCTGTGATGAATAATGGGCTTGTTGTCTTGACTTGAGTTCTTTGATGTACCAAAGGTTGACATCCACATCTTAATAGTGGTATGCATGCCGGTACATTGGAGGCATGACTCTTGATAGCGTAGACTTGTTTTTCATAGATATGGAATCCATAGCTCCTCTATAGGAGTAGTGATATCCTCTTATATGCGTTATCTTGTAATTGGAAAACTAGAGCGCTCAGCCATTTGGATACATAGGTGTAACTGAATGGTATAGGTCTTTGGATGGTAAGTTTTCTAATGGTGAGATAATAGAATGTAAGATAAAAATAATCAGAAAGGTAAGACAAAACTTGTCCCTAAGTTGATTATGGATAATCATATGAGGATACGATGCACTATGATATGTCATGGAGACTTAGCTATACAGGCTTTGTTATTCTATGTAGTTCGAGAGTACAGCTCCAAGCTTTTAGTGGAGTAGTGTTAGAGTTGATAATTATGAAATGTATATCTGGGATATTGGGTTTTATAATTATCAGGAGCTTGAACTATACAGGTCCATTTGGTTCCCTTTGCTAGCTCACAACATCCTGTAACGATATGGCGTGCTTTTCCTATAATTGGTGACTTATGTCAGATTTATTAGATTGGTTAAAACTTAGAAGAATCAAATAATTCATGTCTATTTATTGGTTGAATTAATTTTGTGATAAAATTAATTCAACATAAACTTGTTGAATTATTGGGATCGGATAATTCTTGTCTGTTTATCGGTTGATTTAAAAAATTAGATCAAGATAAACTTATAGAATTATTGGGAATTCATTTATTTTCTTAGAGATTATCTAGATAAAGTTGTTTTAATTAGATAACTTTTCTATTGTGTTATTTGAATTAAAACTGAGACTGTACAAATTACAGGTCCCTATTTCCATCAAAAGTTGGTATAGACGCACGTTAGAATTCCTTAAAATACGTATGCCGACGACTAACATCAAAATCCTCTGGTCTAGCCCTAGCTACCATCTATCAGAATGTAGCAAACATAAAACTCATCATACTCTCATCATTTCCAAACTCGGTCTTAACTGTCGAATGACGTCTAGGTGCCATTCTTTCACTTCTGAAAATAAAATTTAGACCGTCAGTAGCATTTCATTGTCATACTTATGTGTGCACAATTCCCAAGGTTCATAACCTTGAGCTTGGATACCATTCTATCATGCCCCAAAGTATGGGAGGTGACGTGGTGAATTATTTAAGTTGAATAAACAAGGATTTAGTAAAAAACATGAGTTTAAAGGGTTTAAATTAAATTTGGAAATATGGATAACCTAAAACCTTTTTAAACATGCATTCTTGGTAATTAAACAAATAGAATTTCTAGAACAATTAATAAGAAAATAATAAAGGATAAAAGAAACGAATATGGGTCCCACTGACCCACATATTGTGCACACACATAGTATTGACAATATTATATATATTCACAATCCAAATAAAGAGAAAGTAATAATGTTACATGCCTTGATTAAATATTACAAATAACCTACTAAGTCCTTTTACTGCTCCTGAGTCCTGTCTGAAGAATCCTCCCTAAACCTAAGAGGAAATCCACCTAGAGGGGGAAAATTTAAAAACAAGTAAAACGTGAGCAAAAGGCTCAGTAGGATTATATTTTAAGAAACATTTAATCTTAAAAGAAAATACCATTAATCAGGAATTACTTAAGAAAAGGATTAATTAAATAAGGCTAAATAAAACCAATCTTACCCAAAACAGTTTATTTGGTCGACCAGAGAAATAGTCATTTTCTTTTCCTAGGCAAACCATATGAATAACACCACCATAGTGGCCCAGCTGGGTTTCAGGACTTGTCCCCAAGGTCGATCGCTACATGACCCGATCTCTAATATGGCATCATGCCCTTATATTCATTTTAACCATTATTCAAAACCCATTTACTAGGTTTTATCATTTACATTCGTTATGAAATTCATCTCAGTCCACGGATTATAAAAATAACCGATAAATTTCATTTTCAATCAACTGTTAAAAACATTTTGATAAAAACCCTTTTCAATACCAAATCATTTCAAAATGGGTTATCAAAGAAAGAGGGGTAGAAGTCCTACCTTGATACTTGTGCCAGTGCCCCACACCGTAATCCTGGTCCGCTATACGTTAGCTCCATAGAACCAGGAATGACCCTAAATAAAAGTAGGTCTATCAGTATCTAATTTAACACATTCTATGTTGCTAAACTATTTCATGATATCCTAGTGTGCCATTTGTATCAATAAAATCTTTTTATAAAGTTGGGGTTTCAATCGGGGTTTAAAACAGTAAAAACAGATGAAAATCAAAAAATTTACCCTTGTTCGGTCGGCTGGCCAAACTGCACAGTTCGACCTGCGAGAAAACATGTCTGGTCAGCCAAACATTTTCCAGGTTCAGCCTGCTAGATGAATGAATTTGGCCTGCCGATCTATAAAATTTCTAGAAATTTCAGGGACGGGTTTTGGGTCTCCCAAAACCCAAATCTTGATTTCAACCTGTTTTTCCCAATTCTCAGGCATGGAAAACAATCATTGATGATATAAAAACATAATATGACACTTTTGAATACATTTAAACAAGATTTGAACACAAAATCCAAGAAAATCCAAAAATAGAAAAAAATAGAGAAAAATGAAAAATCTTGATTCAAATCCATTTTCCTTCAAACAAAGCATAGATCCTAGTTGTTTTAAGTTCTATTAACTAAAACCAAGGGTTTCCTAAGCTCAATCAAGCTTAAATTTCAATATGCGTGAAAAATTAAAAATTTGAAAAAAAGTTTAGAAATTTCATAACTAACCTCAAATCACGTTTCCAAGCCTTCAATCTGCTAAAAACCCAAAGCTTGAGCTCGATTGAACTCAAAATTTTGAGAGAGAAATGAGAGAAAAGGAGAGAGAGACCGAAATGCTCGGGAGAGAGAGAGAGAGAGAGTAAAAGTGAGAGTGAAAAAGAGAGTGAGGAATTATATAGAGAGAAATGTGGGCGATTTTACTGTGCAAAAACTGTGTGCCGCCCATGGTTTTGTAAAACATATTTGACATTTGACAAATTGTTGTCTCAAATATTCAAAATGGCAATTGAAATGGTTAAAAACAACTAGAAATCATTAAAATAATCAAAACAACTTTAAACTCAAAAATCTCATCAAATGATCAAATAAGTTTAAAATATTCATTATGGCACACTAATCCTGTTAGACATGTATGCCCTAAGGAGTAAAAATGTAATAAGTTTTTGGAGACATTTTTATCAATAAAGAATTTATTTATTATTTCTATACCAAATCCTGTCCTCTATACATTCATATTTGTTGAATGTATGTTAAGCAAACAAAAGTCTAAGACTATTGGTCTAAACCTTAAAAATTGGGCATATGATGGACGGATTATGCGGAAGACACGATTCTTAAGGTGATGGTCTAAATCATAAGATCTGTAATCGAGGAAATAAAGTTGGGTGCTTTATTCATGAAAAGATTGTTATGTTGTTTATATCCCTTTTGGGAGATGGTTTGTCTTAAAGGAGAGTCCATACTGTACGTGTGAGCACACACTCACTCCGGTCATGGACAGAGAATAGCAAAGAAGACCAGTTGGTTGAGGTTCTTCTGGAACTGTACTTCTCTTTACATTTTGCGAGGGTTCTTCGTCACACAAAAGTTAGTAAGATTTGGTTAATTTTTGCATATAGTAAGTCAAACTTGTGTTTTGGAAAATACTCTGATGTAAAATTTTTTAAAAAATTCTGCTGCGTACTATTTTTTTCAACAATTGGTATCAGAGCCAGGTTTTTACATAAATTTACGAGTTTGTGGTCATGTTATATGTATAAATTTTGTGATCTTAATCTCTCCTATGCTTGAATTGAATTTTATAGAGAGTTAGCACTCTAGGTTTCTATATAATTTTATATTGTCATGGATTATGTGGTGAATGTTTATTAATTAATTATGGTTGATTAAATTCTTATTTAATTATTTATTAATTAATTTATTTATTTATACCAGTTATGGTTCCTTAGAGGTTAGAATGTGTATTTAGGTTTTTCATGTAATTAGATGGCGGACTATCATCTCCGTCTAGGAATTATTATTTATTTTTAAATTTGTAAGAATTTTGTAATTAAATAATCATTCGGAGAAGACGGATCTAAAAGGCAGATTTAGAAGATGAATGATGAGGCACCCAGGTATTTCTTGAGTCCCTAATTTTTTTTTTGAATTGTTGAAAATAAAATTGATGAATTGTATTAAAAATTGTATTTTCTAGAATGGGAGATTTTTGCTCAGTCGGCATGCCGAACCTCACAGTTTGGCAGGTCGATAGTCACAGATCGTCAGGCCGAACATGAGGTTCGGTAGGTCGTCAGTGGGGCAGAAATCAGGTGGCTCTGGAGGTAGGCCAAACTTTCATGAGTCGGCAGGCCGATGGAGCATGACCGGCAGCCCGATTATCCAGATCGGGCTGCCGATCGAGAGCTAGAAATTTCCAAAAAAGGTGTAGTATTTTTTATGTAGTTTTAATTTTATTTTTAGGACAATTCTGAGAAACATTAAATTTGGATATGACCAAAAATATGAAGTATTCGATTCATAAGGGATTGAAGACTTGAAGATGGGTATTACATGAAGAAGGATACAGCCTGACGATTCATGGATGAAGAATCGATTATATGTCTCGATTATTCTCTTGTAATCTTAGTTTTCTATTCTCTAGGGTAGAGCCATAATATTACCGTTATTTATTATTGTGCTTGTAGCTTTGCTTGATTGCTTTGCTTGTCTGCATTATAATATGATTTGCCATGTATGTTGATAACATGTCATATAGAATAGGAAGTACCACTCATATTAAAATTGTTCATGCATATTCTTAAAATAAAACCTTGATTTCAAAAGATTAAGTGTGAGAAGGTTTTCAAAGAAAGAACCTAAGGCCTCCATCGTTGGTCCGTAGGCAGAACATGGTGTTCCTGACCTCTAGGAAGGGATTTCTATCATGTCCTAGATTGGATCTTTGAGAATATAAGGTATTTTAACATGATTTATGATTACACACCCCTAGGTGGTGGTTATAAATCATGGATAAAATATTGAAATAATAGTTATACACTCAAGTTAATTTCATTATTAAACTCCCTTAGGAGCTCTATTAATAAAATTAATGGCCAAAGAAATGATTATTAATATATGCTGGATCATACGGGTCCTAGGTGGCATATATTAATCAGGAGGGGATCCGTGTTCCTGATTAAATTTGGCATGACTCCCATAGGAGCTTGTTGAATTCTGAGTTGGGAATTATCATTATAAGGTTGTGATATTTTCAAGGTTTTGGCACATAAATACATTTGTATTTTTTTTTACATGATTGTGTTATCTTACTAAATTATTATTATATGTTTGCTTATGTTTGGTATATGATTCTTTATTGTAGATTAAAAAGTCTAAAAACGCTTTATCATCGATACTTGATAAAAACCTATTAACCGGTGAGAATTAAAATGATTGGAAATGGAACCTGGATATCGTCTTGTCCTTTGAGAAACTGAAATATGTATTGACAACCCCTTGTCCTCCCGAGCCTATAGAAGACTCAACTAATGAGCAATTCCAAGCGTATGATAGCTGGAAAGATGTTAATGATCAGGCCCACTGCTATGTTATGGCCAGCATAAATAACGTGCTACAGGCTCAACATCAGGATTATGAGAATGCAAAGCAGATCTTGGATAATCTTAAGGATATGTTTGGAGGCCATGCCATAACAAAGTGGCAAGGGGCACTTCAGAAACTTCTTAACTGTAGACAGAGGTTAGGGACATCTATGAAGGAGCATATGATGTTGGTCATGGGTTACCTCACCGAGGCTCAAACCAATGGAGCCGACATCGATGCTAAAACTTAGATGACTATAGTCTTTGAGACTCTGTCTAAGGAATTTATTCTGTTTAGAGCTACTTTTAATTTAAGCAATAGATGGGATATGACCTTGACGGAATTGATGAAACAATTACAGGAGTTCGAACTAGTGATTAGGGAATCTCCTACGGTGGTGAGGCCAACATGGTAACTGCTTTAGGTTCCAATCTCAACTTTGGGAATGGAAAGAAGCAACGGGCCAAGAACAGGAAGTCTTCTATTCCTACTAACACCAAGAGCAAGAAGAAGAAGAAGAAGAACCCAAAGAAGCTTAAGTGCCTCTTTTGTGGAAATGTCAGGCATATCAAGAAGTATTGCAAGGACTTCCTTTCCAAAGGAGGTAGGTATGATCTTTTGTATTTAGAAACTTGTTTGGTTGAGGAATCAAGTGACAATTGGGTCATAGATTCTGATGCAACTAATCATGTTTGTGTTTCTCTGTAGGGGTTCAAAGAAACAAGAAGTCTACTGCATGAGGACTTCATGCTTAGGATGGACGATGGATCCTTGGTCTCAGCGAAAGTAGTGAGAGACGTCCATCTTTACTTTGATAATTATAGGAATTTAATTTTGCAAGATTGTTTTTATGTTTTAAATTTAAAAGGAATCTAATTTCTGTAGCTTGTTTATTTAAAGACTCCTACTTGGTTTCTTTTAATGATAAAGTGGTGATTGTAAAAACAAATATTTTATCTATTCTGGATAGATGCAAAATAATCTATATTTTATCAAATCTAAGATGGACTAATTGCTTAATGCTGAGATGAATGATAATAACTCTAAAAGACTTAAAACTTCTCACTCTAATAAAACTTATCTTTGGCATTTGCACCTTGGTCATATTAACCTGAATAGGATTCAAAGGTTGGTAAAGGATGGACTTTGAAGTCACTTGAAGTTGGAATCTATACCTCAATGTGAATCTTGTTTAGAGTGTAAAATGACCAAAAGACCATTCGGGTCTAAGGACAATAGGGCCTAAGGGGTTCTAGAACTTGTGCATAGTGATGTTTGCGGACCGTGAACATCTAGGCAGGAGGAGGGTATGAGTACTTTGTTAATTTTATTGATGATTACTCAAGATATGGGTATGTGTACCTGATGCACCACAAAAGCGAAAATTTTGACAAGTTCAGGGAGTTTCGGGCTGAAGTGGAAAAGCAATTGGGTAGACTCATAAAGGCACTTCGATCCGATCGAGGTGGGGAATACCTTTCTGATGAGTTCTTAGGACACTTATTAGAGAATGAGATTTTATCTCATTTGACTGTGTTGGACACTCTGCAGCAGAATGGCGTAGCAGAGAGAAGAAATAGGACTTTGTTGGACATGATTAGGACCATTATGAGTTATTCATCATTGCCTTTATCCTTTTGGGGATATTCACTACAAACTACATGTTATCTTTTGAACAATGTGCCTTCAAAATCGGTCCCTAAAACTCTTCACGAGTTGTGGATGGGTAGGAAGACATCCTTAAACCATATTCGCATATGGGATGTCCGGCTCGTGTCCTGTTTAAGGATCTGAATAAGTTGGAAGCATATTCAAAAGTTTGCGTGTTTGTAGGATATCCAAAAGGGTCTAAAGGGGGTTATTTCTATAACCCAAAGGAAAGTAAAGTCATGGTTTCAACTAATGCAACTTTCCTTGAGCAGAGTTACATGGACAACTTTAAACCTCGAAGCAAAGTGGTGCTTGAGGAGTTAAGTAGTGATACAATCACTCCGTAGGTTCTTAATGAAACTATTCCGATCAATGTAGAAAAACCAAACAAACTTGAACAACAACCTCAGGGGCTTGGGCGTAGTGGGAGGATCGAGCGTCAACCTGAGAGGTATATGTTCAATGGGGAGGTCTTTTCGGCTAAACCGAATAAACATGACAAGGATCCTTATACTTATGCAGAAGCTATGGAGGATGTTGATTCAAAACTTTGGATAGAGGCCATGAATATTGAGATGAAGTCTATGGAGACTAATCAGGTCTGGGAGCTTGTGGATCTTCCCAAAGGGGTAAAACCCATGCGGTGCAAGTGGATCTACAAGAGGAGAAGAGGAGTGGATGGAAAGGTCGAAACCTTTAAGGGTAGACTAGTAGCTAAGGGTTATACGCAAAAGGAAGGAATCGATTATGAGGAAACCTTTTCGCCTATAGCCATGCTTAAGTCCATCCGAATTCTCTTGTGCATAGCTGCTGCTCTCAACTACTACATTTGGTAGATGGATGTCAAGACGGCTTTTCTGAATGGATATCTTTGTTCGAAACAAAGTGCGCAGCGGAATTTTAAAATTTTTCATCAGAGTATTTTCCAAAACACAAGTTTGACATGTTATATGTATAAATTAAACAGATCTTACTAACCTCAGTATGCCGAAGAACCTCCGCGACCTATGTAGAGAAGTAACGTTCCAGAAGAGCCTCAACCAACTGGTCTTCTTTGCTATTCTCTATCCATAACCGGAGTGAGTGTGGGCTCACACGTACAGCTCTTCCACCGGTGACTCTCCTTCCAATCAATAGAGAGAACCCAAAGCTAGTGTTCGTAATTCGTGAACAAAAGCTCTCAGGGAGTTTTCAGATGCTCACTAGAAGAGTATCACTCTTAATCTCTCAAATTGATCTTAGTAAATCATTAGACTCACTCCCTTTTTATACCTATTGGTCCTTGGGGTCAGTCCATATCAGATTAGGTCTCAAAAATCGAAACAGAATCAAGTTCGGATCAATATCTGATAAGATACGCGTGAAAAACGCGTAATCTTAACTGTCGCGGTCGGCATGCCGAACTGTGAGATAGGCAGGCCGAACTGGCCAGTTTGACAGGCCGAACACGTCATCCGGCATGCCGAACTGCCGAGAAAAAATCTCCGCGAATCTTTTATTTTCCACCCGAGATTCTAAAGGATAAAGTCTCAGTTTTGATTCAAATAGCCCAATAGAAAAGATATCTGATCAAAACAAACTTTATCAAGATAATCTCTAAGAAAATAAATCAATTCATAATAATTCTACAAGTTTATCTTGTTCTAATTGTCCAAAATTAAAACAACCGATAAACAGACAAGAATTATCCGAACGCCATAATTCAACAAGTTCATCTTGAACTAATTTCTTACATAATTAATTCAACCGATAAACAGACATGAATTATTTGATTCTTATAAATTTTAAACCAATCTGATAAATCCGACATAAGTCACCAATTATTGGAAAAGCACGCCGTGTCGTTACAGGATTTTGTGAGCTAGCAAAGGGGACCAAAATGGACCTATAAAGTTCAAGCTCATGATAATTATGAAACCCAATATCCCAGATATACATTTCACAATTATCAATTCCAACGCTACTCCACTAAAAGCTTGGAGCTGCACTCTCGAACTTTATAGAATTACGAAGCTCGTGTAGCTAAGTCTCCATGAAATATCATAGTGTCTCGCATCCCCATATGATCATCCATAATCGGCTTAAGGACAAGTTCTGTCTTACCTTTTCGATTATTTTTATCTTACGTTCCATTGTCTCACCATTAGAAAACTTACCATCCAAAGATAGTATACCATTCGGTTACACCTATGTATCCAAATGGTTGAGCGCTCCAGTTTTCCAATTACAGGACAACGCATATAAGAGGATATCATTACTCCTAAAGAGGAGCTATGGATTCCATATCTATGAATAACAAGTCTACGCTATCAAGAGTCATGCCTCCAACGTACCGGCATGCATGCCACTATAGAGATGTGGGAGTCACCCATTGGTACATCAAAAGACACAAGTCGAGACAACGGGCCCATTATTCATCTCAGGATTAAGATACAATACAAATGATTGTCTAAAGTGAATCGATTTGCCAAGACAGAATTATTAATCCAAATCAATTCACTTTATGTCCCGATCCAACACATCGTCACCTATGACAACGCGCCAATGTTTCTATTCACGGAGTCCAACTCCGATGGCCAAGACAAACCATCTCCCAAAAGGGATATAGACAACATAACAATCTTTACATGAATAAAGCGCCCAACTTTATTCCCTCGATTGCGGATCATATATTTTAGACCATCACCTTAAGAGTCGTGTCTACCGCATAATCATCCCATCATATGCCCAACTCTTAAGGTTTAGACTGACAGTCTCAGACTACTGTTTGCTTATCATACATTCAACAAATATGAACGTAAAGAGGACAATATTTGGTATATATAAATGAATAAATTCTTTATTGATAAAAATGTCTCCAAAAACGTATTACATTTTTACTCCTTAGAGCATACATGTCTAACAATCTCCCACTTGCACTAAGTGAGTAAATACTGCAAATTTCGCATCCCCATAGCTTCCACATGCCTTTCGAAGACTCTCCCAGAAAGTGTCTTCGTGAATGGATCAGCTAAATTGTCCTCTGACGCGATCTTCCAAACCGTGACATGCCCGCTCTCAACGAAGTCCTTTATCACATGATACTTCCGATCAATATGCTTACTCTTCTTGTGAAATCTTGGTTCCTTAGCATTAGCTACCGCCGTACAGTTATCACAGTACAGTGATACCGCTTTATCCACACCAGGAACTACCTCAAGATCCCCAAGGAACTTGCAGAGCCACACTGCTTCTTTCGAAGCATCACTAGCCGCCACATACTCGGCCTCCATCGTTGAATCCGAAGTGCAATCTTGCTTCGCACTTCTCCAACTGATGGCACCGCCACCCAGAGTAAACACAAACCCTGAAGTCGATTTCCTAGAATCCAGGCAGGATTGAAAATCCGAATCAGTGTATCCTAGAGGAGTTAAATCCTCACCCGAATACACAAGCATATACCCACGAGTCCTTCTCAGGTACTTGAAAATATGCTTTACCGCAACCCAATGGTTCGGTCCTGGATCCGCCTGAAATCGACTCACAATCCCGACCGCATAGCTAATATCCGGTCGAGTGCAAAGCATGGCATACATGAGACTACCCACTGCCGAAGCATAAGGTACCTTCTTCATGTATTCTCTTTCTTCATAAGACTTTGGAGAGTCTTTCTTAGAAAGAGTAATTCCAGACCTAGATGGTTGCCCACCTTTCTTGGAATCCTGCATTGCAAACCTCCTAAGAATTTTATCTATGTAGCCGGCCTGTGACAAAGCTATCATTTTGTTCTTCCTATCCCGAAAGATCTGGATACCGAGAACAAAATTAGCCTCACCCAAGTCCTTCATGTCAAACTGCTTGGTCAACCATAATTTGACTGATGACAATGCCCCAACGTCATTGCCAATTAGCAGAATGTCATCTACATAGAGTAGTAGAAAAACCACCTTCCCATTCTTAATGTGTTTGTAAACACATGGTTCATCCACATTTTGTGAGAACCCATAAGTCTTGATCACTTGATCAAATCTTATGTTCCAAGAACGAGAAGCCTGCTTAAGTCCATAAATTGACTTTAGCAACTTACAAACCTTACCCTCTTGACCCGTAACCTTGAACCCGTCTGGTTGTTCCATATAAATGGACTCATCAAGATATCCATTCAGAAAAGCCGTCTTGACATCCATCTGCCAAATCTCGTAGTCGAGAGCGGCAGCTATGGACAAGAGAATCCGGATGGACTTAAGCATGGCTACAGGCGAAAAGGTTTCCTCATAATCGATTCCTTCCTTTTGCGTATAACCCTTAGCTACCAGTCTAGCCTTAAAGGTTTCGACCTTTCCATCCACTCCTCTTTTCCTCTTGTAGATCCACTTACTCCCTATGGGTTTTATCCCTTCGGGAAGATGCACAAGCTCCCAGACCCGATTAGTCTCCATAGACTTCATCTCAATGTTCATGGCCTCTGTCCAGAGTCTTGAATCAACATCCTCCATAGCTTCTGCGTAAGTATAAGGATCCCTATCATGTTCATCCGGTTCAGCCAAAAAGACCTCCCCATTGAACATATACCTCTCAGGTTGACGCCCGATCCTCCCACTACGTCGAAGCCCCTGAGGTTGTTGTTCAGGTTTGTTTGGTTTTTCTACACCGATCGGAATGGTTTCGTTCGGAACCTCCGGAGTAAACGGATTACCCCTCAACTCCTCAAGCACCACTTTGCTTTGAGGTTTAAAGTCGTTCATGTAACTCTCCTCAAGGAAAGTTGCATTAGTTGAAACCACGACTTTATTTTCCTTTGGGTTATAAAAATAACCCCCTTTAGTCCCTTTTGGATATCCTACAAACACGCAAACTTCTGAACGTGCTTCCAACTTATTCGGATCCTTAAACAGGACATGAGCTGGACATCCCCATATGCGAATATGGTTTAAGGATGTCTTCCGTCTTGTCCACAACTCGTGAGGAGTTTTAGGGACCGATTTTGAAGGCACATTGTTCAAAAGATAACATGTGGTTTGTAGTGCATATCCCCAAAAGGATAAAGGCAATGATGAATAACTCATCATGGACCGAATCATGTCCAACAAAGTCCTATTCCTTCTCTCTGCTACGCCATTCTGCTGCGAAGTGCCCGGCGCAGTCAAATGGGATAAAATCCCATTCTCTAACAAGTGTCCCAAGAACTCATCAGAAAGGTATTCCCCACCTCGATCAGATCGAAGTGCCTTTATGGGTCTACCCAATTGCTTTTCCACTTCAGCCCGAAACTCCCTGAACTTATCATAAGTTTCGCTTTTGTGGTGCATTAGGTACACATACCCATATCTTGAGTAATCGTCAATAAAAGTAACGAAGTACTCATACCCTCCTCGTGCCCGGATGTTCATCGGTCCGCAAACATCACTATGCACAAGTTCTAGAACCCCTTCGGCCCTATTGCCCTTAGACCCGTATGGTGTTTTGGTCATTTTACCCTCCAAACAAGATTCACATTGAGGTATAGATTCCACCTTTAAGTGACTTAAAGGTCCATCCCTTACCAACCTTTGAATCCTATTTAGGTTAATATGGCCAAGGCGCAAATGCCAAAGATAAGTCTTATTAGAGTGAGAAGTTTTAAGTCTTTTTGAGTCATTATCATTTATCTCAGCATTAAGCAATAGGTCCATCTTAGGTTTGATAAAATATAGATTATTTTGCATCCATCCAGAACAGATAAAAGATTTGTTTTTACGAATCACCACTTTTTCATTAAAAGATACCACGTAGGAGTCTTTAAATAAAGAAGATACAGAAATTAAATTCCTTTTAAATTTAGGAACATAAAAACAATCTCGCAAAATTAAACTCCTATAATTATCAAAATAAAGATGGACATCTCCCACTGCTTCCGCTGAGACCAAGGATCCATCGCCCATTCGAAGCGTTAAGTCTTCACGAAGTAGACTTCTCGTTTCTTTGAATCCCTGCAGAGAAACACAAACATGATTAGTTGCACCAGAATCTATGACCCAAATGTCACTGGATTCCTCAACCAAACAAGTTTCTAAATATAGAAGATCACACCTACCTCCCTTGGAAAGGAAGTCCTTGCAATGCTTCTTTATATGCCCGACCTTACCACAAAAGAAGCACTTAAGCTTCTTTGGGTTCTTCTTCTTCTTCTTCTTGCTCTTGGTAGCAATAGGAATAGAAGACTTCCCACTTTTGGCCCATTGCTTCTTTCCATTCCCAGAGTTAGAATTGGAACCAGAAGTAGCTACCATATTGGCCTCTCCACCAGCAGGAGACTCCCTGATCAGAAGTTCAAACTCTTGTAACTGTTTCATCAGTTCTGTCAAGGTCATATCCCGTCTATTGCTTAGATTAAAAGTAGCTCTAAACGGAATAAATTCCTTAGACAGAGTCTCAAAGACCATAGTCATCTGAGTTTCAACATCGATGTCGGCTCCATTGGTTTGAGCCTCAGCGAGGTAACCCATGACCAACATCATGTGCTCCTTTACAGATGTCCCCGGTCTCTGTCTACAGTTTAAGAGTTTCCGAAGCGCCCCTTGCTGCTTTGTTATGGCCTGGCCTCCAAACATGTCCTCAAGATTATCCAAGATCTGCTTCGCAGTCTCATAATCCTGATGTTGAGCCTGCAGCACGTTATTCATGCTAGCCATAACATAGCAGCGGGCCTGATCATTAGCATCTTTCCAGCGGTCGTACGCTTGGAATTGCTCATTACTTGAGTCTCCCGTAGGCTCGGGAGGACAAGGAGTTGTCAGAACATATTTCAGTTTCTCAAAGGAAAGGACGATGTCCAGGTTCCGTTTCCAATCATTATAGTTCTCACCGGTTAATTGGTTTTTGTCAAGTATTGATGATAAAGTGTTTTTAGACATTTTCAATCTACAATAAAGAATCATATACCAAACATAAGCAAACATATATAATAATTTAGTAAGATAACACAATCATGTAAAATCATACAAATGTGTTTATGTGTCAAAACCTTGAAAATATCACAGCCTTACAACGATAATTCCCAACTCAGAATTCAACAAGCTCCTAGGGGAGTCATGCCAAATTCAATCAGGAACACGGATCCCCTCCTGATTAATATATGCCATCCAGGACCCGTATGATCCAGCATATACTAATAATCGTTTCTTTGGCCATTAATTTTATTAACAGAGCTCCTAGGGGAGGTTAATAATAAAATTAACGTGAGTGTATAACCACCGTTTTAATATTTTATCCATGATTTATAATCACCACCTAGGGGTGTGCAACCATAAATCATACTAAAATACCTTATCCTTTCAGAGATCCAATCTGGTACATGATAGAAATCCCTTCCTAGGGGTTGGGACCATCATGTTCTTCCTATGGACCAACGATGGAGGCCTTAGGTTCTCTCTTCGAAAACCTTCTCCCACTCAATCTTTTGAAGTCAAGGTTTTATTTTAAAATTATGCATGAACAATTTTAATATGAGCGGTACTCCCTATTCTATATGACATGTTATCAATATACATGGTAAATCATATTATAATGCAGACAAGCAGAGCAATCAAGCAAAGCTACAAGCATAATAATAATAATAACCGTAATATTATGGTTCCACCCTAGAGAATAGAAAAACTAAGATTACAAGAGAACAATCGAGACATTTATCGATTCTTCATCCTTGAATCCTCAAGCTGTATCCTTCTTCATGTAATGTCCATCTTCAAGTCCTCAATCCCGTATGAATCGAACACTTCATATTTCCGGTCATATCCAAATTTAATGTTTCTCAGAATCGTCCCAAAAATAAAATTAAAACTGCACTGGAAAAATCGCACCTTTTCTGGACACCTTGCAGCTCTCGGTCGGCAGGCCGATCTGGGTGATCGGTCTGCCGATCATGGTGGTTCGGCCTGCCGAACATGAAGGTTCGGCCTGCCGGCAGAGCACCAAAATTTCTGCCCCACTGTCGGCCTGCCGGACCGTACGTCCGGCCTGCCGATCTGTGACCTTCGGCCTGCCGAACTGTGAGGTCCGGCATGCCGACCGAGCAGAAAACCCTCAATCCAGAAAATACAATTTTAATGCAGTTCATCAATTTTATTTTCAACAATTCAAAAACATAAAATTAGAGACTCAGGAAATACTTGGAGGCGCCATCATCAATCTTCAAGTTCCGACTTCTCGTTCCGTCTTCTCCGAATAGTTATTTAATTACAAAATTCTTACAAATTAAAAATTAAATAATAATTCCTAGACGGAGATGATAGTCCGCCATCTAATTACATGAAAAACCTAGATACACATTCTAACCTCTAAGGAACCATAACCGGTATTAATTAATTAATAAATAATTAAACAACAATTTAATCAACCATAATTAATTAATAAACATTCACCATATAATCCATGACAACATATATATTATATAGAAACCTAGAGTGCCATCTCTCTATAAAATTTAATTCAAGCATTGGAGAGATTAAGATCACAAAATTTATGCATATAACATGATCACAAACTTGCAAATTTATGTAAAAACCTCGGTTCTGATACCAATTGTTGGAAACAAAGTGCGCAGCGGAATTTTAAAATTTTTCATCAGAGTATTTTCCAAAACACAAGTTTGACATGTTATATGTATAAATTAAACAGATCTTACTAACCTCAGTATGCCGAAGAACCTCCGCGACCTGTGTAGAGAAGTAACGTTCCAGAAGAGCCTCAACCAACTGGTCTTCTTTGCTATTCTCTATCCACAACCGGAGTGAGTGTGGGCTCACACGTACAGCTCTTCCACCGGTGACTCTCCTTCCAATCAATAGAGAGAACCCAAAGCTAGTGTTTGTAATTTGTGAACAAAAGCTCTCAGGGAGTTTTTAGATGCTCACTAGAAGAGTATCACTCTTAATCTCTCAAATTGATCTTAGTAAATCATTAGACTCACTCCCTTTTTATACCTATTGGTCCTTGGGGTCAGTCCATATCAGATTAGGTCTCAAAAATCGAAACAGAATCAAGTTCGGATCAATATCTGATAAGATACGCGTGAAAAACGCGTAATCTTAACTGTCGCGGTCGGCATGCCGAACTGTGAGATAGGCAGGCCGAACTGGCCAGTTCGGCAGGCCAAACACATCATTCGGCATGCCAAACTGCCGAGAAAAAATCTCCGCGAATCTTTTATTTTCCACCTGAGATTCTAAAGGATAAAGTCTCAGTTTTGATTCAAATAGCCCAATAGAAAAGATATCTGATCAAAACAAACTTTATCAAGATAATCTCTAAGAAAATAAATCAATTCATAATAATTCTACAAGTTTATCTTGTTCTAATTGTCCAAAATTAAAATAACCGATAAACAGACAAGAATTATCCGAACGCCATAATTCAACAAGTTCATCTTGAACTAATTTCTTACATAATTAATTCAACCGATAAACAGACATGAATTATTTGATTCTTATAAATTTTAAACCAATCTGATAAATCCGACATAAGTCACCAATTATTGAAAAAGCACGCCGTGTCGTTACAGGATTTTGTGAGCTAGCAAAGGGGACCAAAATGGACCTATAAAGTTCAAGCTCATGATAATTATGAAACCCAATATCCCAGATATACATTTCACAATTATCAATTCCAACGCTACTCCACTAAAAGCTTGGAGCTGCACTCTCGAACTTTATAGAATTACGAAGCTCGTGTAGCTAAGTCTCCATGACATATCATAGTGTATCGCATCCCCATATGATCATCCATAATCGGCTTAAGGACAAGTTCTGTCTTACCTTTCCGATTATTTTTATCTTACGTTCCATTGTCTCACCATTAGAAAACTTACCATCCAAAGATAGTATACCATTCGGTTACACCTATGTATCCAAATGGTTGAGCGCTCCAGTTTTCCAATTACAGGACAACGCATATAAGAGGATATCATTACTCCTAAAGAGGAGCTATGGATTCCATATCTATGAATAACAAGTCTACGCTATCAAGAGTCATGCCTCCAACGTACCGGCATGCATGCCACTATAGAGATGTGGAAGTCACCCATTGGTACATCAAAAGACACAAGTCGAGACAACGGGCCCATTATTCATCTCAGGATTAAGATACAATACAAATGATTGTCTAAAGTGAATCGATTTGCCAAGACAGAATTATTAATCCAAATCAATTCACTTTATGTCCCGATCCAACACATCGTCACCTATGACAACGCGCCAATGTTTCTATTCACGGAGTCCAACTCCGATGGCCAAGACAAACCATCTCCCAAAAGGGATATAGACAACATAACAATCTTTACATGAATAAAGCGCCCAACTTTATTCCCTCGATTGCGGATCATATATTTTAGACCATCACCTTAAGAGTCGTGTCTACCGCATAATCATCCCATCATATGCCCAACTCTTAAGGTTTAGACTGACAGTCTCAGACTACTGTTTGCTTATCATACATTCAACAAATATGAACGTAAAGAGGACAATATTTGGTATATATAAATGAATAAATTCTTTATTGATAAAAATGTCTCCAAAAACGTATTACATTTTTACTCCTTAGAGCATACATGTCTAACAATCTTGATGAGTCCATTTATATGGAACAACCAGATGGGTTCAAGATCATGGGTCAAGAGGGTAAGGTTTTTATGCTGCTAAAGTCAATTTATGGACTTAAGCAAGCTTCCCGTTCTTGGAACATAAGATTTGATCAGGTGATCAAGACTTATGGGTTCTCACAAAATGTGGATGAACTATGTGTTTATAAACACATTAAAGATGGAAAGGTGGTTTTTCTACTGCTCTATGTAGATGATATTTTGCTAATTGGCAATAACGTTGGAGCATTGTCATCGGTCAAATTATGGTTGACCAAGTAGTTTGACATGAAGTATTTGGCTGAGGCTAATTTTGTTCTCGATATCCATATCTTTCGGGATAGGAAGAACAAAATGATAGCTTTGTCCCAGGCCGGCTACATAGATAAAATTCTCAGGAGGTTTGCAATGCAGGATTCCAAGAAAGGTGGGCAACCATCTAGGTCTAGAATTACTCTTTCTAAGAAAGACTCTCCAAAGTCTTATGAAGAAAGAGAATACATGAAGGAGGTGCCTTATGCTTCGACAGTGGGTAGTCTCATGTATGCCATGCTTTGCACACGATCAGATATTAGTTATGTAGTCAGAATTGTAAGTCGATTTCAGGCAATTCTAGGACCGAACCATTGGGTTGCAGTAAAGCATATTTCAAGTAACTGAGAAGGACTCGAGGGTCTATGCTTGTATATTCGGTTGAGGACTTGACTCCTCTAGGATATACTGACTCAAATTTTCAATCCTGTCTGGATTCGAGGAAATCGACTTCGAGCTTTGTATTTACTCTCGGTGGTGGTGCCATTAGTTGGAGAAGTGCTAAGCAAGATTGCACTTCAGATTCAATGATGGAGGCCGAGTATATGGCAGCTAGTGATGCTTCAAAAGAAGCAGTGTGGCTCCGCAAGTTTCTTAGGGATCTTGAGGTAGTTCTTGGTATGGATAAGACAGTATCACAGTACTGTGATAACGGTGTGGTGTTAGCCAATGCTAAGGAACCAAGATTTCATAAGAAGAGTAAGCATATTGATCGGAAGTATCATGTGATAAAGAACTTCATTGAGGGTGGGCATGTCACGGTGTGCAAGATCACGTCAGAGGACAATTTAGCTGATCCATTTACGAAGACACTTACTAGGAAAGTCTTCGAGAAGCGTGTAGAAGCTATGGGGATGCGATTTGTCGTATTTACTCACTTAGTGCAAGTGGGAGATTATTAGACATGCATGCCCTAAGGAGTAAAAATGTAAAAAGTTTTTGAAGACATTTTTATCAATAAAGAATTTATTTATTATTTATATACCAAATCTTGTCCTCTATGCGTTCAAACAAAAGTCTGAGACTATCAGCCTAAACCTTAAGAATTGGGCATATGATGGACGGATTATGCGGAAGACAAGATTCTTAAGATGATGGTCTAAATCATTAGATTCGCAATCGAGAGAATAAAGTTGGGTGCTTTATTCATGCAAAGATTGTTATGTTATCTATCCCTTTTGGGAGATGGTTTGTCTTGACCATCGGAGGTGGACTCCATGAATATAAACATTGGCATGTTGTCATAGGTGACGATGTGTTGGATCGGGACATAAAGTGAATTGATTCAGATTAATAATTCTGTCTCTGCAAATCGATTCACTTTAGACAATCATTTGTGTTGTATTTTATTCCTGAGATGAATAGTGGGCCCGTTGTCTTGGCTTGTGTCTTTTGATGTACCAAAGGGTGACACCCATATCTTAATAATGGTATGCATGTCGGTACGTTGGAGGCATGACTCTTGATAGCGTAGACCTATTATTCATAGATATGGAATCCATAGCTCCTCTTTACGAGTAATGGTATCCTCTTACATGCGTTATCCTGTAATTGGAAAACTGGAGCGCTCAACCACTTGGATACATAGGTGTAACCGAATAGTATATTGTCATTGGATAGTAAGTTTTCTGATGGTGGGATAATAGAACGTAAAATAAAAATAATCGGGAAGGTAAGACAGAACTTGTCCTTACGCCGATTGTGGATTATCATATGGGGATACGATAAACTATGATATGTCATGGAGACTTAGCTATACGAGGTTCGTAATTCTATATAGTTCGAGAGTGTAGCTCCAAGCTTTTAGTGGAGTAGCGTTGGAGTTGATAATTATGAAATGTATATCTGGGATATTGGGTTTCATAATTGTCGGGAGCTTGAACTATATAGGTCCATTTGGTCCCCTTTGCTAGCTCACAATATCCTGTAACGACACAGCGTGCTTTTCCAATAATTGGTAACTTATGTCAAATTTATTATATTGGTTAAAATTTGGAAGAATCAAATAATTCATGTCTGTTTATCAGTTGAATTTATTTTGTGATAAAAATTAATTGAAGATAAACTTGTTGAATTATAAGGATTGGATAATTCTTGTCTGTTTATCGGTTGATTTAATTTTAGATTAATTAGATCGAGATAAACTTGTAGAATTATTGGGAATTGATTTATTTTCTCAGAGATTATCTAGATAATGTTTGGTCAGATAACTTATCTATTGGGTTATTTGAATTAAAAGTGAGACTTTATTTTATAGAATCTCGGATAGAAAATAAAAGATTCGTGAGATTTTTATTCAGCAATTCGGCCTACCGTTGGATGTGTTTGGCCTATTGATGGGGCCTGTTCGGCATGCCGATCGGTGGTTCAGCCTGCCGATCAGTGAAGGATAAGATCACGTGTTCCCACATGGATCTTTTCAGATATTGATGCGAGCTTGATTCTGTTTCGAGTTTTTTAGACCTAATCTGATAAGGACTGACCCCAGGACTAATCTCTATATAAAGGGAGTAAGTGTTAAGAGTTACTCAAATCAATTGACAGATTAAGAGTGATACTCTATTAGTGAGAATCTGGAAACTCCCTGAGAGCTTTTGTTAATAAATCACAAACACTTACTTTGGGTTCTCTTGATTGGTTTGAAGGAGAGTCACCTGGAGGAAGAGCTGTACATGTGAGCCCACACTCACTCCGATCGTGGAGAGAGAATAGCAAAGAAGACCAGTTGGTTGAGGCTCTTCTATAACGTTACTTCTCTTCACATTTTGCAAGGGTTCTTCGGCACACAAAGGTTAGTAAGATCTGGTTAATTTATGCATATAGCATGTCGAACTTGTGTTTTGGAAAATATTTTGATGTAAAATTTTTTTAAAAATTTTACTGCGTACTATTTTTTTAAACAAATCCACCATCTTATATTCTAATATTATTTAATTAATTTTGGGGCGTTACATAGGTCCACCACACTAATGTGTCTACCATGTAGAATCTGCTCTAATATGTAATGCCCCCATATGGGCGCCATAGAGATCGTTAATTTAGTGTTAATAATTACACATAAGAAGTTCAAAACAATTAATAACACTTAGAGAAATATCCCAGAAAAACATCCATTTTTATAAGAAAACCACTTCACGGATTTACTTCTCTCTCTTCAGTTAGCCCGATAGAAAACCAAAGTTGTTCGGCTAACTAACCACCTATAGAAGTACTTAGTTAACAAACACAGGACATCTAAGTCGTAAGCACTCAAATTCTACAACAAAAATAATAGTCATTCAGACTAGTTACAATGTAACAAGCAACATACTACAGTATCCACAAAATAACCTAAGTAAACAAAAAATCTAAAAGAAGAAAATTTGTATTCAACAATAACCATAAATCCAAAAGAATACATCACAAGTAGAACTAAGTTTCAAACAAACAAGACTGCAGAACATAATAATTTAAAACATTGTTTGAGTATAAATTCCTTTCATGACTTGACTTTGTTTCTAATTCAACACTCCTTGTATGCACTCCCATCCTTGTCCTCCAGCATTCAACTTGTCTCTTACCTTTATCTATAACATGATATAAATTAAGTAAGCATAATGTCACGCCCCGCCAAGCCACGAAGAGGCCATACACTTGTCTTGGACGTTTTTGGGAGAAATCATAGCCCAAAGAAGATTCTAGAAGGGACCAGAGTGATCTACAATGTTCCACAGCATTCTAGGAGGTTCCACCACAGTCTAGAAGCATCCTGAAGAACCTAGGAGGTCCTGGAAGACTCAAGACTACTCTAGAACTCTCTAGAATACTCTATACTTGTAAATATCCTAGAACATTCTAGATAGGAAATACTAGCCGTTAGATCAATGTAATCTAGACCGTCCATTAGTTGGGAGGATGCCTATAAATAGGACCATCCCATTCATTTGTAAACCATCCAAGGAAATCAAGAATCAAAGCCTTTCAAAGTTCTCCTTGTTCCCTCTTGTGTTCAAGGCGAGAGCGTGAGTGAGTTAGGCTGACTTAGCATCAAGACTGTGCTAAGGCCGCATGAGTAGCTTGGAGAAAGTAAGCTCGTGACAGTTGGTATCAGAGTGAGGCTCCGACTGTGACAATGGCTAAGAACAATGCTGCTCAAAGGGCCACAGGATCCAACCCTTCTGATGTGGAGGTGACGCAAGAGCGAGGCCGCGAAGAGATAGTCGACCCTAACGTCATGACTAAGCGAGGTCGGTCTAAGGATGTGATCTCTAGTTTTGACTCATGCCTATCTCAGGTAGAGGAGGCCATGGGTGGCGTGGAGACCCAAGTGGATGACCTAAGCCAATGGGTGGATGGCCTAGAAGCGGAGGATGCCGCTATCCACACTGCGATCCGAGGCATGTTGCTTCAACTAGAGGAGTCCTTGCGGGCCGAAATTGAGAAGGTTCGTGATGAGTTTGTGGGAGAGCTCACTAAAATGTGTCGAGCCCACGAGACGGAGTTGAATAGCAGACTCACACGCATTGAGGATATGCGTGGGGACTTAGCCCTTTGTAAGCAGGCATTGGCAACAGGGTCCAGCAGTAGCATCGTTGAGGCTAGGCGCATTGAAGTGCCAAAGCCTAAGAGTTTTGGAGGATCACGCAATGCACGAGAGGTGGACAACTTCTTGTGGGGCCTAGATCAATACTTTGGAGCCATGGGCATCACAGACGAGGACGCCAAGATCCAGTCCGTGGCTCTTTATCTCAATGACACAACCATGCTTTGGTGGAGGAGAAGACGAGGAGACGTCAAAAAAGGTACGTGTAACATGACTACCTTTGATGACTTTAAAAGGGAGCTTAAAAGGTAGTTTTATCCTGAGAATGCTGAGGATGAGGCTAGGGCTCGTCTGCGAAGGCTTAAACAATCAGGGTCTATTCATGATTATGTTAAGGACTTCACTAACTTAGTACTTGAGATCCCTGATTTGTCCGACAAAGACGCACTCTTCAATTTTATGGATGGGCTCCAACAATGGGCCAAGACTGAGCTAAGGCGACGTGGGGTGCAAGACCTTGCCACTACCATAGCTGTGGCCGAAAGCTTGATTGACTATGCAAGCCAAAAGGAGTCCACCAACAAGCCGAAGGACAAGAAGGGTGGTCAAGCCAAAAGTGGGGGAGACAAGGGCCAACGCAAAGATGAGCACCGCCAAGATAACACCTCAAGGGGAAAAGACAAGGGCAAGCAAAAGGACGGCAGGAGTTCAAGTAAGTCCAACAACAAGAAATGCTTCCTTTGTGATGGTCCCCACTGGGCTAGGGATTGTCCATAGAAAAGAGCCTTAAATTCACTCCTTGCAAGTCATCAAGACGGGACAGAGGCCGATGGTGGCAACAATGGTGCACACATGGGGTCCTTGCAGCTACTTAACGTAATCCAATCTGCTCCCAAGACCCAAGCCAAAGGGCTACTCTTTGTGGACGTGTCCATTGGAGGAAAACCAACGGTAGCCATGCTTGACACAGGTGCGACCCACAACTTTATCTCAATCGAAGAAGCCCAAAGGTTAGGACTTAAGGTGACTGGTGGAGGGGGCTCCATCAAGGCAGTTAATTCAGCTGCTCGACCCATTCACGGCATAGCTCGAGGAGTTAAGACCAGCGTGGGAGACTGGTCCGGACATATGGACTTCTCCGTCGTTCCAATGGATGACTTTAGGGTTGTCCTAGGATTGGAATTCTTGGATCAAGTCAAAGCATTCCCAGTACCATTCGCCAACAAGCATGTGCATCATGGACGGCGATAAGGCTTGTGTGGTACCAACAACAAGGACCAACAAGCAAGATGTAAAGGTGCTCTCAGCAATGCAATTTAAGAAGGGCATCCGGAGGGATGAAGAAAGCTATTTGGCTATTCTCAAGGAGTATGATGATGAAGAACAAGGGCCACCAGAAGTCGAGCCAAAGGAGGTAGCAGCTGTCCTCGAGGAGTTCAAGGACGTTGCACCAGCAGAGTTACCAAAGAAGCTACCACCAAGGAGGAAGGTAGACCATCAGATCGAGCTGGAACCAGGGACAAAGCCACCAGCCATGGGTGCATATCGTATGGTACCACCAGAATTGGCGGAACTAAGAAGGCAACTCAAGGAGTTACTTGATGCAGGGTTCATCAGGCCTTCCAAAGCCCCATTCGGCGCACCAATCCTGTTCCAAAAGAAGAAGGATGGTTCCTTGCGCATGTGCATCGACTACAGGGCTCTCAACAAGATCACGGTAAAGAACAAATACCCCATTCCTCTGATTGCCGACTTGTTTGATCAACTAGTTCATGCCCGCTACTTCTCGAAGTTAGACCTTCGCTCGGGGTATTACCAAGTTCACATAGCCGAAGGAGACGAACCAAAGACCACATGTGTTACAAGGTACGGGTCTTATGAATTCTTAGTTATGCCATTTGGACTAACCAATGCACCTGCTACATTCTGCACTTTGATGAACAAGTTGTTCCATCTGTATCTCGATCAATTCGTGGTCGTCTATTTGGACAACATAGTGGTGTATAGCAAGACCTTAGAAGAGCACGTGTAGCACTTAAGGGAGGTGTTTAAGGTGCTACGAGACAACGAGCTATACATCAAGAAGGAAAAGTGTTCCTTTGCCAAGCCGGAGGTAGTCTTCTTGGGGCACAAGATCAAGGATGGCCAGCTAATGATGGAGGACGACAAGGTACATGCTATCCAAACTTGGGAGCCACCAACCAAGGTACATGAGTTGCGATCTTTTCTTGGGCTAGTAAACTACTACCGCCATTTTATCAAGAGTTATTCAGCGAGGGCTGCTCCACTGACCGACCTTCTCAAGAAAAACAAAGCATGGGACTGGACAGAAAAGTGTCAAAAGGCCTTTGAAGATCTAAAGAAAGCAATTAGTGAAGAGCCCGTACTCAGCCTACCCGATCACACCAAACCATATGAGATATACACAGATGCCTCAGACTTTTCCATACGAGGCGTTCTTATGCAAGAAGGACACCCAATTGCTTATGAAAGTCGAAAGCTCAATGAGACTGAGCGACGCTACACAGTATAAGAGAAAGAGATGACAACCGTCGTCCATTGCCTTAGAGTGTGGCGCCATTATCTACTTGGGTCAAAGTTCGTGATAATGACTGACAACATTACAACAAGCTACTTCCAGACCCAAAGGAAACTTAGTCCAAAGCAAGCTAGATGGCAAGACTTCTTGGCCGAATTCGATTATGTCATGGAGTACAAGCCAAGAAAGGTGAATGTGGTAGCTGATGAGCTGAGTCGAAAGGCCGAGCTATCAAGCATTTCTCAAGTCACTAACCCACTATTGAGAAAAATCAAGGAGGGACTAAAGGCATACCCTCAGGCACAAAGTATCATCGCCTTGGCGAACGAGGGCAAAACACGAAGGTTTTGGCTAGCTGATGACATCCTCTACACCAAGGGCAACCGAATATACGTACCAAAGTGGGCCAATTTGAGGAAAGATTTAATAAAGGAGTGTTATGACTCCCTATGGGTGGGCCACCCAAGTATGAAACGCACACTTGCTCTCTTGAAGTCTGTCTACTATTGGCCTGACATACGAGATGGGGTCGAGGAATATGTAAGGACTTGCCTTGTCTGCCAACAAGATAAGGTAATCCAACAGCAACCAGGAGGTATGCTCAACCCACTACCCATCCCAGAGAGACCATGGGAAAGCGTCTCTATGGATGCCTGCTGAAGTCCAATGGATGTGGAAGCATCATGGTCGTGGTGGATAGGTTTAGCAAGTATGCAACCTTTATTGCAACGCCAACTGACTGCACCGTAGAGGAGGCAGCCAGACTATTCCTACGCAACGTAGTCAAACTTTGGGGAGTTCCAACAAGCATCATCAGTGACTGAGACCCTCGTTTTACTGGAAGGTTTTGGACGGAGCTGTTCAAGATGCTAGGGTCAGACCTGAACTTCTCAACAAGCTTCCATCCCTAAAGCGACGGCCAAACAGAATGCATCAATGCTTTATTGGAGCTTTACTTAAGGCACTATGTGAGTGCCAACCAACGAGACTGGGCCAAGCTTTTAGATGTTGCACAATTTTCCTACAACTTGCAACAAAGTAAGGCTACCAACAGGAGTCCTTTTGAGATCGTCATGGGACAATAGCCAACAACCCCTCTTTCCCTTGCCACTCGCTATGAAGGGAAGAGCCCTGCTGCATTCAAATTTGTTAAGTCATGGCATGAGCAGGCAGAACTAGCCCGGGCATCATTGCACAAAGCGACGAAGCGCATGAAGAAATGGGCCGACAAGAAGAGGAGGCACGTAGAGTTTAAGGAAGGAGACCTTGTCTTGGTGAAACTTTTGCCACAACAGTTCAAGACATTCAGGAAGGTCCATAAGGGTCTAATACGCAAGTATGAAGGACGTTTCGAGGTAATCAAGTGTATAGGTAAGGTCTCATATAAACTCCATCTCCCACCCAAGCTAAAGATTCATCTAGTCTTCCACGTAAGTATGCTCAAACCATACCATGAAGACATGGAAGATCTAGCAAGGGGAGTCTCCCATCGAGCACCCACAACCGTGGTCACCTCCTTTGACAAAGAGGTTGACGAAATACTAGCAGATCGAGTCATCCAAAGACGAGGCATTCCAAGCTACAGGGAGTACTCTATCAAATGGAAGGGACTGCCTGACACCGAGGCTAGTTGGGAAACTGAGGAGGCACTTTGGCAGTTCAAAGACAGGATCAAACAATAACATGAGGACGTGACGAAGGCATCACGGGCATAGGTGGGGGAGAATGTCATGCCCCGCCAAGCCACGAAGAGGCCACACACTTGTCTTGGGCGTTTTTGGGAGAAATCATAGCCCAAAGAAGATTCTAGAAGGGACCAGAGTGATCTACAATGTTCCACAGCATTCCAGGAGGTTCCACCACAGTCTAGAAGCATCCTGAAGAACCTAGGAGGTCCTGGAAGACTCAAGACTACTCTAGAACTCTCTAGAATACTCTATACTTGTAAATATCCTAGAACATTCTAGATAGGAAATACTAGCCGTTAGATCAATGTAATCTAGACCGTCCATTAGTTGGGAAGATGCCTATAAATAGGACCATCCCATTCATTTGTAAACCATCCAAGGAAATCAAGAATCAAAGCCTTTCAAAGTTCTCCTTGTTCCCTCTTATGTTCCCTTGTGTTCAAGGCGAGAGCGTGAGTGAGTTAGGCTGACTTAGCATTAAGACTGTGCTAAGGCCGCACGAGTAGCTTGGAGAAAGTAAGCTCGTGACAATAAGCCTAGTAAGTACACTGTTCTATCTGACAACATAAAACATATTCATAAAAAATCATTACATAACATTGTAATCATAATCGAAGCAGTACACGAAGTACACCTTTATATAGAACATATCCTTTCATTTAAACTTCCATATTAAAACATTATTTGTTTATCTTTAGAGTCCCAAGCGTTGCACCATTAACATCATAGGCACGCCATCATGAGAGGTGTAGGGTAGCTAGTCCTAAATCAAGCATGACAAGTCTAGCTTTGTGGGACATCATAAACATAAACATAGGATGTGCAATGCTTAATAAAGTGATACATATATATATATATATATATTTATACTTTCTATAAAAGAACTTGTCATAAACCATAAATACATAAACATAAAAACATCTGTAGGAAAATTCATTATAAAGATCTTTAAATAAGGACATTAAATCACAAATCTTTACTTATAAAACATTGCTTAACATTTTCATTAACTTTATCCTGTTACAGGTAGAATGTATTTACTTGACTTTCTTGCATACTAAACCTAATGTTAGGTGACGTAGCCGTTGGTCTCGATGTGCTCTCCTTTGACGTGTTCATGTCCTTCATTCATATGAAATTATTATTCATGTTTACAATATCATTTGACATCATAATTAAAGAAATAGAACATCTTGAACTCTTAAACATGCACAAAGAATCAATTAACACACAAGCAGCAAACTTGACCTTTAATCACTTAAAGAATTAAATCCTAATTCATAAACAAGATAAAAGTGTAAAACTTCTTCCATAACATAGCAATATGTAAAAACATCATTTAAATTTTCTTCTCTTGAAAATATTGATCTAAAATTTCTTTTTAAAATTTTCAAAACATTCAAGTAAATTTCCCAGTCACAAAAACTGATTGACCTTCAAGGATTCATCATCTTATATCTTTCAATTCACATTTAATTAAAGTATGAAATTTTCGTGAATAAAGTTAATATATATACATAACCCTCAGAATTGTGTTAGCCATAAAAATATATTTGATAATTTCAATAAATCACATAAGCAACGCCACAAAATCTGTCAACAAACACTAGAAAAGAGCATTCATCCTTTAAAATTACCTATTAAATAATATATGGCATAAAAAAATTTAAAACAAATTAACACATATAATAAACGCAAAATATCATAACATATCCAAAATTCGCATCAAATGAAATCGTAACAGATCAAAACACGCTTTTGAACTCAAAGATAATATTAACGTTAGGCATGCTAAATTGGAAATACAATTTATTCAAATATTTTTATAAAATCAAATATGTATGATACGATTTTGTAATTTTTATGTGATATGTTTAACATATAAATAAACAATACCAAAATAAGAAATCATGGAAAGCACATTTTAAAGTCAAATTTATTATCTTATAAATTATGTAGCACATATGAAGCAGACATTCATAGCGATTGAGTACTCGGTGTTCAATAAATTTTATCTTAAACCATAATAAAGATATGAAGCTAAAATTTTATAGTTAACATATCAAAAAAGATTCATAAGTTTTCAAAGGACCAATAGATATCGTTTGGCCTATAAACGGACCTCACAACACACACATACAAATCCATCAGCCCATAAAAATCCCTAAGCAGTGCTCGTTAGAAGGTTTATAGCATTTAAAATATGTGGAACAAAAATTAATAAAAATTCTAAGGTATTTGTAACATATAAATACATGTCATATCAAAAAATGGGGAAATAAAATCATATGAACTCGAAACATTATCAGGAATTTTGCCAAACAATCGAAAGTCTAGAACATTCTCAACATATCCCCAATTCCAAATTCCAATCCCTAATCTTATCAAACACACACAACTATAAATATATTCATTAACAAAACCAAGACATCATACAATAAATAAATTTATGTCTTGTGCTCTTCAATTTTTTGAGGGAGAAAACTTTCAAGAAATAAAATTCCAAATAAATAGTGCATGAGGCTTAAAGAAGAAAAGAGAGCACAAAACGATAAAGAAATAGGAGAAAATATGAAGAGAAAGAAAGAGTGATAGAAACAATATCAATATACGCAAGAAGCAACATATTTATAGATATAAATATGCCCTAGTTATAGGTTAACTGAGTTTCTCTATTTTTTTCTTCTTTTTTTTCTGCTTTTCCTCTTAAAACACGGCATCCACTATTTACTTTTCAATATATATTATATTTTATATATTTATATCTATATACAGTTTCTCTTTAGAAGGAAAAAAAAAAAAAAAAAAGCAATCATGATTCGGCACAATAATGTATAAGTAGTATATTATAATATGTAACTTTTTTTCTTCTAGGTTTTCTTCTTTGGTCGTTAATATATATATAATATAATATTACAAATATAATATGAAGTTCTCTTTGTTTATTAGACCTATATATATGTAAATGTAATATGTATAACTTTTTATTTCTTTCCGCTTCGATTAAAATGACAACTTTCTTTTGTCTATCTTCTTTTTGGTCTACCCGACAATTCCTTGTTGCCTTTTTAATATGATATAATATATATATATAAAATACATAATATTCAATACACAATATAATTTATATACAATTATCATGTATATTATGTAATTCAAAAGAGTTGATTGACATATTACCGCTGTTGTTTTGGGCACTTCATATTGTTGGTATCCTTTGTATCATATTAAAACATGTGATACAAATAATTATCATGACATCATAAATGCTATACAGGTGAGTAAATATGTAATAAAGTCCATGTCATCGTCAAAATATAACTCTGGACATATATAACTCTAGAGCATCATAAAGAATATAAATTTAGGTGTGTGGGAACATTTAAACAACTTAAATACTTTATGCTTATCATCATTTTTAATAGATATCTCAAGCACATCGATCCCTCGTGGCTATCAATTGCAACATTACTAAACAAAACGATTACTTTCTTAGCATAAATGTTCAATGGCTAATAACATATCACATTCCAACGTTAAATATATGTGAGTTTCCATAGAAGTAAACAACGGGCATTACAACTCTCCCCACCTTATAAGAGTTTCATCCTCGACACTCATAATAATTATGGATAATGGCACTCACGTCATCCGTGCATAGCCTTCTATTCTCTATGGTTACGCTATAATACTTTTACTAATGTAGTTTTCTTATTTCTTAAACTCTTTGGTATAATCTCATATCCTCTTTCCCATATTGCTTCTTTAATCTTTTAATTTTCCAATAATACATGACTAGAGAAAAGTTTTTATTCCCTAATATCTTCCTTTTTAATTAAAAACTCATATCAACTTAGTCCTATAGTTTGTATCTTTCTTCTTCTTCTTTTAGGGGCTAGAACATGGATCCATTATGTACTTCTTTAGCATATGAGCATGAAAGATATTGAGTAAAAAAATTTAGGGTATTACATCCTCCCCTCTAAGGATTTTGTCCACGAAATTCATGCAGAAATGAATAGAGAAATTTATAGTCCTCTTTCTTAGCATTCTTTCACGAGAAAATTTCATCAGAATCATGTCCAAATCAAGTTGCTAAACATCCAATAAAAATATCATATGTAATGTTTGAATTTTTCATTATGTTTCTATGTCCCTCTTTCTACTACCTTTCATAGAAATATAAATCTAAGTGCAAAGTTCATTCTCTCTTTTCTTTTGTCTCATAAACATGTCCTTAATCACAGGTCAAAACAGAATTGTGTTCCAGAAACTTGTTACTCCACATAAACAAATGATATAAAATATACATATTTGGTTTCAAGATATAAAAAATCATCATACACTCTAATAAATCTACTAGTATATCCCCTTATTGGTTCAATAACCAATCAAGAGTATTGAAAGTACAATAGACTTTAAGCTTGACTTTTGTTTCTTCAAATCTCACAATAAACTTTTAAATATTGGTTTCAAAATATCATGTATCACCGTAAAAATTTTAGGCTTATTCTCTCACCTCATTCCATAATTTCCTTAACCAATATCCTCTAAAAAAATAATAATCTCATATCCAATCTCTAGTGTTTTGCATTAATAATTCTAGAATACTTTGTCATTCTTTTTATTTTTCATTGGTCTCTACTAATTCTAAGGTCATCCATAAAAGAAGCTATTATATATGAACTTTCTATCATATCAAGCTATTGACCATTCAATTTGCTAAAACATTATCATAAATGAGTTTCTCCCAAAATCAATCCTCACTGAACCTCAAACATTCATATAATCAATCCTATAAATAACATGCTAATTTTTTCAAAATACTCTTAGCTTAAAACTAGAAATTTACTATAGTGGCCTCCCATTTGATCTTTAAACAATTCCTTTATTTTAGAATTCTCAAACTTATTCATTAAAAATACTTAACTATCATTATACTTCTCTTGAGTTACATATCATTCATCAACTCCTTCATAAGCTCTCTCTAAGAAAAATAATATAATCACATAATTAACTCCGTGTCATCATAATTCTTGATTAATAATTATTCTTTATGTTAGACATGCTGCCCCAAAGAGTAAAATATTGTAATATGTTTTAAAGTCATTTTGTCAATAAAGAATTTATTATTCATATACAAAATGTTGTCTTCTTTATGTTAATTTATGTTGAATATGTGACAAGAAAACAAAAGTCTAAGACTGTCAATCTAAATCTTTAAGAATCATGGATAGATGGACAGATTATGCGAAATACATGAATCTTAAAGGTGATGGTCTAAATCACAAGATCCACAATTGAGGGAATAATGTTGGATGCTTTATTTATGCTAAGATTGCTACGTTGTCTACATCCCTAATGAGAGATAGCTTGTCTTTGTCATCACAGTGGGACCCTACTAGTAGAAACATTAGTATATTATCATAGGTGATGATATATTAGATCAGGAAAAAAAGTTTAACTGATTTGGTGGATAATTTTGTTTGTTTAAATCAATTCACTTTAGTCAATCATATATGTTGTGTCTTAATCCTAAAATAACTAATGGGCTTATATTCTTGACATATGTCTTTTGATGTACCAAAGTATGACATCCTGATTTGATGATGGTACAAATACCAAAACCTTGGAGACATAACTCTTGATTGACGTAGACTTGTTATTCGTAAATTAGAATCCATAGCTCTTTTGTAGAGTAAATGATATTCTCTTTTATATATTATCCTACAAATGAAAGACCGGTGGGCTCAACCATTTGGATACATAGGTGTAGCCAAATGATATACTATTTTAAATAGTAAGTATTACAAGGGAGTGATAATGGGACGTAAGATAAAAATAATCAGGAAGGTGAAACAAAATGTATCCTTAAGCTGGTTATAAATATCCTATGGGTATGTGACACATTTTAATATGTCATGGACGGTTAGCTTATTGGAGCTTTGTAATTTTATATAGTTCGAAAGTGCAGCTCTAAGCTTTTAGTAAAGTAGCGTTAGAGTTTATAATTCTAAAATATGTATCTAAGAGATTATATTTTATAATTATAAGAGCTTGAACTATATATGTCCATTGTGTCCCCTTTGCTAGCTCATAATAAATCCTGTAACAATACGACTTGTTTTTCCTACATATTGGTGACTTATATTAAATTATTAGAATGGCTCAAATTAATAATACTGGATTTAATAATTTATGTTAGTTTATCAGTTGAATTAATTTTGTAAATTAATTCAAGATAAACATGATGAATTATTTGGTTAATATTTTATTAACCATGGGATTATCTGTATATGACTGTTATAATCAAACAACTTCTCTATTGGGTTATTTGAATTAAAATTAATGCTCTATCTAGGATTCCCAAGTGAAAAAAAGATATTCTAAGGATTTCAGGTTATTGTACCATCAGTAGGCCGATGACAAAGTTTGGCAGACCGATCTTCTAGATCGACATGCCAAACATACGATAATCAGTATACACGTTTTTGACACATTTTTCTTCAAAAGTTAATCCAAACTCAAATTTTGAGGACTAATCTGATAAGACTTAAACCCAAATTCTACCACTATAAATAGAGAGTGAGCTTTCCTTGTTATTCTGATCATTTAAGAAGCATAAAGTGAGTACTCTAGTGAGAGAAACTCTAAAACTCTCTGGCGCTATTATTCAACATCAAGAATCTTAGCTCTAGGTTTTCTCAAGTGGTTGGAAGGATAGTCACGGAAGGAAAAGCCATATGATGTGTTACCACCTACACTCTGATCATGGATAGAGAATAGTAAAAAAGACCAGTTGGTTGAGGCTCTTTTGGAACGTTTTTCTCTTCACAGATTCCTGCTTCTTTCTATATACAAAAGAGATTAGTAGGATTTGTCATTAATTTATATATGTAGTATGTCAAACTTGTGTTTTGAAAAATACTCTAATTTAAAATTTTTAAAATTTCATTTCATATTGTTTTCCAACAATTGATATTAGAGACTTTTTTTACGTTGATTTTACAGGTTTGTAATCATGCTATATACATAAATTATGGAATCTTATTCTCTCCTATGCTTGAATTTAATTTTTTAGAGAGCTGACACTCTAGGATTTCTATATAATTTAATGTTGTCATGGGATTATCTTGTGAATGTTAATTAATTAATTATGGTTAATTAAATTTTTATTTATTATTTTAATTAATTAATTTTTGCCAGTTATGGTTCCTTAGAGGTTAGAATGTGTATCAAGGTTTTTCATATAATTAGATGCAGTCTATCATCATCGTTTAGGATTTATTATTTTAATTTTAATTTGTAAAATTTTTATTAAAATAATTATTCGAATAGAAGATGGATACCACATGAAGGATGATACAACGAGAAGACAAAAGAATGAAGAATCGATAATATGTTTCGATTGATATATTGTAATTTTTATTTTCTTTTCTCTATAATAGAACCATGATATTATGGTTATTTATTATTTTACTTGTAGCTTTGCATGTTTCTTTACTTATCTACATTATAATATGATTTACTATGTATGTTGATAACATGGCATGTAGAATAAGGAGTGCCACTTATTTAAAATTGTTCATGCATGTTAACATAAAACCTTGTCTTTTAAAATATTGAATGGGAGAGAGTTTTCGAAAAGAGGACCTAAGGCCTCCATCATTGATCCATACGTAGCACTTAGTGGTTTCAACCCCTAGGAAGGGATTTTATCATGTATCTAGTTAGATCTTTGAAGGGATAATTTATTTTAGCATGATTTATCATTGTACATCCCTAGGTGGAGATTATAAGTCATGGATAAAATAGTTGAAACAATGGTTATACATTTAAGATTATTTTTTTTACTAACCTCCTTTAGGAGCTCTGTTAATAAAATTAATGGCCAAAGAAAACAATTATTAGTATATGCTAGATCATACGGGTCTTGGATGGCATATATTAATCTAAGGGGATTTGTGTTCCTAATTGAATTTGGCAAGTCTCCCCTATGCGGTTTGTTGGATTCCATGTTGAGAACTATCGTTGTAAGGTTGTGATATTTTCAAGGTTTTCACACACACACACAATTGTATGGTTACTTGTTTGCGTTATCTTATTAAACTGTTGTGGAATGTTTGCTTATATTTGGTATATGAATCTTTATTGTAAATTAAAATGTCTAAAAATGTTTTATCATCGATACTCGATGTGAACATGTTAACTAGCAAAGTTACAATGATTGAAAAAGGAATCTAAATATCATTCTTTCCTTTGAGAAACAAAAATTTGTGCTAATAACATCGTGTCCTCTCGAACCTACCAAGGAATTCACTAATGAGGAAATCCAAGTGTATGATCACTAGAAGGAGACTAGCGATCAGGCCCATTACTACATTATGGCCAGCACAAATAAGGTTCTATAGGCTCAACATGAAGGTTATGAGACACCTTGGTAGATCTTGGATAATCTTAAAGGTGTGTTTTAAGGCCAAGCCCTAATGAAACGGCAAGGGGCCCTTCAAAAACTCTTAAACTACAAAAAAGACCGAGGACTCTATGAAGGAGCATACAATGTTAGTTATGGGATACCTCACTAAGGCTCAAACCCATAGAGCTGATATTACACTAAGTAATAGAGCCTATGGTCTTTGATACTCTATCTAAGGAGTTCATCCTGTTTAGAGCTTCATATAACTAGAGCAATAGATACGGATGTGACCTTGATGAAGCTAATGAAGTATTATAAGAGTGCAAAAATCTAATCAGGAAAACTCCTACTAGTGTGAGACTAACTTGATAGTTGCATCTAGCTCTAATCCTAACCAGGGGATGGAAAGAAACAGAGGGCTAAGAATGAGAAGTCTTCTGTCCCAACAAAAGGAAAGGATAAGAAGAATAAAAAGAAGAACACAAAAAAGCTTAAGTGCTTTTCAGTGGGAGAGTTGGGCTCCTCAAAAGAAGAATTGTAAGGACTTCCTTTCTCGAGGAGGTAAGTGTGAACTTCTAGTTATTGAAACTTGGTTGATTGAGGAATCAAGTGACACTTGGGTCATAGATTCTGGAGTGACTAAGCACGTTTGTGTTTTTCTACAAGGGTTCAAGAAATGAGAAGTCGGCTGTTTGAGCACTTTATATTACAAATAGCCAATGGATCCTTGGTGTTGGCTGAAGTAGTGGGAGAGTCCATCTTTATTTTCATAGTTTTATGATTTTAGTTTTGAAAGATTATTTTTATGTTCCTAAACTTAAAAGGAATTTAATTTCTATCGTTTGTTTTTTTTGAAGACTCTTATTCAATATCTTTTAATAATAAAGTTGTGAGTCGCAAAAACAAATCTTTTATCTGCGATAGATGGATGTAAAATAGTCTATATTTTATCAAACCTAAGATGAACTCACTACTAAACACTGAGGTTAATGATAACTCTAAAAGACTTAAAACTTCTCATTCTAATAAGACTTATCTTTGGTATTTACGATTAGGTCATATTAGCCTGAACAAGATTCAAAGGCTAGTAAAGGATGGACCTTTAAGTCACTTAAAAGTAGAATCTATACCACAATGTGAATCTTGTGTTGAGGGCAAAAAGACCAAAAGACCATTTGGGTCTAAGGGCAATAGGGCCACAGTGGTTCTAGAACTTGTGCATAGTGATGCTTGTGGTCCCATAAACATCAGGGCACGTGAATGTTATGAGCACATCGTTACTTTTTTTGATGATTACTCAAGATATGGGGAAGTCTACCTAATGCATCATAAAAGTGAAACTTTGACAATTTTAGGGAGTTTCAAGCTAAAGCGGAGAAGCAATTAGGTAAACATATAAAAGCATTTCTATCGGATCGAGGTGGAAAAAACCTCTTCGATGAGTTCGTTGAACACTTATTAAAGAATGAAATTTTATCCCATTTGACTGCGATGGGTACTTTGCAGCAAAATGACATAGCTGAGAGAAGGAATAAGACTTTGTTTGACATGGTTAGGTCCATGATGAATTATTCTATGCTACGTTTTTCCTTTTGGGGATATGCATTACAAACCACACGTTATGTTTTGGACAATGTGCCTTCAAAATTGGTTCCTAAATCTCCTCACAAGTTGTGGATGGGTAGGAAGACATCCTTAAACCATATTCATATATGGAGATGTCTGACTCATGTCTTATACAAGGAAGCAAACAAGTTGGAAGCACATTCAAAAGTTTGTATATTTGTAGAATATTCAAAAGGGACTAAAAGGGGTTATTTCTATAACGTAAAAGAAAATAAAGTCATGCTTTCAACAAATGCAACATTCCTTGAGGAAAATTACATGAATGACTTTAAGCCTCATAGTAAAGTGGTACTCGAGTAGTTAATTAGTAATCCAATCACTCGGGAGGTTTCGGTTGAAGCCAGTCCAATCAATGTGCAAAAACTGACCAAACAACAACCTAGGGGGCTTCTAGGTAGCGAGAGGATCGGGCATCAACCCGAGAGGTATATGTTCAATGGCAAAGCCTACTTGGCCGAACTGATTGAAAATGATAGGGATCCTTATGCTTACACAGAGCCTATAGAGGATGTTGATTCAAGGCTCTGGATAGAAACTATGAACATTGAGATAAAGTCTATAGAGACTAATCAAGTCTGGGAACTTATGCATCTTATCAAAATGGTAAAACCCAAGGGTGTAAGTGAATCTACAAGAGAAAGAGAGGAGTAGATAGGAAAGTCAAAACCTATAAGGCTAGACTAATAGCTAAGGGATACATACAAAACAAAGGAATTGATTATCAGAAAACCTTTTTGTTTGTAGCCATGCTTAAGTCTGTCCATGTTCTCTTGTCCATAGCTGCCGCTCTAGACTATGATATTTGGCAAATGGATGTCAAGATAGCTTTTTTGAATGGCTATCTTGATAAGTCCATAAATATGGTATAACTAGACGAGTTCAAGGCTAAGGGTCAAGAGAGCAAGGTCTATAAGCTACTAAAGTCAATTAATAGACTTAAGCAGGCTTCCGTTTCTTGGAGCATAAGATTTGATCAAGTGATCAAGACTTATGGGTTTGAACAAAAGATGGACGGATCATGTGTTTATAAACACATTAGGAATAGGAAGGTGGTTTTTCTACTACTCTATATAGATGGCATTCTTGTTGGCAATAACGTTGGGGCATTGTCATCGGTCAAATTATCATTGACCAAGTAGTTTGACATGCAGGACTTAGGTGAAGCTAATTATGCTCTAGGTATCCAAATCTTGCATGATAGGAAGAATAAAATGATGGCTTTATACCAAACTGTATGCATAGATAAAATTCTCAAGAAGTATAAAATACAGAATTCCAAGAAATGTAGGCAACCATCTAGGTCTAGAATTACTCTTTCTAGGAAAGACTCCCTAAAATCTGATGAAGAAAGATAATATATGAAGAAGGAGCCTTATGCTTTAGCAGTAGGTAGTCTCATGTATGGGATGCTTTGTACATGACCAAACATTTGTTATGTAGTTAGGATAGTAAGTCAATTTTAGTTAGATCTAGAACCAAACCGCTGGATTGTGGTCAGGCATATTTTGAAGTACCTAAGAAGCACTAGAGGTTATATGCTAGTGTATTTGGGTGAGGATTTAACACCTCTTGGATACACTAATTTGGATTTCCCATCCTGTTTGGATTCAAGAAGATCAACTTCTGGTTCTGTGTTTACTCTGGGTGGAGGTGCCATTATTTAAAGAAGTGTCAAGCACAATTGTACATCAAATTTAATGATTGAGGCTGAGTATGTGGCAACTAATGATGCTTCGAAAGAAGCAATGCTGCTCTGTAAGTTCCTTGGGGATCTTGAGGTAGTTCCTAGTATGGATAAGGTGGTACAGTTGTATTTTGATAACACTACAGGGATAGCTAATGCTAAGGAAGCAAGATTTCACAAGAAGAGTAATCATATTCATTAGAAGTATCATGTGATAAATAGAATTTATCCTTAAACTGATTATGAATATCCTATAGGAATGTGACACATTATGACATATCATGGACAGTTAGCTTATTGGAGCTTTGTAATTTTATATAGTTTAAGAGTGCAGCTTTAATCTTTTAGTGGAGTAGTGTTAAAGTTGATAATTATAAAATAAGTACCTAGGATATTGTATTTTAGAATTATAGTATCTTGAACTATATATGTCCATCAGGTCCCTTATGCTAGCTTATAATATATCCTACAATGATATGACGTGTTTTTCTTACATATTGGTGACTTATGTTAAATTATTAGATTGGCTAAAATTTGATAATATTGGATTTAATAATTCATATTCATTTATCAATTGAATTATTATGCAAGTTAATTTAAGACGAACATGCTGATTTATTTGGATAATATTTTATTTACTATGGGATTATCTTTATCTGACTATTTTAATCAGATAACTTCTCTTTTAGGTTATTTGAATTAAACTAAGGCTCTATCTAAGATTCCCATGTGAAAATAAGATATTCTAAGGATTCTAGGTTATTGCACGGTCGGTAGGCCGATGGCAAAGTTTGGCAGGCTGGTGGAGTAAGTTCGACTGACCGATCTCCCAAATCCGCATGCTAAATATGTGATAATCGGTATACATGCTTTTTATATGTTTTCATCAGAAGTTGTTCCAGGCTCAAATTTTGACGCCTTATCTAATAAGGTTTAGCCACAAATTTGACCACTATAAGGGGTGAGTTTTCTTTGTTATCCAGATCATTTGAGAAGCATAGAGTGAGTACTTTAGTGAGAAAAACTTAGAAACTCCTTGACAGCTATTGTTCAACATCAAGAATCTTAGCTCTAGATTTTCTCAAGTGGTTAGACGGTGAGTCACTGAAGGAAAAGCTATATGACATGTGGCCACCTACACTTCGATCGTGAATAAAGAATAGCAAAAAAGTCCAGTTGGTTGAGGCTCTTCTAGAATATTCTTATTTTCACGGATTCTTGCTGCTTTTGGTATACAAAAGTGGTTAGTAAGATCTGGTATTAATTTATGTATTTACTATGTCAAACTTATGCTTTAGAAAATACTCTAATTTAAAAATTTTAAAATTCTGCTACATACTGTTTTCCAACATTGTATACGTAAATAATTAGACAAAGATTGCTTCTCGCTCAAAGTAACATCAGTTTAGGTTTCATAGACTTCTAAGTTGTCTGATTATAATCACAACAAATCTATTGTAAAATAATATACTAAAAGATAAGAATCTTATACTTACATGGAGGACTTGAAACCGACGTGTGGCGATATGTATTAGAAACGAAAACCACTTTAATACTATTATTATAACACCCCCTTATGGGCATTGAAAGGATCGTTATGTTAGCATTAGACTTAATAATTACCAATAAGCAGTTCAAAAAAAATCAATAACACTTAGAGAAATATCCTAAGAAAACATTCAATTTTTTTATATGAAAACCACTTATTGGATTTACTTCTCCCTTTTTAGTTAGCTCGATAGAACATGAAAGGCGTTTGGCAAATTGACCACCTATAGAAGTAGTTACCTTACAAACACATGACATCTAAAAAAATATAAGCTTACATATATGTCACAAGCATTCATAAATTCTACAATAAAACTAATAGCTATTAAGACAAGTTATAATGTAACATGCAACGTACTGTAGTGCTCAAAAAATAACCTAAGTAAACAAAAATCTAAAAACACAAAATTTGTATTCAGTAATAACCATAAATCAAAAATAATAAATCACATGTAGAACTACATCTCAAACAAACAAAAGTGCAAAACATAATAATTTCAGCATTGTTTGAGTTTTAATTCCTTTCATGATATGACTCAACTTACAATTCAACACTCCTTGCACACATACCCATCCTTGTCCTCTATCCTATTCAACCTGTCTCTTTCCTTTATCTACAACATGATATAAACTAAGTAAGCATAAGTTTAGTAAGTACAATTTCCTATCACACAACATAAAACATTTTCATAAAAAATCATTATATAACATTGTAACCATAATCATAGTAGTGCACAAGGCACACTTTTATGTTGAACATATCTTTTCATTTAAACTTTAGTATTAAAACATTACTCATTTTATTTTTAGAGGCCCAAGAGTTGCACCATTAACATCAAAGGCATGCCATCATGAGAGGAGCGGAGTAGTGTAACACCCGTTGTTTTCTTTAATTCACGATGTGTAATGTTTAATGATTTTATGCATCAATATGAAAAAAAATTATCACTTAGAAGCACGTTTTGTGTGATATTTCTAGATATGATATTTATGATTCTGAAATTTATTATGAACTAATGTCTTTTGCAGTAGATGGATTAAGGAAATTCCAAGGACATAACGTGCCTAATGTATGATTACTATGATTTCTTATTTGAAAATGTTCTACTTTGGTGAGGATTTTCATCTGTTTGGATGTGATATTCTAATCTTTTGAATGTTTAGGAGATGTGTTTTAATCTTTTAGAAAATTATTTGACTTTAGAAATCATTTTGTTTAATTTTGGAAAATTTTCTATATTTTTGGACTCTTAAAAAAAATACTGTAGCATGAATAGTTACAAATGACTGCACAGTAGCTTAAATAGAATTAAAATGACACATTGTAGCATGACTGGTACACAAAATGACAGAACAATAACAAAAACGATGCCACTATAGCATGATACTGTAAAACAACATCCTATAGCTGTGCATAGTAGAAACGACAACAATACTATAGCATTGTTTTCTTCATAAATGGTACTATAGCAACTGAAACAAGAAACTTTTCCTCCACATTTTCTTCAATCATTGACGTTTTAAACCACTCTAAGCTCCCTCCTAACTTCTTAAAACACCTTAAAAATTCTTTATGACTCACCAAGTCATCATTTAACAGGTTTAAGATATTTTTTCTTGGAACAACATGCTCACTTTTTCGTCTATTCCTGACAACCTCCAACCAGCCCACCTATACCATCTCCACATCTCTATATTTTCTATTCATTACCCTCTATTTAGCAGGGAATCATGCTAGACCACATCATAATGTCCACAAAAGCATATGAACTACTATTTTGTTTTCCACTCATGTTCTCCACCAATGCCTCCCATAAGCCATCGACTCCACCATCACCCCACATTTCCCTTACTCTCTTGGCTAAGTTCCTTACTGCAGTAAGGTCACACTTTAGGAGCAAAACAAAATACCTCTAATCTTCTTCTCTCTTTCTTTCTTTCTCATGCGCTTCCTCTCATTTGCTCACACCCGAGACCAACACACATGCTCATACAAACCTCACTCTAAACCATGTTTTTCTAGCCATTAAAGCTTGCCCATCAGCCCTTAAAGCTCACTCTCTGACCTCTATAAACCATCAGCAAAACATTTCTCTAAAACCTATAGCTAAATGGATGAGTTACAACGTGTTTTGCCAAAACTGTCATCAAAGTTGGAATAGAGTTTCGGCCATGTTTTGCAGTCGATTTTCTATCAATTTTTATACCAAATTTTTACCTTGATATTACGACATATGTGGGTATGATTTTGTGTGGTTTAATGTTCAATTTTGTTTAAGAAACAAAATTTTAATGGATATTATTTTAATCCCGTAATTAGGCAAAAACCTACATTTCAAGATATTTCTAGGAAGAATAGACTTGATATTTTGAGAAAATTCCCTTTGGTCATTGTTTATATAATGTTGGGCATTTTCCACAAAAAATTTGGATTCAAATATGCTATTTTTGATTTGTTTGAGAATTTACACTAAATGTTGTTCTTATGGTCCTTAAACTACCTTTAAATGTGATGATTTGTTTGATGATGTTATGGAATGTGTTTAATGCTAGAAAAAATTTTCAATGCTTATTTATGTGTCTAATTTATGCCTCCAAATTTTTACTTTTATGCATATGTTAGAAATAAAGATAAAAATCATGGAAAGAACACTGCTCAGTGATTCAGTATTTTTTACTGTATGTTTTTGAAAAAGTTAGAATATTTAAAAAATACTTACATGATCCAAATATAATGAATATAAATCCGGTACTATATATGGATGTTAAGAATGTTCTACTAATTTATGCTTGTAAATTATTATTTTCATGTGTACGTTAGAAATAAAGATAAAAATCATGGTAGGAACACTTCTCAATGTTTTAGTACTTTTACTGCAACATTTTTGAAAAAGTTTGAATATTTGAAAAATACTTAAAAGGGTCCACACATAACAAAAATGCTCAGTGTGACTTATGCTTTATAGTGACTATGTCAAAGATGAAATGACTCATGCTATGGTTAAAGTTTTTATAACACTTTGTGAGATCACATAATGTACTTAGTAAGCTTAATCCTTATATAAGTTAAATCTTGTTGCAGATAAAGGTAAGGCTATAGCTATAGATGGAGGATGGATAGACATATGTGTATGCAAGGGATGTGGTGTTGGATCATAGAGTTACAATATGAAATGAAATGATCATAAGGCTACTTTAAATCATTTCCGTTCTAAGTAGCGATCATGTCTTCAACTCCCTAATCTACGAGGTATTAGTAGGAAGCAGCTATAAATGGCTAAAGTAAGAGGGATGGACCCCACCAACAAAATTCTAGAATTGCGCTACTAATTTTTGCTTATTATTTCACTTGGCCCAAAATGTCAAGGCCCAAAACAACCTAACCCATTTCAGCCTAGAACGTTTGGGCCTAGTTCAAATTTTGGCCTAACTCAATTTAATCTTTGCACATGGACTCCACACATGTTAAGCACAATGCTCTGTTCTTTGTCTATTTATATGATTATTGTATGTAAGAGCTCATTTCTTGGAGCTCACCGTCTCTCTACATTTTTCATTCTCTCTTTAACTCTCATATCCTCTTCCTTCTCTCTAGATCTTCTTCTCTTTAAAATATTTTTTAGAACTTTTCTAACCTTCTACCTTGATTCTTTTCTTTATCTTTCTCTCTTTTACGATGGACCCAAAGTACTGACACTTGAGAAAGTATTTCCTTTCACTTTCCTAGAAATTCCTCAGAAAGAAATCAAGACAAGGATCACTCGATTGTAGATTATCATGCGTTTTGGTAGCCCTAGTGATGTGAGAATACTGATAGAAGGGAAGATTCGTCTGAGTGACTTTGATCAAAATGCTGGTCTATTAGGTATGGACACCAATTGTAGTGCAATGAAAAGAAGGGCTCGTGCCATCATGGTCACATATAACAAATGTGGACGATAATTTTGTAATGGTAAGTTTACGTCACCTGGATTTGTGTCAGTAAATAGAAAGGATAAAATAAATTTCTATAGGGATGGACTTTCTAAGGAGAACTTGAATGACCTCGATGCTTCTCTTCAGAATCATCCTAGTGAATATGTCCAAGGTACAATTTCTGAACTCTGGCCTAAATTCTATGTAGAGAGACAACATCTTAGGAATATGGTAATTCACGATCCTATTTGCCAAATCCTAAGAAGATGAAGAATAAATCATCGCTCTTTAGAGGCCATCTAAGTATTTGTTTGTTTGAAATCGTTACAGTAGATGTTTAATAATGTGTGTTGTTTGCCTTGTAAAAATTGCTATGAATTCAGAATATTTGTTGTTTTTAGATTGTCATAGTAAGTGTTGAATAATTAGTGTCTCTTTATTTTATTGTTTTCTTTAAAATATATATATATATATCATCTTGTTATGTACATCACATGTCGTACTGTACCATGTTTGAATTTTCAAATACTTATCTAGACTTTTCAAGATTCATGTATTATATTTCAAAAGTTCTAAAAAGCTCTATAGTAGTTTATCATTTATGTCAATTCTTCTGATTCGGAGTATATTTGTTAAAAAGTATACAGGCATGTAAAATATATTTGGTCAAATTACCTTTAATTGTCAAAAGTTATACATTTGAGACTCACTTTTTCAAAAGTCAACCTGACTTTTCATAACTTGTCAATGTCTTTTTCTCAACTTCTTACCTACTTAATATTTTGCTTAGATCATTCGATTACCTACTTGTTACCTACTTGTCAGTCTCCTTAGTCCTTTTACATTTTCATCATCTTTAAAATCCCATTCAGGGCTCAGGGTTTAGATAGAGCAAACTTAAAACAAAACCAAAAATAGAAAAGAAGAAAAAAGAGTCAACTAGTCATACAAATTAAACATGTCTACCTTCCATTCCTTCAAGAAAATAAGAAATGTTTATGCCTTTTGTGGTTCCAGCCCTAGGAAAGATAAAGTCTACCTAAAAGCCACAAAACATTCAGGACAAGGATTAGGGTGTAGAAAGATTAACCTAATTTATGGGGATGGTAGTTTAGGATTAATGGGGAGTGGAGCGACAACAACTAAGTCTAATGGTGCCAAAGTCACAAGGATTATCCCTCGCCTCCTAGCTGAAGGGAACCTATGTGGGAAAACTATAGATAGGAAAAAAGGAGTTTTGGGCATCCCTAAGCGTCTTAAAATTATGATTGATAAGTCTGATGCTTTTATAGCATTACCTAGTTGTTTAGGCAACCTAGAGGAGATATTCATAGTTGCTAGCAGGAATATATTAGGTATTCACTCTAACCCTTGGGCCTCTTGAATGTAAATGGCTTTATGACGATTTTTTAAAATTTTTGGATTACGCTGTGGAACAAAACTTCGTTGCAGAGTCGAGGAGACAAATCTTTGTTACTACTTCAATAGCTAAGGAACTACTAGATAAGATGCAAATCATCCATCTGGAGTCTCACACTGCAACGTCCAAGCTTGATTAGGAGCAGGGAAGGTGGAAGTGGCCATTAGAATTGAATCTCCACTTGTAATCTTTTTTTTTTGCCTATAGCATGAACGTCTGTATTTACTGTATCCTAAATAACTACTCTCCTGTTCACCGTGTATTTCTTGTGGCATGCTATTGTTAAAACCTTTATATTTATTTAACTCCAATATTGGGATGGCTGGTGTTATAGAGTATTTGGTACTCTCGAAACTGCATCCCATTTAAGGTATAAACTTTTGTTTATCGAAGCTTCATTATTCTCTATGTATGCATGATTTGGATAGCTTATTATACAAAGTGCTTTGTATGCCCAAAATGTATCCATGTCATGTTTGAAATTGTGGAAATGCTCCATAAATATATATGTATGTTATTTGGTGTAAGTATTTGTATTGGGAGAAAGAATAGCTATTTATAGAAGAGCCCTAAGCTTTTCTACAATTATGGGGTTCCTTTTGAACTCCCTATATATTAATTTAATGTTCCTTTTTAATATAAATACGTGTTATCCATTTTAGTTAGGATTGTGATGCAAGACAAGAATACACAAATATTTCTCTAGCAATAGCCTCGTTTGATTATAAACCACAGTTCAAAAATAATAAAGTGCTGAAGGATGTGATCAACTTATGCACTTCACTAATCATATTCTAAGGTCACAAAGCTTATAAATATAGAGCCTATTAGCAATACTCTTGTTGAGAGATTAAGTATTTCAAGTAAGCTTGATATCTTAAGTAAATGAATAGAGACAAGGCAACCTAAAATAGAGACAAATAACATTGATGATGTAGAGTTGTCAGGGAAAGTACAATGGATTACGATTTTTACTTGTATGATAGATTTAGAATTCAGAGGATGTGACACCCATTATTATTAATAGGTATAATTCTGACCAAATTTAGTATTAGTTTGTCGATTAAAACTTTTGTAAAATTTTGTTTCATCTAAGATCTATTCCATATTATTTATTTCACCTATTTCTAATTTTTCTAAAAGTTCTCCTATATCTATTTAGCATATTTACCCAAAATGTCCATGGAACTTTTAATTAATCTCAAAAATGCCATTTGGCATTATTCGCTACAAAGCCTTTTAAGATGATTACAAAGATGACCATATCCCATTACGTAGATGACCATTTCCTGTAACAATAAAACAAGGACTAAGGATTTTGCAAGCAAAGTCATCATTTTCTATAATCTTGAGGTTAGACTTTTCTAAACTAAAACTTTGCTTTAAATTTGTATGCTACTATAAAATATTGTTTTGATGTTTATAGATGATTATACAACATTTTTTAACCTTTATATATTTACATCTCTGTTATTAATAAGTTCTTGAGTTAGTTTTTAAAAAGTTCTAATTTTTGGTGTTAGATTGTGTGTTGAGCATGAAAATTTGGCAAAAAAAATTTGTTTACATGTGTTTTAACATGATATTCTATAATCTTTGTGCATTTTCTAAGTTTTGGGATTTGATAAATAGGTCGAATTGAGCTTTGAAGCTCAAAATCTTTAAAAATTGAAAACCAAAGTTTTCTAGATTTTGTCTTTGGTGGTAGGCTGGACTTGCTAATCTGCATGTCAATCGTGTAGTTCAATTGGGCTATTTTAACCCATCATTTTTTATCATTTTATGATTAGGAAATATTCCAAAGATTATATTTTGTGTCAAAAAAATTAAGAGTATAAAGTTTCATTTTAATGATTATGGCATACTAATAAAATAAATAAATGAAGCATTGACGTAACTATAGGTTAATGAACTGAATTTACCATCAAATATGTCAACTATCCACAATGTCTTCCATGCCTCAATGCTTAAGAAGTATATCCCACATGCCACGCATGTAATCAAGCCTCAAGTCATCAAGATACAAGAAGATCTTAGCTATGAGGAGAAGCCGGTCGAGATCTTGGACCAAAGAACCAAGACCCTAAGGAATAAAGAAATTACATTGGTTAAGGTCCTTTGGCATAACCACAATGTAGAAGAGACTACATGGGAATGAGAAGAATAAACAAAAATAAAGTACCCTCTATTGTTCTATATTTCTAGGAGAAAACTTTTATAAGAAAGGGAGGGTTGTAACACTCGCTATTTTTTTTAACTGGCGATATATAATGTTTAATGATTTTATCTATCAATATGAAGAAAATTATGACTTAGAAGCACATTTTGTGTGATATTTCTAATATGATATTTATAATTATGAAATTTATTATGAACTAATGTCTTTTGCAGTGGACGGACTAAGAAAATTCCAACTAAATAAAGTACCTAAGGCATGATTATTGTGATTTCTTGTTTGAGAATGTTCTACTTTAGTGATTTACTTGGATTTTCATCTATTTGGATATGATATTCTAATCTTTTGAATATTTAGGAGATTTATTTTAAATTTTTAGAGAATTATTTGACTTTAGAGATCATTTTGTTTAATTGTGGAAAATTTTCTATATTTTCAAACTTTTGAAAAAAAAAAGTAATATGGCATGAATAGTACCAAACAACAAAACTGTAGCTTAGATAGGACCAAAATGACACACTGTAGCACACCTTGTACACAAAACAATAGAACAGCAACAAAAACATCACTATAGCATGATAATGCAAGATGGCATCCTAAAAATGTGCATAGTAGAAATGAAAACAATATTGTAAAAACGACAACACTATAGCATTGTCTTCTTCGTGAATGTTACTATGGCAACCAAAACAAGAAACTTCCTTCTCCACATTTTCTTCAATCATTGACATTTTAAACCACTATAAGCTCCCCCCTAACTTCTCAAAACACCTTAAAATTTTTTTACAACTCATCAAGTCGTCATTTAAGAGGTTTAAGATAATTTTTTTTAACAACATCCTCACTTTTTCATCCACTCCCAGCAACCTCTGACCACCCCCTGCCTATACCATCCCACATCTCCATGTTTATGCTCATTTCCCTCTTTTTAGTAAGGAATCATGCTAGACCACATTATAATGTCCACAAAAGCATATGAACAATTATTCATTTCCACCCACGTTCTCGCCCAACGCCACCCATAAGCCATCGACTCCACCACCAGCCCACGTTGCTCGCTCCTCCATTGGCTGAGTTTCTTGTTGTAGTAGGGTCACACTATAGACCAAAACACATTACCTCCACTCTTCTCCTCTCTTCCTTTCTTTCTTACGTCCTCCCTCTCATTTACTCATGCCTAAGACCAACACATATGCTCATATAAACCTTACTCTAAACAAAGTTTTTCTAGCCATCAAAGCTTGTCCATCAACCATTAAAGCTCACTCTCCAACCTCTACAAACCATCCCAAATTATTTCTCCAAAATCAAAAGCTAAACGGACGAGTTACAGTGTGTTTTGTCGAAACCATCATCGGAGTCGGAATAGAGTTTCGGCCACGTCTTAAGGTTGGCTTTCTTTCATACCAAATTTTTACCATGATATTATGGTGTATATGGGTATGATTTTGTGTAGTTTAATGTTTGAGTTTGTTTAAGAAACAAAATTTTTGTGAACATTATTTTAATCTATTTTTAGGCAAAAACATGCATTTCAGGGTTTTTCTGTGAAGAATAGACATGATATTTTGAGAAAATTCTTTTTAAGCATTATTTATATATATGTTCAGCATCTTCCACAAAAAATTTGAATTTAAATATGCTATTTTCAATTTGTTTGAGAATTTGTACTAAATGTTGTTCTTACGGTCCTTAAACTGCATTTAAATGTGATGGTTTATTTGATGATGTTATAGGATGTGTTTAATATTAGAAAAATTTATGAATGCTCAATTATGTGTTAATTTATGCTAGCAAATTTTTCATGGCATGAACACTGCTTAGTGTTTTGGTACTTTTACTGCAACGTTTAAAAAAGTTGGAATATTTGAAAAATACTTAAAATGATTCAATCATAATGGAAATAAATCTGGTACTATATATGGATGTTAGGAATGTTTTGCTAAAATTTAGATCAATTAAATTTTTGTGAGGTTTTAGAAAATTCGTTGATCATTGAATGCCCATTAGTAGTTTACTATGGTAGAGTGTCCTTATAAATTCTAAAATGTTGGAAAAATGATTGTACTAGCTCAAACTTAATGAAATTAATTATGGTGGTATATTTATATGTCTAGTATATCTTGTAAAAATTTCAAAGCCATTAGAATTTTTATGATTTTTATAAAATTTGTTTATTGTTACTGCCAAAACCAAAATTCCAGCAACAAAGTGATAATTTCAAGAACATGAAATAATGGCTATATTGATCTATTATTAGACATGTATGCTCTAAGGAGTAAAAATGTAATAAGTTTTTGGAGACATTTTTATCAATAAAGAATTTATTTATTGTTTATATACCAAATCTTGTCCTCTTTACGTTCATATTTGTTGAATGTATGTTAAGCAAACAATAGTCTGAGACTGTCAGTCTAAACCTTAAGAATTGGGCATATGATGGACAGATTATGCGGAAGACGTGATTCTTAAGGCGATAGTCTAAATCATAAGATCTGCAATTGAGGGGATAAAGTTGGGTGCTTTATTCATGTAAAGATTGTTATGTTGTCTATATCCCTTTTGGGAGATGGTTTGTCTTGACCATCGGAGGTGGATTCCATGAATAGAAACATTAGTACGTTGTCATAGGTGACGATGTGTTAGATTGGGACATAAAGTGAATTGATTTGGATTAATAATTCTATCACGGCAAATCGATTCACTTTAGACAATCATTTGTATTGTATCTTAATCCTGAGATGAATAATGGGCCGTTGTCTGGACTTGTGTCTTGATGTACCAAAGGATGACACCCACATCTTAATAGTGGTATACATGTCGATACGTGGGAGGCATGACCCTTAATAGCATAGACTTGTTAGTCATAGATATGGAATTCAAAACTCCTCTTTAGGAGTAATGATATCCTCTTATATGCGTTATCCAGTAATTAAAAAACTAGAGCGCTTAACCATTTGGATACATAGGTGTAACCGAATGGTATATTGTCTTTGGATGGTAAGTTTTTTGATGGTGAGATAATAGAACGTAAGATAAAAATAATTAGGAAGGTAAGACAAAATATATCCTTAAGCCGATTGTGGATAATCATTTGGGGATAAGATACACAATGATATGTCATGGAGACTTAGCTATATGAGCTTCGCAATTCTATGTAGTTCGAGAGTACAGCTCCAAGCTTTTAGTGGAGTAACATTGGAGTTGATAATTATGAAATATATATCTAGGATATTGGGTTTCGTAATTATTAGGAGCTTGAACTACATAGGTCCATTTGGTTCCCTTTGCTAGCTCACAACATCCTATGACGATACAACGTGCTTTTCCAATAATTGGTAACTTATGTCGGATTTATCATATTAGTTAAAATTTGGAAGAATCAGATAATTCATGTATGTTTATCGGTTGAATTAATTTTGTAATAAAATTGATTCAAGATAAACTTGTTGAATTATTGGGATTGGATAATTCATGTCAGTTTATCGGTTGATTTAATTTTGGATAAATTAGATCAAGATAACTTGTAGAATTATTGAGAATTCATTTATTTTCCTAGAGATTATCTAGATAAAGTTGTTTTGATCAGATAACTTCCCTATTGGGTTATTTGAATTAAAAGTGAGACTTTATCCTATAGAATCTTGGGTGAAAATTAAAAGATTCACGTTGATATTTATTTGGCATTCGGCCTGCCGATCCATGTGTTCGGCCTACCAATGGGGCTGTTCGGCTTGCCGATCATCCTGATCGGCCTGCCAATGAGCAAAGGTTAATATCACACGTTTTTACGCAGATCTTATTAGATATTGATCCGAACTTGATTCTGTTTTGAGTTTTTGAGACTTAATCTTATACGGACTGACCCTAGACCCAATCTCTATAAATAGGGAATAAGTCTTAAGAGTTATTTAGATCAGTTGAGAGATGGAGAGTAATACTCTGCTAGTGAGAATCTAAAAACTCCCTGAGAGCTTTTGTTCAAAAATCACGAACACGTGCTTTGGGTTCTCTCGATTGGTTGGAAGGAGAGTCATCTCGTGGAAGAGCTGTACGTGTGAGCCCACACTCACTCTAGTCTTGGATAGAGAATAGCAAAGAAGACCAGTTGGTTGAGGCTCTTCTAGGAACGTTACTTCTCTTCACGTTTTGCAAGGGTCCTTTGGCACACAAAGGTTAGTAAGATCTGGTAAATTTATGCATATAGCATGTCAAACTTGTGTTTTGAAAAATACTCTAATATAAAAATTCCATAAAAAATTTTGCTGCGTTATATTTTTCCAACAATTGGTATCAGAGCCATGGTTTTTACATGAATTTACGAGTTTGTGATCATGGTATATGTATAAATTTTCTGATCTTAATCTCTCCTATGCTTGAATTTAATTTTAGAGAGAGTTGGCACTCTAGGTTTCTATATATTTTATATGTTGTTATAGATTATGTGGTTAATGTTTATTAATTAATTATGGTTGATTAAATCATTATTTTTTTATTTATTAATTAATTAATTTATACTAGTTATGGTTCCTTAGTGGTTAGAATGTGTATCTAGGTTTTTCATGTAATTAGATAGTGGACTATCATTTTTGCCTGGGAATTATTGTTTAATTTTTAATTTGTAAGAATTTTGTAATTAAATAATTATTCAGAAAAGACGGATCTAGAAGACAGATCTCGAAGAAAGATGATGGCACTCCTAAGTATTTCCTGAGTCTCTAATTTTATGTTTTTGAATTGTTGAAAATAAAATTGATGAATTGCATTAAAAATTATATTTTCTGGAATGGGAGATTTCTGCTCGGTTGGCAAGCCGAACCTCACAATTCGGCAAGTCGATGGTCACAGATTGGTAGGCCAGACGTGTGGTTTGGCAGGCCGTCAGTGGGGCAGAAATTAGGTAGCTCTGGCGGCAGGCCAAACTTCTAGTTGGGTAGGCTGAACGCAAGCCGAACTTTCATGAATTGGCAAGCTGATCTTCTTGATCGACAGGCCGATGGTGCATGATCGACAGGCCGATCACCCAGATTGGTCTGCCGATCGAGAGCCAGAAAATTTCTAGAAAATGTGCAATTTTTTGGTGAAGTTTTAATTTAATTTTTGGGACAATTCTGAGAGACATTAAATTTGGATATGACCGGAAATATGAAGTATTCGATTCATATGGGATTGAAGACTTGAAGATGGGCATTACATGAAGAAGGATACAGCTAGAGGATCAAGGATGAAGAATCGATAATATGTCTCGATTATTCTCTTATAATCTTAGTTTTCTATTCTCTAGGGTGGAAACATAATATTACGGTTATTATTATTTTTCTTGTAGCTTTTCTTATTTGCTTTGCTTTTCTGCATTATAATATGATTTGCCAAGTATATTGATAACATGTCATATAGAATAGAGAGTGCCGCTCATATTAAAATTGTTAATGCATATTCTTAAAATAAAACCTTGACTTCAAAAGATTGAGTGGGCGAAGGTTTTCGAAGTGAGAACCTAAGGCCTCCATCGTTGGTCCATAGGCAGAACATGGTGGTCCCGACCACTAGGAAGGGATTGATCTTCTATATTTAAAACTTGTTTGGTTGAAGAATCCAGTGACATTTGGGTCATAGATTCTGGTGCAACTAATCATGTTTGTGTTTCTTTGGAGGGGTTCAAAGAAACGAGAAGTATGTTGCATGAAGACTTCACGCTTCGGATGGGCGATGGATCCTTGGTCTCAGCGGAAGCAGTGGGAGATGTCCATCTTTATTTTGATAATTATAGGAATTTATTTTTGCAAGATTGTTTTTATGTTCCTAAATTTAAAAGGAATTTAATTTCTATAGCTTGTTTATTTAAAGACTCCTATTTGGTTTCTTTTAATGATAAAGTGGTAATTCGTAAAAATAAATCTTTTATCTGTTCTAGATGGATGCAAAATAATCTATATTTTATCAAACCTAATATGGACTTATTGCTTAATACTGAGATGAATGATAATAACTCTAAAACACTTAAAACTTCTCACTCTAATAAGACTTATCTTTAACATTTGCACCTTGGTCATATTAACTTGAATAGGATTCAAAGGTCGATAAGAGATGGACCTTCAAGTCACTTAAAGGTGGAATCTATACCTCAATGTGAACCTTGTTTGGAAGGTAAAATTACCAAAAGACCATTCAAGTCTAAGGGCAATAGGGCCGAAGGGGTTCTAGAACTTGTGCATAGTGATGTTTGCAGACCGATCAACATCCGGGGATGAGGAGGGTATGAGTACTTTGTCACTTTTATTGATGATTACTTAAGATATGTGTATGTGTACCTGATGCACCACAAAAGCGAAACTTTTGACAAGTTCAGGGAGTTTTGGGCTGAAGTGGAAAGCAATTGGGTAGACCCATAAAGGCACTTTGATCTAATTGAGGTGGGAAATATCTTTCTGATAAGTTCTTGGAACACTTATTAGAGAATGGGATTTTATCCTATTTGACTGCGCCGGGCACTCTACAGCAAAATGGTATGGCGAAGAGAAGAAATAGGACTTTGTTGGACATGATTAGGTCCATAATGAGTTATTCATCATTGCCTTTATCCTTTTGGGGATATGCACTACAAACCGCATGTTATCTTTTGAACAATGTGCCTTCAAAATCAATCCCTAAGACTCCTCACGAGTTGTGGACGGGTAGGAAGACATCCTTAAACCATATTCGCATATGGGGATGTCTGGCTCATGTCCTGTTTAAGGATTCGAATAAGTTAGAAGCACGTTCAGAAGTTTGCATGTTTGTAGGATATCCAAAAGGGACTAAAGGGGGTTATTTCTATAACCCAAAGGAAAATAAAGTCGTGGTTTCAACTAATGCAACTTTCCTTGAGGAAAGTTACATAGATGACTTTAAACCTCAAAGCATAGTGGTGCTTGAGGAGTTAAGGAGTGATTTGATCACTTTAGAGATTTCAAATGAAACCGTTCCGATCAGCATAGAAAAACCTAACAAACCTGAACAACAACCTCAGGGGCTTCGATGTTGTTGGGAGGATTTGGCGTCAACCTGAGAGGTATACGTTCAATGGGGAGGTCTTTTTGGCTGAACCGAATGAATATGACAGGGATCCTTATACATACGCAGAAGCTATGAAGGATGTTGATTCAAAACTCTGGATAGAGGCCATGAACATAGAGATGAAGTTGATGGAGACTAATCAGGCCTAGGAGCTTGTGGATCTTCCCAAAGATGTAAAACCCATAGGGTGTAAGTGGATCTACAAGAGGAAAAGAGGAGTGGATGGAAGGTTTGAAACCTTTAAGGCTAGACTTGTAGCTAAGGGTTACACGCAAAAGGAAGGAATCGATTATGAGGAAGCCTTTTCACCTGTAACCATGCGTAAGTCCATCTAGATTCTCTTGTCCATAGTTGTCATTCTCGACTACAAGATTTGGCAGATGGATGACAAGACGGCTTTTCTAAATGGCTATCTTGATAAGTCCATTTATACGGAACAGCCAAACGGGTTCAAGGTCACGGGTCTAGAGGGTAAGGTTTGTAAGCTACTAAAGTCAATTTATGGACTTAAGCAAGCTTCTCGTTCTTGGAACATAAGATTTGATCAGGTGATCAAGAATTATGGGTTCTCACAAAATGTGGATGAACCATGTATTTATAAACACATTAAGGATGGGAAGGTGGTTTTTCTACTATTCTATGTAGATGACATTCTACTAATTGGCAATGACATTGGGGCATTGTCATTGGTCAAATTATGGTTGACCAAGCAGTTTGACATGAAGGACTTAGGTGAGACTAATTTTGTTCTCGGTATCCAAATCTTTCGGGATAGGAAGAACAAAATGATAGCTTTGTCCTAGGCTAGCTACATAGATAAAATTCTTAGGAGGTTTCCAATGCAGGATTCCAAGAAAGGTGGGCAGTCATCTAGATCTAGAATTACTCTTTCTAAGAAAGACTCTCCAAAGTCTTATGAAGAAAGAGAATACATGAAGGTGCCTTATGCTTCGACAGTAGGTAGTCTCATGTATGCCATGTTTTGCATGCGACCGAATATTAGTTATACGTTCAGGATTATGAGTCGATTTTAGGCGAATCTAGGACCGAACCACTGGGTTGCAGTAAAGCATATTTTCAAGTATCTGAGAAGGACTCGAAGGTATATGCTTGTGTATTTAGGTGAGGACTTGACTCCTCTACGATTCATTGACTCGAATTTTCAATCCTGTCTGGATTCTAGGAAATCGAATTTGGGTTTCGTGTTTACTCTGGGTGGCGGTGCCATCAGTTGGAGAAGTGTGAAGCAAGATTACACTTCAGATTCAACGATGGAGGCCAAGTATGTGGTAGCTAGTGACTCTTCGAAAGAAGCAGTATGGCTCTGCAAGTTCCTTGGGGATCCTAAGATAGTTCCTGGTATGGATAAGACGGTATCATTGTACTATGGCAATAGTGTGGCGGTAGCTAATGCTAAGGAACCAAGATTTCACAAGAAGAGTAAGCATATTGATCGAAAGTATCATGTGATAAAGGACTTTGTTGAGGGTGGGCATGTCATGGTGTGCAAGATCGCGTCAGAGGACAATTTAGCTTATCCATTTATGAAGACACTTACTGGGAGAGTCTTCGAGAAGCATGTGGAAGCAATGGGGATGCGAGATTTGTCGTATTTACTCACTTAATGTAAGTGGGGGATTGGTAGACATGTATGCCCTAAGGAGTAAAAATGTAATAAGCTTTTGGAGACATTTTTATCAATAAAGAATTTATTTATTGTTTATATACCAAATCTTGTAGTCTTTAAGTTTATATTTGTTGAATGTGTGTTAAGCAAACAATAGTCTGAGACTGTCAGTCTAAACCTTAAGAATTAGGCATATGATGGACAGCTTATGTAGAAGACGTGATTCTTAAGGTGATAGTCTAAATCATAAGATCCGCAATCAAGAGAATAAAGTTGGGTGCTTTATTCATGTAAAGATTGTTATGTTGTCTATATCCTTTTTGGGAGATGGTTTGTCTTGACCATCAAAGGTGGACTCCATGAATAAAAATATTAGCACGTTGTCATAGGTAATGATGTGTTGGATCAGGACATAAAGTGAATTAATTTGGATTAATAATTCTATCTCGGCAAATTAATTCACTTTAGACAATCATTTGTATTGTATCTTAATCCTGAGATGAATAATGGACCCGTTGTCTTGACTTGTGTCTTTTGATGTACCAAAGGGTGACACCCACATCTTAATAGTGGTATGCATATTGATACTTTGGAGACATGACTCTTGATAGCGTAGACTTGTTATTCATAGATATGGAATTCATAACTCCTCTTTAGGAGTAATGTTATCCTTTTATATGCATTATCCTATAATTGGAAAACTAAAGCGCTCAACCATTTAGATACATAGGTGTAACCGAATGGTATACTGTCTTTAGATGGTAAGTTTTTCGATGGTGAGATAATAGAACGTAAGATAAAAATAATTAGGAAAGTAAGATAAAACATGTCCTTAAGCCGATTATGGATAATCATATGGGATACGATACACTATGATATGTCATGGAGACTTAGCTATATGAGCTTCATAATTCTATGTAGTTCGATAGTGTAGCTCCAAGCTTTTAGTGGAGTAGCGTTCGAGTTGATAATTATAAAATGTATATCTGGAATATTGGGTTTCGTAATTATCGAGAGCTTGAATTATATAGGTCCATTTGGTCCCCTTTGCTAGCTCGTAACATCCTTTAACGATACAGAGTGCTTTTCCAATAATTGGTAACTTATGTCGGATTTGTCAGATTGGTTAAAATTTGAAAGAATCAGATAATTCAAGTCTCTTTATCAGTTGAATTAATTTTGTGATAAAATTGATTTGAGATAAACTTGTTGAATTATTTGGATTGGATAATTCTTATCTGTTTATCGGTTGATTTAATTTTGGTTAAATTAGATCAAAATAAACTTGTAGAATTATTGGGAATTCATTTATTTTCCTAGAGATTATCTAGATAAAGTTGTTTTCATCAGATAAGTTCTCTATTGGGTTATTTGAATTAAAAGTGAGACTTTATCCTATAGAATCTCAGGTGAAAAATAAAAGATTCACAGAGATATTTATTCGGCAGTTCGGCCTGCCGATCCACATGTTCAGCCTGTCGATGGGGCTATTTGGCCTGTCGATGAGCGAAGGATAAGATCACGTGTTTTTATGCAGATCTTATCAGATATTGATCCGAACTTGATTCTGTTTTGAGTTTTTGAGACCTAATCTGATAAGGACTGACCCTAGACCCAATCTCTATAAATAGGGAATAAGTCTTAAGAGTTATTTAGATCAGTTGAGAGATTAAGAGTGATAATCTGCTAGTAAGAATCTGAAAACTCCCTAAGAGCTATTGTTCACAAATCGTGAACACTTGCTTTGGGTTCTCTCGATTGGTTGGAAGGAGAGTCATCTCGTGGAAGAGCTGTACGTGTGAGCCCACACTCACTCCGATCGTGGATAGAGAATAGCAAAGAAGACCAATTGGTTGAGGCTCTTCTGGAATGTTACTTCTCTTCACGTTTTACAAGGGTTCTTTGGCACACAAAGGTTAGTAAGATCTGGTTAATTTATGCATATAGCATGTCAAACTTGTGTTTTGAAAAATATTCTGATATAAAAATTGCATTAAAAATTTCGCTGTGTTCTATTTTTCCAACATCTAATTATAGTGAAATTGAATCTGACGATTGTTACAGATGTTAAGAATGCTTGGTAAAAATTTCAAGTCATTCTAAATTTTTTGTGATTTTTAAAACTTCACGAAATGCTAGCTGTCTATATTGTTTTTTCCAAAAAAGGAGTTACGTCTTAGAAAATATCAAAATAGTATTTAGACTAATCTACAAGTAATGAATTTTCTTTAGGTGACATGAATGGATGTTGCTAACATTGTAGTAAAATTCTAGAGTCATTGAAATTTTGTATGATTTTATAAAAATCATGGAGTGATGACTGTCGCATTAAAATATTGAACCTGCCTAAAATGTGATGGTGGTGTAAGTTATTTTAAGTAATCAAGTATAGAATTGCTTATTGTAATGACCATGGATGTGATGTTTTGAGTATGTTTTTATGCCAAAAATGTTTTTTTATCAATGTGTTATAATATTAAAGACATTCGAGTCACTTAAGTCATTGGAAGTAGAGAGGAAACCATTCACTTGTAAGAGGTTAAGTAAATTTGCTTTTAGTCAAGTAAGTACATCTCATCTATAACATGATTAAGAATTATGAAAGGTTTTGAGAAATGGTGTGTTATTATGTTTTTAATGTTATGGATTTCTAATTCAAAAGATTTCCTTTTATCATAGTTTTGAAGAATGTCTTTTTATGGGTGTTTTCAACGTTGTTTTATGATGCATAAGAGATTTTCTCAAAAATAGATCTATATATATATATATATATATATCATATAATTAAGGCGTTGCATATCCAATGACAATGTTTGTCCTGCATGATGGACTGTCTCGCAAGATGGACTTGTTAAGTTTGATTTGGAAATAGCTGCCCCTCTCCTCTCATGAGGGCATGCCATAATGATGTTAATGGTGCAACGCTAGGGTCCTAAAGGATAAAATAAATGCTTTTAATGTAGAAAAAGGAAGTGTGCTTTACACACTATGATGACTATGTCAAAGATGAAATGACTCATGCTATGCTTAAAATTTTTATAATTTTTTGTGAGATCACATAATGTACTTACTAAGCTTAATACTTACATAAGTTAAATCACTGTTGCAGATAAGGGTAAGGCTACAGTTATAGATGGAAGATAAACAAAAAGATATGTGTGCAAGGGATCTCATGTTGGATCATGGAGTTACGATATGAAATGAAATGATCATAATGCTACTTTAAATAATTTCCGCACATTATAGGACATTTCTAATTATTGGACTGTCATATTTGGTTTGTAATAATTCATGTGAATTTATGCTCACGTTATATACATATTATGTTAAGACTAACTATTTCCGTAGGTAGTCAATTAGCTAAATTCCTTGAAATGCTAGCAATATGTATTTGGAAATAATCCTATGAAAGATGTGAAAACTATTTAAGGTATTCTATCAAGCTAACTAAGGAGGAAAACTATTTAAGGTAAGTATTGTTTCTATGTGAAAGATGTGATCCTATGAAATGCTAGCAATATGTATTTGGAAATAATCCAATTGTTTAAAACTAAATTAAAATTATAATTCATATGTTCACATGATAATATCAAATAAAAAAAATTACACCAAAAAGTTATGTTTTCCTATCAATAATTAAAAGATAACGATGAAAGTTAACAGTTCCTATAACGTCCATAAACGGGGTTACAGGTAGCTAGTCCCAAACTAAATATGATAAGTCCAACCTTGCGAGGCATCATAAACATAAACATAATCTATGCAATGCTTAATTAAGTGATGCATATGTGTATTTATATTAGCTTTCTTTGAAAAAGCTTGTCATAAACCGTAACTATATAAACATAAGCATATCCTTATGAAATTTCATCATAAAAGGTCTTGAAATATGAATATCAAATCACAAACCTTTACTTATAAAACATAACTTAACATTTTTATAAACTCTACCATGTGCAGGTGAGAATGTACTTACTTGACTTGCTTTATACTAAACCTTAGGTTAGGTGACGTAGCAGCAAGTCTCGGTGTGCTCACCTTTGATGTGTTCTTGTCCTTCATTCATATGAAATTATTATTCATGTTTACAATATCATTTAACATAATAATTATCATTTGACATCATAATTAATGAAATAGGACATCTTTAACTCTTAAGAATGCACGAAGAATCAATTAATATACAAGCAGCAAACCTGACCTTTAATCACTTAGAGAATCAAATCTCAATTCTTATATAAGACAAAAGTATAAAACTTCTTCCATACTATAGCTAACATATAAAAACATCACTCAAATTTTCTTCTCTTAAAAATATTAACCAAAATATCTGTTTAAAATTTTCAACACATCGAAATAAATCCATCAGTCATCAAAACTGATTGACCTTCAAGGATTTACCACCTTACATCTTTTAATTCACATTCAATTAGAGTATAAAAATTTTCAGTAATAAAGTTAACACTTATACATAACCTTCAGATTTTTCTTTAGTCATAAAAATATATTTGATAATTCAACTTAAAAACACAAATGACACCACAGAATCTGCCAGCAAACACTGGTCAGCGAGCATTTCTCCTTTAAAATTATGTATTAAATAATTTATGATGTCAAATAATTTAAAGAAAATTAGCACATATACTAAACATAATATCATAATATATTATAATTGGCTTTGAATAAATTTGAAATAGTTCAAAATATACATTTGAATTCAAAGATAATATTAACATCATACATACTAAGTAGCAAACACCCTTTATTCAAATATTTTTGTAAAATCAAATATAAAATTTTTAAGTCATATGCTTAGTATATAAATAAACAATACAAAAATAATAAATCATAGAAAGCACATTTAAAGTCTGGTTTCTTATCTTATAAATTATGTGGAGCATATTAGGTAGATATTTATAACTACTGAGTACTTGGTGTTCAATAAATTTATTTTAAAACATAATAAAGATTTGAAGCTGAAATTTTGTGCACATTTAGTTAACATACTAAAAGAGATTCATAAGTTTTTATAGAACCAATAGATATTGCTTGACCTATAAAATGGACCTCATAACACGTAGATATAAATCAGTCAGCCCATAAAAATCCTAAAGCAATGCCCGTTAGAAGGCTCATAATATTTAAAGTATGCCCAACGAGAAACAAGAAAAATTCTAAGATATTCGTATCATATAAATACATGTCATATCCAATAATTACATAGAAATAAAATTACATGGACTCGAAACATTATCAAGAATTTCACCAAACAATAGAAACTCTAGAGCATTCTCAACATATCCCCAATTCCAAACTCCAATCCCTAATCCTACCAAATGCACATAACTATAAATATATTAATTAACAAAAGCAAGATATCACACACATAAATAAATTTATACCTTGTGCTCTTGAATTCTTTGAGAGAAAAATTTTTGAAGAAATCAAATTCCAAACATATGGTGTGTAAGGCCTGGAGAAGAAAAGAGAGCATAAAAGGATAAAAGAATGGGAGAAAAGATGTAGAGCAAGAAAGAGTAATAGGAACTACTATCAATAAATGTGCCTCAAACAACATATTAAATATGCCCTAGTCATAGATTAAATGAGTTTTCTATTTTTTCTATTTTTTTCTTCTTTTCCTCTTAAAACATGGCATCCACTATTTACTTTTCAATATATATTATATTATATATATTTATATCTATATGCAGTTTCTCTTTAGAAGGAAAAAAAAAACAATTATGATTTGGCACAATAATGTATTAGTAGTATATTATCATTTACAACTCTTTTTTCTTTTAAGTTTTCTTCTTTTGTTGTTAATATATATACATATATATACATATGTAAATGTAATACATATAACTTTTGTTTCATTCCACTTCTATTGAAACGACAACATTTTATTGCCTATCTTCTTTTGGTCTGCATGGCAATTCTTTGCTGCCATTTCAATATGATATAGTATATATAATACATAATATTGAATACATGATATAATTTATATGCATTAATCATGTATATCATGTAATTCAAAAAAGTTAATTCATTTATTACCATTATTCTTTTGGGAACTTCATATTGTTGGGATCCTTAATTTCATATTAAACCATGTGATACACGTAATTGTCATGACATCATAAATGCTATAAAGGTGAGTAAATATGCAATAAAGTTCATCTCATCATCAAAATATTATTCTAGACATATATAACTCTAGAGCATCATGAAGAATATAAATTTATTCGTATGCAAACATTTAAACAAATTAAATACTTTATGCTTATCATCATTTTTGAAATGAACTTCTCGAACACATCGATCCCTCATAACCATCACCTGCGACGTTACTACACAAAATGATTACTCTCTAAGTGTAAATGATCAATGGCTAAAAAAATATCACGTTCCAACATTAAATGCCTGTTAGTATCCATAGAAGAAAATGATGGGCATTACACGATGACCAAGATAAGTCACCCTTCCAATTGGACGTAGATCCCAATTATAGTCTTGTCATGTATAGATACCCAACTTTATACATAGACTGCATACTATATAATTTAAATTATTAATCTTCAAATCAGATCTTTCTACATATAAACATCATATATGCCTACTTCCAACAATTGGTTCTAATTGTCATGGATCATATGAAAGTTATATAATGAGCATTATTAATATATAAAATATTCACATTATTATTTACTTCACCAAAAGTGTCATAAATATAACTAAAGTATTTATTCCTTAGGGTATCAATCTTAACAATTGGCACGTGAGCAAAATTATCCCACTCATGATTTGGAACTTGCAGCAGTCTTCTACGTGTTTAAGATATGGCAGTGTTATCTTTTTGGTGCAATGTTTTAGGTTTTGTTTGATCATAAGAGCATGAGCTATTTTTTCACTCAGAGGGATTTGAATTTGAGGTAGTGGAGATGATGGATTTCATGGAAGACTATGACTTCACATTGCAGTATCATCCATGAAAGGCAAACATCGTGGTTGATGCACTTAGTAGGAAATCTTTAAGAATTCTTGCTTGTTTGGCAATAGAAGATTAGAAAAGAGGTGTTGTGTTTAGTAAGTATGGACTACAATATTATGAGGATTACAGTCGGCTTATGCTTTATAACTTGGTATGTACTCCAGCACTTGTTTAGTATGTGAAACAAAACCAGTGGCAAGACTGGTATCTTTAGGGGATTTGGACTTGAATACGGAACATTGAACAGATCAATGAATGGAATGTGTATGTAGATGGGTCTTTGTATTTCAAGGGTAGCTTAGCTATGCTTGTAGTAGAAGGAATCAATGATGTTGTATTGAATAAAACACATGCGTCTTGTTTCGACATTCATTCAAAAGTAACAAAATGTACTGTGACCTTAAGAGGCAATATTGTTGGAGAGGTATAGAGAAAGATTGTTCATATTATGTCATCGAGTGTATGATGTGTCTCCAAGTTAAAATCGAGCTCTAGAAGTTTGCCAGTCAGCTTCAACTACTTCCCATTCTAGGATGGAAATAGAAACATATCACGTTAGATTTTCTTATTTGATTGCCTAGAACCAAGCAGAAGCACGATGCTATTTGGGTCGCTGTTGACAAGTTGACAAAATCAGCACATTTCATTCCATTTAGGTCACCATACTAGAGGAAAGTCCTGGGAGGATTGTATCTTGAGTATATAGTTAGCTGGCATGGCGTTCCATTATTATCACTTCTAATAGAGATACTCGATTTTGTGTTAACTATTGGATAAAATTTCAGGAAACATTACGTAAAGAGTTGAACTTCAGCACTGCTTTTCCTCCTTAAATCAATGATCAGTTTGATTGGGTTATACAAACTCTCAAGAATATGTTGCGTGTATGTATTTTGTGGAATGGGAAAAAAATAGAAGAAACACTACATCTAGCTGAGTTCACATAAAACAATAGCAACAAAGGGAGTATTAGTAAGACACCATTTGAGGCACTTTACAGAAGACTGTGTTAATTACAGGTTTCTTGGTTAGAACTAGAGGATAAGATAGTCATAGGACTAGATGAGATTCGCAAGATCAATGAGAAGATCGTAGTGATACGAGCCCATTTATGAGCGACCCAAAGTCAATAGAGGAGTTATACTGATAAGAGACGCTGACTACTAGAGTTAGAAGAAGATGATCTAGTTCTTCTTAAGGTCTCTCCGTGTAAAGGCATTACATGTTTCTATGTCATTGTCAAGATTATAGTCAAGGTATATTGGACCGTTCGAGATCATTCGCCGAGTTAACGCAATTTCTTACCATCTTGATCTTCCTCCTAAGCAATCTCATGTTCACAATGTATTCTATGTGTCAATACTTCACAAATGCCAGCCTAACCTTAGCAAGATAGTTTCATTCTATAACATGCTAATATAGAAGGATACGACCTACGAAGATGTACTGATCCGAATTATTAATCAAAATATTACTAGTTTGTGACGTTGTGATATCTCGTTGGTGAAGATGTTATGACAACACGATGGCATCGACGAGGCAATGTGGGAGCTAGAATCGACTATGCAAGAATTGTATCAACATTTATTCTACTTTTGAGGTAAGCCCTAATTTAGAGGACAAAATTCTCTAATAGGAGGAGACCCATAATACTCCAAAACATTAATGAATTTAAGTTAGTATACTAATTGATAATTAGTGTGCCAAACTAAAATTTTACTATTAATTAATCACACTTAAAATTTTATTTTCTAAAATTTTATTTAGATTATTTCATTTTAGCAATTTTAAATTATTTTAAAGTAAAATTCTAGTGTTAATTTTAGTATTTTATGAATTTAGATTTGAATTGAAACTTTTTCCTTTTACTTTAGTTCTTTAAAACAAGACCCAACAATTTCCAACATACTAAATAGGTCTTTAAAACCAGTCAAGTCAAAATTAGGTGAAAAACTAGAGGCGAACCTTGAAACCATTAGCTGCGTCTAGTTTTGAACAAATAACTCTTCAAATTGTTCTAATTAAAAACCAAATTCCACTCATAAAGTTTCCAGCTACTTGTTCTAATTAAAAACCAAATTCCACGCATAAAATTTCCAACTACTTTCCTTTCTCTCTTCTCTCTCTCTTCCAAAAACACTGCTTCACTCAGAAAAAAGAAAATAGTCAAATCCCAAGTAAGCTAGAAGCAAAAATCAAGTTTGAAGCTTCCAAAACAATGCTCAAATTGTTCAATCCGAGGTTTGAAACATTCAGTCCTCTATTTATGAAGTTATATTTCAGATTATAGTGTTCAAATTTGTGTTCATAAGTTTGGATATTTTATTTCTTATGCACAACTTTATTCTAGAAAGTTTGCATTGGATGATATGAGGGTAAGTAAATATAAAATAGGTTTGATTCAAAATGATCAAGTATTTTTGACCTGAAATATAGCATTAGATCAAAATTAAAGAGGATTTATAACCTACCTAATATAAGTTTAAAATACATAACATACTGATATTAAGTGTTATTACTCTTACTTATTTACAATTATAATATTAAGCACATAATGTTAATAAAAAAATATGAGAAAATTTAAACTTTTGAAATTCTTTATATAACTAGAGTATAACTTTACTTTGCAAACTTAAACTGGCTGATGTTATATTTTCAACATAATACGTATCTCAAAATGAAATCAACCATGTCATAATTATAGTCTCTAAAGGCATTCAAAAGCAGGCAGTAGCAAAAAGTCCCAAAGTTGGTCAACTTTGTCCATATATATAAGTCCATAGATTCATATGAGAGTGCCAGCAAACTATCTAGCATCCTACTACTAATGCTAAGAATTGTCCTCATCTACATCACCGTAAATAAGTGAACTTATGCCTAGTAAGTAGAACTAATGTGTAACATGAATGACTATGCTATGAATGATCCCATATGAGTCATTTTTTTCTTTTCTTTTGTAAACTTACATTGTATCTGTTTTGTATAAAACATAATGTGCACACAATTTTTGTTTAGGGGTTCCTTAATGGGTAGGTTTCCTTTTGTCAATTCCTTTGGACCATTAATGTCATTGTGCGGCATCCTACACTGCAAGTCCCTATCGAGGCAGTCTCTATTGATAAGGTCCCTAAGTCTCCATTGAGACAATACAGTAGAGCAGTCTCCATCAAGACTAACTCAATTAAATGTACCATTCTATTACAAGTAGCCCATAAAGCCTCATAAAACTTCTTCCTATATGATTCAACTTTTATATTAATATTTTGGATACAATATTTTTAATATATAATGCATGCTTCCATAATGCTCAAAATCAAAGCATATTCATGTTACTTATGCTATATAAAGTCATAACCATACATACAAACATGTACAATATTTATGGTGATGTAGGAGAAATTCTACTTACCTCATACTATAGAGTAATGTAAATTATTGTCAAAGTTTTACTCTTTAAATCTGGCGTCCAATCACTTTGAAAATAAGTATTTATGTTTCATTATAACCCATTAAACATATACTAGCTATTTAAGTGTTTATAAATGATATGCTTGTGGGCACTTAGTCTTATCAAACTTTAACAAAGGAAAGACTAAGTGCCCATATGCTTGTGGGAACTTAGTCTTATCAAACTTTAACAAAAGAAAGACTAACTGCCCATAAATGTTTCATTTATAACCTTATAGTTGCAACCATATCAAATAAGAGGAAAGGTCGTGAAAACTATAACTAAATATTATACTATTGAGCCCCTTTACACTTCCTTATATTTCCAAATAAAAGTAAATAACTTCATGTAATATAGAGGATAAAATATCAAACATAATCCCAAAAGTCCCTTAACGTATAAAAAAAATATGAAAATTGGTAACATAACAAAACTAGTTAGTTTTAAGGATAAAAGTAGATTTTTAGTTTGTATATGGTTCAAAACTTTTTCTAAGAATTAGGGCAGATTTCCCCTTAATTTTTAACACTCCCTAAAGTTTAAAATTCATCAAAACAACCTGTAAATAAAAACAAAGGCCTAGGGAGACCCCAAATCAACCCCATTCTCTAAAATTTACATAATTCCAAAACTTTTCATTCCAACAACCAAATCCCTTTTCATTAGATCATTTTCCTATGATTTCTAACCTTGAATAGCATTAAAATTATACTTATATCATGTCCCAATGTCTGTTTATACAATCAAAGAAAGAAAACTAAAAATAGTTCACAAATTTGCTCCTTAGTGAAGCGACTTGTACTTTCCCCTCCAATTCCACTTTTCCCACTTCAAAAGGATGAAACCATGGCTAATGGTCTTTTTAAGCACTTAAAATAAGCCTTGGAATTGTCCAAAAGAATTAGATTTTAGGTTTATCCCTTGTCTTGAAAGATTAAAACCTAAAACCACAGAATCAAGCTTACCTTGACTACTTTTGGTTTTTCTCTCTTATCACTACCCAAACCTTGACCAACACACTTGGAGATGGGCTTATCTTCTTGAACCCTAGCTAGAAATGGAATTTCCTTTATAGAATGGTCATACTTGAGAGAATATAGGTTGAAATAGGCTCACCTACTTGCTTAATTTTTTTTAAAGTGTCACATACACACCTCATCTTTATTTAACACTTAAGTATTCTCATAGTAAGCTAATTAGTATCTCCCTTTTGGAGCTTATTCACTAGCTATTTTGTGTATAAAACACTCATACATAACCCAAATAAAAGCTCGGTCATAGCCACCTATTTGATTTACTAACTTAGGTGTACTTGCTCATACCAAAATTTTGCTACACTAAAAATACCAACTTCTAAACTTTGATTGTTTTTCACCAAAACTAATCCAAAATTTCTAAATCTCTTTCAAATAAACTCAAACATTGAATAACGTGATTCATTACTCAATTCCTAACATGTTCAAACCCTAATTTAGTTTGTCAAAATGAATACCAAAAAGGTCACTTATTTAGGGTTTCAAGGTAAACTTACCCCAAAACACATATCATCCTCTTATAAGAGACCTTATATTATTTTAATAATATTCTACGAAATTCCTTACTTGTCATTTCATTAATAAGGTTAATATATTGCTATTATTGTACTTTAAACACATTTTGGATATGTTGGTGCTGGCATTTTAACTTGGACTAAGTTTGAATTGCTTAAAATATAGCATTTTTGACGTGATGCTACAGCCAACCTGTTGTTTGTGTTACACGGTCAACTGTGCTACCTCAAGACACATGGTTGACTAGGGGTAGTGTACCATGGTTGTCTACTCTACACCAGAATGTCTAGTGTTGAACCATCCAAAGCCCCTTTGTTCCAAATAGCATTTTAAAGGTGTTTTTGCTTGTTTTACTAGTTGGAAATTATTGCCAATGTATTTTAAAGAGTAATGAAATATTATATATGCAACCATGGAACTTTAAAGGATTTTGGCACATTAAGACCATGAGATAGTATACTAAAAGTTCTAGTCTAAGTCCCAACATTATTAATTGAGTTTATACCTAAGGTTGTTCATTGTCCCCATGGAGTTAACATTCAGCGGAATAGGGCTACAGTGTAAGAGTGTTTTTGTGCTAGGATTTGATGCAAGACTCTATGTCCCCTCCTTATAGCCATGATTTTAATAGTGCTTGGCCATATTTTATATTCATAAATGCCTTTCAAATCATTTTCTTCAATAACATATTTTTAAAATATTTTCAAACATTTTAAAAATATGTTATTGAAGAAAATGATTTGAAAATTTTTTGATATCTCATAATAAGTACAATTAAACGAGATAGCATGTTTAAAAGGTCTTCAAATGTCAATCGGTACAAGATTCCCCAATCGGTTGTGTTAATGCCTGGTGCCACATAGATTTTAGGTTGTAGAGAGGGCAACGTTGGGGAAGAGTTCTAAAACCTGGTCCAGGCCACTATAATGGTGTTTATATCTGGCCTTGCATGTAATAAGTATTAATCTATGGTTTGAGATAAATTATATGAAGCCAACTACAAGAATTCTCAATTTTAAATGAAGTTAATTTAGTTATAACTGTCTTATTTAAATTTTTGTTCTTTTACTTTATTTAAATGTTTTAAGTCATATTAAGCCTTTCATTGATGTTTTCTACTTATTTTATTTATTTTCCCCCAAGTGGTTCGTAGTACACAATTGAGTAGATTACTGCTATTTGTGAGTTGCTTTTGCTGCCTATGTTTTCATAAAGGCATGTAATAATGAGACTATGTTCATGTATTATGATTTATGATTGTTAGATTGTAGATTGGCTATGTTTCCCTTTTATATCTAAACTATGCATGTGCTATTGTGTTTTCCGACAGGATGCCGAAGATATTTAGTAGATTTTAAGTCTTCTGTGACTTTCAGGTTAATTCAATAATTTCTTTTCTTCAAGCCATGTTTAAATTAATCCTGTCATTTTAATTATGTTAACTTTTTGTTAGTTTTCTTTTAATATTTTTTGATGATGTTTCAACGATTATGGATAATGATTGATATTTAAAGTTAATTTTAATTAATTATTTCTAATTAAGCCACCACGTCACTACTCCGGTTTGGGGCATGACAATAATCTAAAATAAGACTTTATAGAAATAAGTTTAAATCATTCTAAATATTTCTAACCTTAGATTACTTGAAGGTAGTAGCCTAAAATTGATGTTTCTGCCCTTGACCAAGTTTAAAAGTGGTTGAATTATTATTGGTTTGGTGAAACAGTAATGAGAAAATAAAAGAGAGACAGCGAGAGAGTGTGGCATGAGAGAGAGGAAAAGAAAGAGAGAGAGAGAGAGAAAAAGAGAGAGGGGGGGGGGAAAGACTAAGAGTTTCTAAATACTTTTTGGCCTTTAATCATGAACATTGGGTGGTTTCTAAACCAAAACCATGGTCAGCACATGGTTTATGAAATGGGGTTATTTTCGTCTGGCATGCTCAGTTTTGACATGAAAACTGATGCAATTCTGATGGGGCCATTTTGGAAATCCAACAAATATTGGGTCTTGTTTTAAAAATAAGTAAATTAAGGAAATATGATGCAATTTATTTAAAGTTAATAAACTAAAAATAATTACTAGAATTTATTTTTAAATAATTTCATAATTGTTAAAATAAATTAAATTAATTCAACTGAACTTAGAAAATGAAATTTTTAAAAGTAATTAAATAATAAAAAAATCTTAATTAAGCACACTAATTGCTATCTAACTTACTAATCTTAATTAATTAAATTAGGAACATTACACTAGATCAACCTACCATTTAGTTCAACGGTTCAAGGTGATCAGCATGTTAGTTTCTTTCCTTTTTTTCCCCCAATCTCCAAGTCCAAAAAGGTCTTAGCCCTCCCTTCTTTTCTTCTTTTCAACTTTTGTATCCTTTGTACATACTCCTTGCTTTTGTCCTCGCTTCCTTATATTAGTATTTTGACTCAAGTAGTGACATGGTAATGTAACGCCCTGAAGTTAATTAAATGTCACTAGTATGTAAAATGGTGAATTAGTGTGCCATAATGAATGTTTTAGACCTAATTTAACTATTTTGTGAAATTTCTAAATTAATGTTATTTTTTATTATTTTAATGATTTTTAATTACTCTTAATTATTTTAATTGTTATTTTTGATTTTTGAAACACAACAATTTGACAAATACCAAATAAGTCCCATTTGAAACCACTGTGCTGCTGCACACGATTTTGTGCAGCTAACAGACTCTCCTTCTCTTTATTTATTCCACTTCTCTCTCTCTTCCCCTCACTTACTCGCTCACTCTCCCTCACTCTCTCTCTTGCTCGTCTCTCCCTCACTTCCCTCTGCCTCTCTATCTCTCCCAATTTCTTTCCAAAATATGAATCAAAAAATCAAGCCCGAGCTCTGGATTAGTGGATTGGAGGCTTGGGTACATGATTGAACAATCAAAAATACGATTTGAAGCTTGAATTCAAGGTTAGTTTTTGAATTTCAAAACTTTTTAAATTTTTTAATTTTTCTTGTATTTTGAAACCTAAGCTTATTTGAGCTTAAAAAACCCTTGACCTAAGATAGAGGAACTTAGGATAACTAGAATCTAAGCTTTGTTTGATCAAAAACGGATTTAAATCAAGATTTTTCATTTTTCACCATTTTTCTCTATTTTTAGAATTTTTCAAAATCATTGTGTAAATCTTGTTTAAATTGGTTCAAAAGTGTTTTATATTGCTTTTCGATCGTCTAGGTATGATTTCCATACCTGAGAATTGAGAAAAATAGGTTAAAATGAGATTTGGACACGGGGTGGCCAAGAACCCATGCCTAAAAAATTCTAAAATTTTTCCAGACTAGCAGGACGAACTTCATGTTCGGTAGGCCAGATTCATGGGTTTGGCAGGCCAGATTCATAAGTTTGGCAGGCCGAACCTGGAAAAGTTTGCCTGACCAAACCTAGTTTTTCGATAGGCCGAATTGCACAGTTCGGATGGCCGAACCAAGGCGGCCGACAGGCTGACCGAGCATGGTGGAATTTTGTGATTTTTCATCCATTTTTACTACTTTGAACCCCCAATTGAAATTTTAACCTTATAAAATGATTTTATAAATACAAATGGCACACTAGGACACAATGAAATAGTTTAGCAACATAGAATATCTTAAACTAGATACTGATAAACTTAGTTTATATATAATTAAGGTTGTTCGTGGTTCCACGAAGTTGACGCGTAACAGACCGGGATTACGGTGTGGGACACTGGCACGAGTATTGAGGTAAGACTTCTACCCCTTTCCTAGGTAACTTGGCTTTTAAAAGATTTTGGCCTCAAAATGATTTTCATTCAATAAGTTTTCAATGAATGATTAAAAAGGGAATTTTCATTAACTGTTTTTATAAATAGTAAATTGAGGTGATTTTTATAATAAACTTCCTTAATGAATGTAAATGAAAATACTTGGTAAAAAGAGATTTTATTTAATTATAGAAATACAGGCATGATGCCATATTGGAGATCGGGTCGTGTAGCGTACGACCTTATGGGCAGGTCCCGAAACCTAGCTGGGCCACTACGGTGGTCTTATACATATGGTTTGCCTGGGAAAAAGAAGATGATATTCTTTCTGGTCAACCAATAAAGAACAATTTTTATTAAATTTTATTTATGTATTCAAGTCTATTTTCTAAATAAGTTTTCAAATAATGAAGTTTTCTTTTAAAATTAAATGTTTCTAAAATATAGTCCTACTAAGTCTTTCGCTCAAGTTTTATTTGTTTTTAAAACTTTCCCCCCCTTCTAGGTGGATATCAGCTTAGGATCGGAGAAGAGTCCACAGACAAAACACAGGAGCAGTAGAAGAACCCAGTAGGTTATTTAAATTATAAAATCAAGGCATGTAATATTCTAACTCTCTCTCTTTACTTGGACTGTGGTTGTAATATAATATTGTCAGTACTATGTGTGTGTATAAGATATAGGTCAGTGGGACCCATTCTCATTTCTTTTTATTTCTTTATTGCTTTCTTATCGTTTACTTTGATATTCTTATTTGTTTAATTATTATAAATGCTTGTTTCAAAAAGGCTTTAAAATTTCCACATTTTTATAATTAATTTAAATACTCTCATGTTTTAACTAAATTTTCACTTAATTAACTTAATTAACCTGCCATGTCACCTCTCGTACTTCAAGGCGTGACAGAATGGTATCAAAGCTCAAGGTTATGAACCTTGGGAATTGTGCGCACATAGGTACGAAAATGAAATACCACTGACAGTCCAAATTTTGTTTTCAGAAGTAAGAGAATGGCACCAATACATTGTTCAACAGTTGATGCCGAGTTTGGAAATGATAAGGGCATGATGAGGGCCATGTTTGCTGCATTCCGACAGATGGCTACAAGGGCAAGGCCGGATGCTTTCGAGGCTAGTCGTCGACATGCATACTTTAAGGAATTCTGATGTGCGTCTGTATTGACTTTCGATGGAAATGGGTGTTGAAAAAAGAGTATGCAGCGGAATTTTAAAATTTTACATCAGAGTAATTTCTAAAACACAAGTTTGACATTCTATATGATAAATTAACCAGATCTTACTAACCTTTGTGTGCCGAAGAACTCTTGCAAAACGTGAAGAGAAGTAACGTTCCAAAAAAACCTCAACCAACTGGTCTTCTTTGCTATTCTCTATCCACGACAGGAGTGAGAGTGGGCTCACACGTATAGCTCTTCCGCCGGTGACTCTCCTTCCAACCAATCGAGGGAACCCAAAGGAAGTGTTCATGATTTATGAACAAAAACTCTCAGGGAGTTTTCAGATTCTCAGTAGCAGAGTGTCTCTCTTAATCTCTTAATTGATCTAAGTAACTTGTGAGAATCACTCCCTATTTATAGAGGTTGGTCCTAGGGTCAGTCCTCATCAGATTAGGTCTCAAAATTCATATCAGAATCAAATTCGGATCAATATCTGATAAGATCTGTATGGAAACACGTGATCTTATTCTTCGCTAATCGACAGGCCGAACAGGTCCCATCGGCCGGCCGAACACGTCCATCGGCAGGCCAAACTATCGAATAAAAAATCTCACGAATCTTTTATTTTCCAACCAAGATTCTATAGGATAAAGTCTCAGTTTTAATTCAAATAACCTAATAGAGAAGTTATCTAATCAAAACAACTTTATCTAGATAATCTCTAAGAAAATAAATCAATTCCCAATAATTCTACAAGTTTATCTTGATCTAATTTATCCAAATTTAAATAAACCGATAAACAGACAAGAATTATCCGATCCCAATAATTCAACAAGTTTATCTTGAATTAATTTATTACAAAATTAATTCAACCAATAAACATACATAAATTATTTAATTCTTCCAAATTTTAACCAATCTAATAAATCCGACATAAGTCACCAATTATTAAAAAAACACGCCGTGTCGTTACAGGATGTTGTAAGCTAGCAAAAGGGACCAAATGGACCTATATAGTTCAAGCTCCCGATAATTATGAAACCCAATATCCCATATATACATTTCATAATTATCAACTCCAACGCTACTCTACTAAAAGCTTGGAGCTGCACTTTCAAACTACGTAAAATTACGAAGCTCACATAGCTAAGTCTCCATGACATATCATAGTGTATCGTATCTCCATATGATAATCCATAATCGGCTTAAGGACAAGTTCTGTCTTACCTTCCCGATTATTTTTATCTTACGTTCCATTATCTCACCATTAGAAAACTTACCATCCAAAGACAGTATACCATTCGGTTACACCTATGTATCCAAATGGTTGACCGCTCCAGTTTTCTAATTACAAGATAACGCATATAAGAGGATATCATTACTCCTAAAGAGGAGCTATGGATTCCCTATCTTTGAATAACAAGTCTATATTATCAAGAGTCATGCCTCCAACGTACCGGCATGCATACCACTATTAAGATATGAGTGTCACCCTTTGGTACATCAAAAGACACAAGTCACGACAACGGGCCCATTATTCATCTCAGGATTAAGATACAACACAAATGATTATCTAAAGTGAATCGATTTGTCGAGACAGAATTATTAATCCAAATCAATTCACTTTATGTCCTGATCCAACACATCGTCACTTATGACAATGTGCCAATGTTTCTATTCACGGAGTCCTCCTTCGATGGCCAAGACAAACCATCTCCCAAAAGGGATATAGATAACATAATAATCTTTTCATGAATAAAGCACCCAACTTTATTCCCTCGATTGCGGATCGTATGATTTAGACCATCACCTTAAGAATTGTGTCTTACGCATAATCCGTCCATCATATGCCCAATTCTTAAGGTTTAGGCCGACAGTCTTAGATTATTGTTTGCTTAACATACATTCAGCAAATATGAACGTAAAGAGGACAAGATTTGGTGTATAAATAATGAATAAATTCTTTATTGATAAAAGTGCTCCAAAAAATTATTACATTTTTACTCCTTAGGGCATACATGTCTAACAATGGGGACCCATAAGTGGCTGAGTATTGGCTCAACTTAATCATGAAACACTTGGATACTCTTGGCGTGCCAGTGGAGTATTGTGTCGAATTAACAGCATATAAATTCAAAGGTGGCGCCAATACCTGGTGGAAGCAGGCCAAATGCTTGGAAAAGAATGGCAACATTAGTTGGGACAGGTTTGAGGAGCTGTTCTCTGATCGATATTTTTCGCAAGGTTACAGAGACCAGAAGGTAGTTGAATTCTACAAGTTGCAATAGGGTGACTTGTCAGTTCGGGAAGATGAAGCGAAGTTTAATGAGCTAGCTAGGTTTGCTCCATCGGTAGTTGCATCGGAGCATGAGAAGTGTATTAAGTTTCAAAAAGGGCTCAAAGCCTCTATCTGACGGCAGGCGGTTGCCCTGCAGCTCAGGAGTTTTGGTGAGCTTGTGTCAACAGCTGTATCTATGGAAAATGATTACGCGTAATATTGTGAGAATCGAGCCAAGACGTTAGGAGAACCACAGAGGAGCGGCAAGAGGACCACCATTAGTCGTCCAGCCCCAGAAAAGAACAAACAGGGTAGCATAAACAGTGGTAGTAGTAGTTCGTCTAGCAGCGGGTGCAGCAACCCCTACAGCTTTCAATGCCACTATTGCTAGCAGCCGAGACATATCAAAAGGAATTGCATGATCAAGAGTGCTCGCTTAGGACTTTAGGCCAGAGAAGGAGCCAGTCGTCAACCTCAGCCTCAAACACTACCTCAGTCTCAGTAGTACCCTTAGCTCTAGTTTCACCAGTTCTCTCCCCAGCAATCACCATACCCAACACAAGGACATCAACCATAGAACTTTCAGCGTAGTGTCCCTCAATACCGAGCATCGAGTACAGCCAATGTGTAGTCACCTTCATCGCAGCAGTATCAGCCAACTAACCCAAGAACTAGTAATGTTGCTAGAGGAAAAGGGAAAGCTCCAGTGCAAGTTCACACCATGATGATAGGGAATTCGAATGCCAGACCAGTAATGCGGTTGTCGACGGTACGATCCTAGTTTCTCAATCTCTAGCTCATGTTTTATTTTATACTAGTGGCACTCATTCTCTTGTTTCAAGTTCTTTTGTACATGCCTTGGGATTAGAAGTAGAAGAATTTGATGAACCCCTAGTTATAGCTTCACCCTTAGGGCAGGTGTGTGTGAACTGTGTATGTAAAGCTTGTAAAATAAAGATTGGGGATGAGATTTTGAAAAGTGATTTGATTTTAATCCCCATGAGTACGTATGATCTAATCCTAGGAATGGATTGGGTATCTAGGTATAATGCAGTTGTAGTCTGCCAACTTAGGAGAGTAATCTTAGTGTACGATAGGGGGACGCTGATCACTTATTAGGGTGGTGGTGATCGAGTAATGAGTGAATGTCTTGTGAAGACATGTCTTGGAAGGCGGAAGAACCTGGCTTGCTATGCCTTCCTCATAAACCTAGAAGGAGAGCCTAGTGCCTTGAGAAGAAATGTATTTAATGACTGACACTTGGATTTGTACGCAGAATTCCTAATGCAAATTGAAATGTACAACGATTCAGTATATATTCCTTTTCGTAAAACAAAAAAAAATACGTCCCTTTCTGCATGAGATGTTAAGGTAAATGAACCATAACTATGCAACCCTATTCCTAATAAATTAACCCCAAAATAGCACATCCAAATTATAAGAAAGCCCATCGAGGCTACAATTGCGGAATTTACACTTTCAAAATTTTTATTTGTTCGAATATGTAAATAAATCGAAAATAGGGTCCACGTAATAAATGCCCAAGTCTCCTTTGGATCCCAATTCCAATATGATCCCCATGCAGCAATTCCAATGGTGGATAAATTTGAAGATGTCTTCCCAGACGAGTTGCCAAGATTGCCACCGCATCGGGAGATCAAATTTTGTATTGAGTTGCTTCAAGGAACAGCACCAATTTCTGTAGTACCTTATCGGATGGCATCGGCAGAAATGAAAGAATTAAGAAAGCAACTTCAAGAGCTTGTTGATAAGAGATACATCCAAAACAGTACATCACCATGGGGAGCAGTGGTTTTGTTCCCTAAGAAACACGATGGAACCCTCAAATAGTGCATAGATTATCGGCAGTTGAATTGGGTCATGGTGAAGAACAAGTATCCTTTGCCTAGGAACGACAAATTGTTTGACCAGTTGGAAGGCTCGCGGTACTTCTCAAAGACAGATTTACGGTCGGGATACCCTTAACTCAGAATTAAGGAAGAGGACATCCCCAAAACAGCTTTCAGGACTTGGTATGGACATTTTGAATTTCGAGTGATGCTGTTTGGACTGACAAATGCTCTGGCAGCCTTCATGGACTTAATGAACAGGATATTCAAGCCCTATCTGGATCAGTGCATGATTGTGTTCATCGATGACATATTGGTTTATTCTAAGACATGGGAGGAGCATGAGCAGCATCTCAGAATTATGCTTCAGACCCTACGGGAGAACCATCTGTACACTAAGAAAGAGAAGTGTGAGTTTTGGTTAACAGAAGTCAAGTTTCTAGGGCATGTCATCTCCGAGCGTGGTATCTCAGTGGATCCTTCTAAAGTGGAAGCCATAGTGGAATGGGAACTTTCGAGGAATGTAGCAGAAGTCCGTAGTTTCTTGGGACTCGTAGATACTATAGGAAATTTGTTAATGATTTCTAGAAGATAGCAGCACCATTGACAAGACTGATCAGGAAGAATGTTAGATTCGAGTGGGATGAAGAATGTGAATTTGCTTTTCAAGAAATGAAGAATCGATTGACCTCGGCTCCAGTATTGATTATCCCCAACAGTGATGAGCCGTAAGAAGTTTAAACAAATGCTTCAAGACGCAGACTCGGGTGCATGTTGATGCAACACGGATGTGTGGTTGCATACGGATCGAGACAGCTATGACCACATGAGTGAAACTATCTACTCATGACTTGGAGCTCGCGGCGGTAATTCACATGCTAAAAATCTGGAGATACTACTATACAGGGCAACATTTTAGGTTTTCTCTGATCACAAAAGTTTGAAGTACCTGTTTGTTGGAAACAAAGTGCGCAGCGGAATTTTTTTAAAAAAATTTCATCAGAGTAATTTCCAAAACACAAGTTTGACATGTTATATGTATAAATTAGACAGATTTTACTAACCTCTGTGTGCCGAAGAACCTCCATAACCTATGTAGAGAAGTAACGTTCCAGAAGAGCCTCAACCAACTGGTCTTCTTTGCTATTCTCTATCCACAACCGGAGTGAGTGTGGGCTCACACGTACAGCTCTTCCACCGGTGACTCTCCTTCCAACCAATAGAGAGAACCCAAAGCTAATGTTCGTGATTTGTGAACAAAAGCTCTCAGGGAGTTTTCAGATGCTCACTAGATGAGTATCACTCGTAATCTCTCAATTGATCTAAGTTAATCATGAGACTCACTACCTTTTTATATATCTATTGGTCCTGGGGTCAGTCCTTATCAGATTAGGTCTCAAAAACTCGAAACAGAATCAAGTTTGGATCAATATCTGATAAGATCCACGTGAAAACATGTAATCTTATCTCTCGCTGATCGACAGGCCAAACAGCCTAATCAACGGGCCGAACAGACCCCATCGGCAGGCCGAACTCCCGAGAAAAAATCTCCGTGAATCTTTTATTTTCCACCTGAGATTCTAAAGGATAAAGTCTCAGTTTTGATTCAAATAACCCAATAGAGAAGTTATCTGATCAAAACAATCTTTATCAAGATAATCTCTAAGAAAATAAATCGATTCACAATAATTCTACAAGTTTATCTTGATCTAATTTGTCCAAAATTAAAACAACCGATAAACAGACAATAATTATCTGATCGTAATAATTCAAAAAGTTTATCTTGAACAAATTTCTTACAAAATTAATTCAACCAATAAACAGACATGAATTATTTGATTCTTACAAATTTTAAACCAATCTGATAAATCTGACATAAGTCACCAATTATTGGAAAAGCACGTCGTGTCGTTACAGAACTTTATGAGCTAGCAAAGGGGACCAAAATGGACCAATAAAGTTCAAGCTCATGATAATTATGAAATCCAATATCCCATATATACATTTCACAATTATCAACTCTAACGCTACTCCACTAAAAGCTTGGAGCTGCACTCTCGAACTTTATAGAATTACGAAGCTCGTATAGCTAAGTCTCCATGACATATCATAGTGTATCGTATCTCCATATGATCATCCATAATTGGCTTAAGGACAAGTTCTGTCTTACCTTCCCGATTATTTTTATCTTATGTTCCATTGTCTCACCATTAGAAAACTTACCATCTAAAGATAGTATACCATTCGGTTACACCTATGTATCCAAATGGTTGAGCGCTCCAGTTTTTCAATTACAGCACAACGCATATAAGAGGATATCATTACTCCTAAAGAGGAGCTATGGATTCCATATCTATGAATAACAAGTCTACGCTATCAAGAGTCATGCCTCCAACGTACCAGCATGCATACCACTATTGACATGTGGGTGTCACCTTTGGCACATCAAAAGACACAAGTCGAGATAACGGGCCCACTATTCATCTTAGGATTAAGATACAATACAAATGATTGTCTAAAGTGAATCGATTTGCCAAGACAGAATTATTAATCCAAATCAATTCACTTTATGTCCCGATCCAACACATCGTCACCGATGACAACGTGCCAATGTTTCTATTCACGGAGTCCAACTCCGATGGTCAAGACAAACCATCTCCCATAAGGGATATAGACAACATAACAACTTTAAATGAATAAAGCACCCAACTTTATTCCCTTGATTGCGGATCATATGCTTTAGACCGTCACCTTAAGGATCGTGTCTTTCGCATAATCAGTCCATCATATGCCCAATTCTTAAGGTTTAGACTGACAGTCTCAGACTACTGTTTGCTTATCATACATTCAACAAATATGAACGTAAAGAGGACAAGATTTGGTATATATAAATGAATAAATTCTTTATTAATAAAAATGTCTCCAAAAACGTATTACATTTTTACTCCTTAGGGCATACATGTCTAACAATCTCCCACTTGCACTAAGTGAGTAAATACAGCAAATTTCGCATCCCCATAGCTTCCACATACCTCTCGAAGACTCTCCCAGTAAGTGTCTTCGTAAATGGATCAGCTAAATTGTCCTCGACGCTATCTTGCACACCGTGACCTGCCCGCCCTCAACGAAGACCTTTATCACATGATACTTCCGATCAATATGCTTACTCTTCTTTTGAAATCTTGGTTCCTTAGCATTAGCTACCGCCACACTGTTATCACAGTACAGTGATACCGCTTTATCCATAACAGGAACTACCTAAAGATCCCCAAGGAACTTGCGGTGCCACACTGCTTCTTTTGAAGCATCACTAGCCACCACATACTCGGCCTCCATCGTTGAATCCGAAGTGCAATCTTGCTTCGCACTTCTCCAACTGATGGCACCGCCACCCAGAGTAAACACAAACCCCGAAGTCGATTTCCTAGAATCCAGACAGGATTGAAAATTCAAATCAGTGTATCCTAGAGGAGTTAAATCCTCACCCGAATACACAAGCATATGCACTCGAGTCCTTTTCAGGTACTTGAAAATATGCTTTACCGTAACCCAATGGTTTGGTCCTGGATTCACCTGAAATCGACTTACAATTCTGACCACATAGCTAATATCCGGTCGTGTGCAAAGCATGGCATACATGAGACTACCCACTGTCGAAGCATAAGGCACCTTCTTCATGTATTCTCTTTCTTCATAAGACTTTGGAGAGTCTTTCTTAGAAAGAGTAATTCCAGACCTAGATGGTTGCCCACCTTTCTTGGAATCCTGCATTGCAAACCTCTTGAGAATTTTATCTATGTAGCCGGCCTGAGACAAAGCTATCATTTTGTTCTTCCTATCCTGAAAGATCTGGATACCGAGGACAAAATTAGCCTCACCTAAGTCCTTCATGTCAAACTGCTTGGTCAACCATAATTTGACCGATGACAATGCCCCAACGTATTGCCAATAAGCAAAATGTCATCTACATAGAGCAGTAGAAAAACCACCTTCCCATCCTTAATGTGTTTGTAAACACATGGTTCATCCACGTTTTGTGAGAACTCATAAGTCTTGATCACTTGATCAAATCTTATGTTCCAAGAACGAGAAGCTTGCTAAAGTCCATAAATAGACTTTAGCAGCTTACAAACCTTACTCTCTTGACTAGCGACCTTGAACCCGTCTGGTTGTTCCATATAAATGGACTCTTCAAGATAGCCATTCAGAAAAGCCATCTTGACATCCATCTGCAAAATCTCGTAGTCGACAGCGACAGCTATGGACAAGAGAATCTGGATGGACTTAAGCATGGCTACAGGCGAAAAGGTTTCCTCATAATCAATTCCTTCCTCTTGCATATAACCCTTAGCTACCAGTCTAGCCTTAAAGGTTTCGACCGTTCCATCTACTCCTCTTTTCCTCTTGTAGATCCAATTACATCCTATGGGTTTTACCCCTTCGGGAAGATCCACAAGCTCCCAGACCCGATTAGTCTCCATAGACTTCATCTCTATGTTCATGGCCTCTATCTAGAGTCTTGAATCAACATCCTCCATAGCTTCTGCGTAAGTATAAGGATCCCTGTCATATTCATCTGGTTCAGCCAAGAAGACCTTACCATTGAACATATACCTCTCAGGTTGACGCTCGATCCTCCCACTACGCCGAAGCCCCTGAGATTGTTGTTCAGGTTTGTTTGGTTTTTCTACACCAATTGGAATGGTTTCGTTTGGAACCCCTGAAGTGAACGGATCACCCCTTAACTCCTCAAGCACCACTTTGCTTCGAGGTTTAAATTCATCCATGTAACTCTCCTTAAGGAAAGTCGCATTAGTTGAAACCATGACTTTATTTTCCTTTGGGTTATAAAAATAACCCCCTTTAGTCCCTTTTGGATATCCTACAAACACGCAAACTTTTGAATGTGCTTCCAACTTATTCAGATCCTTAAACAGGACATGAGCTGGACATCCCCATATGCGAATATGGTTTAAGGATGTCTTTTGTCTTGTCCACAACTCGTGAAGAGTTTTAGGGACCGATTTTGAAGGCACATTGTTCAAAAGATAACATGCGGTTTGTAGTGCATATCCCCAAAAAGATAAAGGCAATGATGAATAACTCATCATGGACCGAATCATGTCCAACAAAGTCCTATTTCTTCTCTCCGCTACGCCATTCTGCTGCGGAGTGCCCGGCGCAGTCAAATGGGATAAAATCCCATTCTCTAACAAGTGTCCCAAGAACTCATCAAAAAGGTATTTCCCACCTCGATCAGATCGAAGTGCCTTTATGGGTCTACCCAATTGCTTTTCCACTTCAGCCCGAAACTCCCTGAACTTATCATAAGTTTTGCTTTTGTGGTGTATCAGGTACACATACCCATATCTTGAGTAATCGTCAATAAAAGTAACGAAGTACTCATACCCTCCTCATGCCTGGATGTTCATCGGCCAGCAAACATCACTATGCACAAGTTCTAGAACCCCTTCGGCCCTATTGCCCTTAGACCTGTATGGTCTTTTGGTCATTTTACCATCCAAACAAGATTCACATTGAGGTATAGATTCCACTTTTAAGTGACTTAAAGGTCCATCCCTTACCAACTTTTGAATCCTATTCAGGTTAATATGGCCAAGGCGCAAATGCCAAAGATAAGTCTTATTAGAGTGAGAAATTTTAAGTCTTTTTGAGTCATTATCATTTATCTTAGCATTAAGCAATTAGTCCATCATGGGTTTGATAAAATATAGATTATTTTGCATCCATCCAAAATAGATAAAAGATTTATTTTTACGAATCACCACTTTTTCATTAAAAGATATTACATAGGAGTCTTTAAATAAAGAAGATATAGAAATTAAATTCCTTTTAAATTCAGGAACATAAAAACAATCTCGCAAAATTAAATTCCTATAATTATCAAAGTAAAGAAGGACATCTCCCACTGCTTCCGCTGAGACCAAGGATCCATCGTCCATCCGAAGCGTTAAGTCTTCACACAGCAGACTTCTCGTTTCTTTGAATCCCTTCAGAGAAACACAAACATGATTAGTTACACCAAAATCTATGACCCAGATGTCACTAGATTCCTCAACCGAACAAGTTTCTAAATATAGAAGATCACACCTACCTCCCTTGGAAAGGAAGTCCTTGCAATGCTTCTTTATATGCCCGACCTTACCACAGAAGAAGCACTTAAGCTTCTTTGGGTTCTTCTTCTTCTTCTTCTTGCTCTTGGCCTGTTGCTTCCTTCCATTCCCTGAGTTAGGATTGGAACCAGAAGCAGCTACCATGTTGGCCTCACCACCAGCAGGAGACTCCCTGATCAGTAGTTCAAACTCCTATAACTGTTTCATTAGTTCTGTCAAGGTCATATCCCGTCTATTACTTAGATTAAAAGTAGCTCTAAACGGAATAAATTCCTTAGATAGAGTCTCAAAGACCATAGTCATCTGAGTTTCAGCATCGATGTCGGCTCCATTGGTTTGAGCCTCAGTGAGGTAACCCATGACCAACATCATGTGCTCCTTTACAGATGTCCCCGGTTTCTGTCTACAGTTTAAGAGTTTTCAAAGTGCCCCTTGCCGTTTTGTTATGGTCTGGCCTCCAAACATGTCCTCAAGATTATCCAAGATCTGCTTCGCAGTCTCATAATCCTGATGTTGAGCCTACAGCGCGTTGTTCATGCTGACCATTACATAGCAGCGGGCCTGATCATTAGCATCTTTCCAGCGATCATACGCTTGGAATTGCTCACTATTTGAGTCTCCCGTAGGCTCGGGAGGACAAGGGGTTGTCAGTACATATTTCAGTTTCTCAAAGGATAGGACGATGTCCAGGTTCCGTTTCCAATCGTTATAATTCTCACCAGTTAATTGGTTTTTGTCAAGTATTGATGATAAAGCATTTTTAGACATTTTCAATCTACAATAAAGAATCATATACCAAATATAAGCAAACATATATAATAATTTAGTAAGGTAACACAATCATGTAAAATCATACAAATGTCAAAACCTTGAAAATATCACAACCATACAACGATAATTCCCAACTCAGAATTCAACAAGCTCCTAGGGGAGCCATGCCAAATTCAATCAGGAACACGGATCCCCTCCTGATTAACATATGCCATCCAGGACCCGTATGATCCAGCATATACTAATAATCGTTTCGTTGGCCATTAATTCTGTTAACAGAGCTTCTAGGGGAGGTTTATAATTAAATTAACGTGAGTGTATAACCACCGTTTCAATATTTTATCCATGATTTATAATCACCACCTAGCGGTGTGCAACCATAAATCACACTAAAATACCTTATCCATTTAGAGATCCAATCTGGTACATGATAGAAATCCCTTCCTAGGGGTCGGGACCACCATGTTCTTCCTATGGACCAACGATGGAGGCCTTAGGTCCTCTCTTCCAAAACCTTCTCCCACTCAATCTTTTGAAGTCAAGGTTTTATTTTAAAATTATGCATGAACAATTTTAATATGAGCGGCACTCCCTATTCTATATGACATGTTATCAATATACATGGTAAATCATATTATAATGCAGACAAGCAAAGCAATCAAGCAAAGCTACAAGCAAAATAATAATAACCGTAATATTATGGTTCCACTCTAGAGAATAGGAAACTAAGATTACAAGAGAATAATCGAGACATTTATTGATTCTTCATCCTTGAATCCTCAAGCTGTATCCTTCTTCATGTACTATACATCTTCAAGTCTTCAATCCTGTATGAATCGAATACTTCATATTTTCGGCCATATCCAAATTTAATGTTTCTCAAAATCGTCCCAAAAATAAATTTAAAACTGCACCGAAAAAATTGCACCTTTTTCTAAACACTTGGCAGCTCTTGGTCGGCAGGTCGATCTGGGTGATCGGCCTGCCGGTCATGCTTCATCGGCCTGCCGATCTAATACATCGGCCTACCGATCCATGAAGGTTCGGCCTGTCGAACTGAAAGTTCAGCCTGCCGGCAGAGCACCCCAATTTCTGCCCCACTGTCGGCCAGCCGGACCACACGTCCGGCCTGCCGATGTGTGACCATAGGCCTGCCGAACTGTGACGTCCGACATGCTGACCGAGTAGAAAACCCTCATTCCAGAAAATACAATTTTAATGCAATTCATCAATTTTATTTTCTACAATTCAAAAACATAAAATTAGAGACTCAGGAAATACCTGGAGGCACCATCATCAATCTTTAAGATTCGACTTCTCGTTCCGTCTTCTCTAAATAATCATTTAATTACAAAATTCTTACAAATTTAAAAATTAAATAACAATTCCTAGACGGAGATGATAGTCCGCCATCTAATTACATTAAAAACTTAGATACATATTCAAACCTCTAAGGAACCATAAGATTCGCGTGAAAACGTGTAATCTTATATCTCGTGATACATATTCAACTTAGATACAATTCCTAGACGGAGATGATAAGATTCAAGTGAAAACGTGTAATCTTATATCTCGTTGATCGATAGGCCGAACAGCTTGATCGACAGGCTGAACAGACCTCATCGGCAGGCCGAACACATCATTCGACACGCCAAACTCCCGAGAAAAAATCTCCGCGAATCTTTTATTTTTCACCCTAGATTCTAAAGGATAAAGTCTCAGTTTTGATTCAAATAACCCAATAGAGTAGTTATCTGATCAAAACAAACTTTATCAAGATAATCTCTAAGAAAATAAATCGATACACAATAATTCTACAAGTTTATCTTGATCTCACTAGTCCAAAATTAAAACAACCGATAAACAGACAAGAATTATCTGATCGCAATAATTCAACAAGTTTATCTTGAACTAATTTCTTACAAAATTAATTCAACCAATAAACAGACATGAATTATTTGATTCTTACAAATTTTAAACCAATCTGATAAATCTGACATAAGTCACCAATTATTGAAAAAGCATGTCGTGTCGTTACTGGACTTTGTGAGCTAGCAAAGGGGACCAAAATGGACCTATAAAGTTCAAGCTCATGATAATTATGAAACCTAATATCCCAGATATACATTTCACAATTATTAACTCCAACGCTACTCCACTAAAAGCTTAGAGCTGCACTCTCAAACTTTATAAAATTATGAAGCTCGTATAGCTAAGTCTCCATGACATATCATAGTGTATCGTATCTCTATATGATCATCCATAATCGGCTTAAGGACAAGTTCTGTCTTTCCTTCCTGATTATTTTTATCTTACGTTCCATAGTCTCACCATTAGAAAGCTTACCATCCAAAGATAGTTTACCATTCGGTTACACCTATGTATCCAAATGGTTGAGCGCTCCAGTTTTTCAATTACAGCACAACGCATATAAGAGGATATCATTACTCCTAAAGAGGAGCTATGGATTCCATATCTATGAATAACAAGTCTACGCTATCAAGAGTCATGCCTCCAACGTACCAGCATGCATACCACTATTGACATGTGGGTGTCACCCTTTGGCACATCAAAAGACACAAGTTCAGATAACGGGCCCACTATTCATCTCAGGATTAAGATACACTACAAATGATTGTCTAAAGTGAATCAATTTTCCAAGACAGAATTATTAATCTAAATCAATTCACTTTATGTCCCGATCCAACACATCATCACCTATGACAACGTGCCAATGTTTCTATTCATGGAGTCCAACTCCGATGGTCAAGACAAACCATCTCCCATAAGGGATATAGACAACATGACAATCTTTACATGAATAAAGCGCCCAACTTTATTCCCTTAATTACGGATCATATGTTTTAGACCGTCACCTTAAGGATCGTGTCTTCCGCATAATCAGTCCATCATATGCCCAATTCTTAAGGTTTAGACTGACTGTCTCAGACTACTGTTTGCTTATCATACATTCAACAAATATGAACGTAAAGAGGACAAGATTTGGTATATATAAATGAATAAATTCTTTATTGATAAAAATGTCTCCAAAAACGCATTACATTTTTACTCCTTAGGGCATACATGTCTAACACTGTTCACCTAGAGAGATCTAAACTTGAGGTAGCAAAAGTGGATGGAATACATAGAGGATTATGATTTCTCGCTGCAGTACCATCCCAGGAAAGCTAATGTAGTCGTTGATGCCCTCAGTCGAAAGTCTTCTAGAATTCTCGCTTGTTTGGCTCTTGAAGATTGGAAAAGGGATGCAATAGTGAGTGAGTACAGGCTACAGTATTGCGAAGACTATGATCAAGTGTTGGTGTATCATATGGAGATGACCCTAACTCTCGTTTAGATGGTGAAACAGAATCAATGGTGAGACCAGCACCTGCAGGGAATTTGGATGCAAATTCAGAACGGAGAGCAATTTGAAGAATGGAGGATTCATACGGATGGATTGTTGTACTTCCTGGAGCATCTAGCAGTTCTAGCAATCGTAAAACTGATGAAGGCCGTAATGGATGAAGCCCATAAGTGTCAATTCACCATTCATCTGGGAAGCATGAAGATGTATCATAATCAAAAAAGGCAATATTGGCGGAGAGGTATGAAGAAAGATGTTCGAGAGTACGTGGCCAAGTGTGTGACTTGCCTTCAGGTGAAGGCCGAGCATCAGAACCCAGCAGCTCAGCTTCAACCACTTCCTATTCTAGGGTAGAAATGGGTGCATGTGACTATGGATTTTCTTACCGGATTGCCGAGGATGGAGCAAAGGCATGACGCGATTTAAGTCGTGGTCGATAGGTTAACAGAATTGGAGCATTTCATTCTATTCAGATTGACATGTTCAAGAAAGGTTATCAGGGAATTGTACCTATAGAACATAGTAAGATTGCATGGAGTTCCATTGTCCATCACATCAGATAGAGACACAAGATTCAATGCCAAGTACTGGAGAAGTTTTCAAAAGGCTTTGGGAATATATTTGAATTTCAGCACGGCATTTCATCCTTAGACCGATGGGCAATCCGAGCGGGTTATTCAGATTCTCAAGGACATGTTACATGATTGTGCATTAGACTTCAGCGGGAACTACAAGAAATATTTGCATCTTGCAGAATTTACGTACAATAGCAGCTATCAATCAAGCATTGGCATGGCACCGTTTGAAGCGTTGTATGGACGACCGTGTCGATCACCGGTGTGTTAGGCCAAACCAGAAGATAGGATTATTCTTGGGCCAGACGAGATTCACGATAGCAATGAGAAGGCAACCCAAAGTCGGCAAAAGAGTTATGTGGATAGGAGATGTCGATTCTTGGAATTCAAGGTAGGAGATTTTTTTCTCTTGAACGTATCGCCTCGCAAAGGCATCACGCAATTCGAAGTAAGTGGTAAGCTTGCATCGAGATATGTTGGACTGTTCAAAATATGTTGGACCGTTCGAAATTACTCAGCGTGTCGGTGTGGTCACTTATCGGCTCGATCTTCCTCCAGACCTTTCTCATGTTCACGATGTATTCCACTTATCGATGCTTTGAAAGTGTCCACCTAAGCAGAATAAGATAGTTTCATTTCACGATGTATAGATCCAAGAAGACACGACATATGAAGAAGTGCCAATTTAGATCATCGATCAAAAAGTGATCAGCTTGTGTCATCGCAACATCTTGTTAGTAAAGGTTGTGTGGCAGCATCACGAGGTTGATGAAGCCACTTGGGAATTAGAATTGAATATGTAGGAGTTGTATCAGTATTTGTTTTGTTTCTAAATCGATTTGTAAATTTTGAGGGAGAAATTTCTTTTAGGGGTGAAGATTTGTAACGCCCCGAAGTTAATTAAATGTCACTAGTGTGTAAAATGATAAATTAGTGTTCCATAATGAATGTTTTAGACCTAATTTGATTATTTTATGAAATTTCTAAATTAATGTTATTTTTTATTATTTTAATGATTTTTAATTACTCTTAATTATTTTAATTCTTATTTCAGATTTTTGAAACAAAACAATTTGATAAATACCAAATAAGTCCCATTTGAAACCACTATGTTGCTGCACACGGTTTTGTGCAACTAACAGACTCTCCTTCTCTTTATTTATTCCACTTCTCTCTCTCTTCCCCTCACTCACTCGCTCACTCTCCCTCACTCTCTCTTTTGCTCGTCTCTCCCTCACTTCTCCTTACCACTCTATCTCTCTCAATTTCTTTCCAAAATTTGAATCAAAAAAACCAAGCTCAAGCTTCGGATTAGTGGATTGGAGGTGTGGGGATGTGATTGAACAATCAAAAACATGATTTGAAGCTCAAATTCAATGTTAGTTTTTGAATTTCAAAACTTTTTCAATTTTTTAATTTTTCTCGTATTTTGAAATCTAAGCTTATTTGAGCTTAGAAAACCCTTTGACCTAAGATAGAGGAACTTAGGATAACTAGAATCTACGCTTTGTTTGATCAAAAACGGATTTAAATCAAGATTTTTCATTTTTCTCTATTTTTTCTATTTTTAGAATTTTTCAAAATCATTGCGTAAATCTTGTTTAAATTGGTTCAAAAGTGTTTTATATTGTTTTTTTATCATCTAGGTATGATTTCGATGCTTGAGAATTGAGAAAAACCGGTTAAAATAAGGATTTGGACACGGGGTGGCCAAGAACCCATGCCTGGAAAATTTTGGAATTTTTCCAGATCGGCAGGCCAAACTTCATGTTTGGCAGGCCGGATTCATACATCCGACAGGCCAAACCTGAAAAAGTTTGGCCAATCGGACCTAGTTTTTTGGTAGTTCAACCGGCCGAACTAGGGTGACCAGCATGCCAACCAAACATGGTGAAATTTTGTGATTTTTCATCCGTTTTTATTGTTTTGAACCCCCAATTGAAATTTTAACCTCATAAAATGATTTTATAAATACAAATGGCACACTAGGACACCATGAAATAGTTTGGTAGTGTAGAATATCTTAAACTAGATACTGATAGACTTAGTTTATATATAATTAAGGTTGTTCGTGGTTTCGCGGAGCTGATGCGTAATAGACAAGGATTACGATGTAGGACATCGGCACGAGTATTGAGATAGAACTTCTACCCCTTTCCTTGGTAACTTGGTTTTTAAAAGATTTTGGCCTCAAAATGATTTCCATTCAATAAGTTTTCAATGAATGATTAAAGGGATTTCCATTAACTATTTTTATAAATAGTAGATTGAGGTGTTTTCATAATAAACCTCCATAATAAATGTAAATGAAAATACTTGGAAAAAAGAGATTTTATTTAATTATAGAAATAAATGTATATATAAGGGCATGATGCCATATCAGAGATCAGGTTGTGTAGCGTATGACCTTGGGGACAGGTCCCAAAACTCGGCTGGACCACTACGGTGGTGTTATACATATGGTTTGCCCAGGAAAAAAAGATAATATTCTTTCTGGTCGACTAATAAATGATTTTAGTAAGAACAATTTTTATTAAATTTTATTTATGTATTCAAGTCTATTTTCTAAATAAGTTTTTGAATAATGAAGTTTTCTTTTAAAACTAAATGTTTCTAAAATATAGTCCTACTGAGCCTTTCGCTCACGTTTTATTTGTTATTAAAACTTTCTCCCCTTCTAGGTGGATATCAGCTTAGGATCGGAGAAGAGTCCACAAATAGGACACATAAGCAGTAGAAGAACCCAGTAGGTTATTTAAATTATAAAATCAAGGCATGTAATGTTCTAACTCTCTCTCTTTACTTGGACTGTAGTTGTAATATAATATTGTCAGTACTATGTGTGTGCACAAGATGTGGATCAGTGAGATCCATTCTCGTTTCATTTTATTTTTTTATTACTTTCTTATCATTTACTTTGATATTCTTATTTGTTTAATTATTATAAATGCTTGTTTTAAAAAGGTTTTAAAATTTTCACATTTTCATAATTAATTTAAATACTTAAACTCATGTTTTAACTAAATTTTCACTTAATTAACTTAATTAACCTGCCACATCACCTCCTGTACTTCGGGGCATGGCAGTAATGCCACCAAGGTTGAGTCTCTAATCTGCTGTAGATAGAATTGTATCTTTATCGAATGGTACGTGTACCTGCCTTGGTTGACATGCAAACATGCAAAAATGTCGAGCATTTTATGTCTATCGTCTTTGGCTTTTTCTATTTCATTTTATAATTGGACTCTAGGTGTTGTAGATTGGAAATGATTTGGATAAACACTTGTAAATAAATCTTTGGATGTATATGACATTCCAAATTTTTTTAAAAATGGATGATCACAATTTATTTATGAAAAAGATGGTGTTTCCTAAAAAAATAAAAATAAAAAATAAACTTTGCTTTGCTGCCTTTGAGAACACATAAATTCGAGTATTAATAAGCATACTATACTTTAATTCCATGAATTTTCTAGTCTCTTTTTTCTCATTTTATGTATAGATAATAGTTCCTTCTGAAACCTTAATACAATATATGGATTACTTTAATCTAGATTACTTAATAAGTTTATGATGCTCGTGCTAAACATATCTTTCTATCTTTTAAGATGGATGAGGTTTTTGGTTTCTTTTCAATACTATCTTATGGAGTCTCCAGTGGGAAATAATGAGTACAATTCCCTAAGCAATTAGTGTTAGACATGCATGCCCTAAGGATCACGTGTTATAGATATGAAATCCATAATTAAGATTCATAGGGATCATTTATTGGAGGTTTGACAAGCCGATCTTTAAGTTTGACCTGCCAATTGACGAGGTTCAGCAGGCCGATCTACCAGTTTGGCTATCAACCAAACAATAAAAGGATCATGTGTTTTCACACGAATTTTATCGGATATTGATTCTAATTTGATTTTGATTCAAATTTTTTAGGCCTTATCTATTAAGGACTGATTCCTAAGCCTAACCTCTATAAAAAGGGGAGTGAGTCTCATTATTATTCAGATCAGTTGAGAAATCTAGAGTGAGACTCTATTAGTGAGACTCTGAAACTCCCCGGAGAGCTATCATTCACAAATCGCAAATTATAGCTTTGGGTATTGCTCAATTGATTGGAAGGAGAGTCACCTAGGGAAAAAGCTGAACGACATGAGCCTACACTCACTCAAATCGAGGACAGAGAATAGCAAAGAAGTCTTGTTGGTTGAGGTCCTTCTAAAACGTTACTTCTCTTCACTGACTGCGGTAGCTTTTCAGCATATACAAGGTTAGTAAGATCTAGTTAATTTATGCATATAATGTGTCAAAATTATGTTTTAGAAATACCCTGATATAAAAAATTTAAAAATTATGCTGTGTATAATTTTTTGAACAATTGGTATCAGAGCCAAGTTTTTAAATAAATTTGCAAGTTTGTGATCATGCTATATGTATAAATTATGTGATCTTGATCTAGGGTTTCTATATTTTTAATGTTGTCATGGATTATATAGTGAATGTTTATTAATTAATTATGGTTTATTAAATTTTTATTTAATTATTTATTAATTTATTTATTTATACTGGTTATGGTTCCTTAGAGGTTAGAATATGTATCTAGGTTTTTCATGTAATTAAATGGCGGACTATCATCTCCGTTTAAGAATTATTATTTAATTTTAAATTTGTAAGAATTTTATAATTAAATAATCATTTGGATAAGACGGATCTAGAAGATGGATGATGGTGTTCCCAAGTATTTCCTGAGTATCTAATTTTATGTTTTTGAATTGTTGAAAATAAAATTAATGAATTGCATTAAAAATTGTATTTTTTGGAAAGAGGTGATCTCTGCTCGGTCAACATACCAAAACTCCAGAATCGACAAGCCGATGGTCATAGGATCAATAGGCCAGACTTTAGGTTTGGCAAGTCGTCCGTGGGACAGAAATCAAGTGGCTCTAATGGCAGGCCAAACTTTTTAGTTCGGCAGGCTGAACTATCATGACTGACAGGCTGACCTTAAATGATCGGCAGACCGATGGATCATAACCGATAGGCCGATCAAAAGATTGGCTTGCCAGCAAAGCGCTAGAAATTTTTTCAAAAAAGATACAGTTTTAATTGTATTTTTAAGACAATTTTGAAACACATTGAAATTTAGATATGACCGGAAACATGGAGTATTCGATCTATGCGGGATTGAAGACTTAAAGATGGGCATTACATGGAGAAGGATACAGCTTGAAGATTCAAGGATGCAAAATTGATAATATGTTTCGATTATTCTCTTGTAATCTTTATTTTCTATTCTCTAGGGTGGAACCATAATATAATGGTTATTTATTATTATTTTACTTGTGGCTTTGCTTGTCTGCATTATAATATGATTTGCCATTTATATTGATAACATGCCATATAGAATAGGGAGTGCCGCTCAATTAAAAATTGTTCATGCATGTTTTTTTAAAATAAAACCTTGATTTCAAAAGATTAAGTGGGAGAAGGTTTTCGAAGAGAGGACCTAAGGCCTCCATCATTGGTCCATAGGTAGCACATGGTGGTTTCGATCCCTAGGAAAGGACTTCAGCATGTACCAGGTTGGATATCCAAGAGGATAACGTATTTTAGCATGATTTATGATTACACACCCCTAGATGGTGATTATAAATCATGGATAAAATATTGAAAGATAGTTATACACTCAAGTTAATTTTATTATTAACCTCCCTTATGAGCTCTGTTAATAAAATTAATGGGCAAAGAAACGATTATTAATATATGTTGGATTATATGGGTCTTGGATGGCATATATTAATCAAGAGAGGATCTATGTTCCTGACTGAATTTGGCATGACTCCCCTAGGAGCTTGTTGAATTCTGAGTTGGGAATTATCACTGTAAGGTTGTGATATTTTTAAGGTTTTGACACATAAACACATTTGTATGTTTTTACATGATTATGTTATGTTTGGTATATGATTCTTTATTGTAGATTAAAAATGTCTAAAAATGCTTTATCATCGATACTTGACAAAAAACAATTAATCGGAGAGAAATATAATTGAAAACAGAACCTAAATATCATCCTCTCCTTTGAGAAACTGAAATTTGTGCTGATAACCCCTTGTCTTCCAGAGCCTACGAGAAATTCCACCAATGATCAAATCGAAGCATATGATCGTTGGAAGCATATGATCATTGGAAAGATGCTAATGATCAGGCCTGCTACTATGTTATGGCCAGCATGAATAACGTGCTTTAGCCTCAACATAGGATTGTGAGACTGCTAAGCAGATCTTGAATAATCTGGAAGACATGTTTGGAGGCCAGGCATTAACTAAGCAGCAAGGGGCACTTTAGAAACTTCTTAACTGTAAACAAAAACCAGGGACATCTGTAAAGGACTACATGATGTTGGTCATGGGTTACCTCGCTGAGGCACAAACCAATGGAGCCAACATTGATGCTAAAATACAAATGACTATGGTCTTTAAAACTCTATCAAAGGAATTTATTTTTTTTAGAGCTACTATATATTTGAGCAATAGACAGGATATGACCTTAATAGAGTTAATGAAACAGTTACAGGAGTTCAAACTATTGATCAGGGAGTCTCCTGTAGGTAGTGAGGCCAACTTGATAGCTGCTTTTGGTTCCAATCCCAACCCTAGGAATGGAAAGAAACAATGGGTCAAGAACGGGAAGTCTTCTATTCCTGCTAACAACAAGAGCAATAAGAAGAAGAAGAAGAACCTAAAGAAGCTAAAGTGCTTCTTCTACGGGAAGGTCGGGCACATTAAGAAGAATTGTAAGGACTTCCTTTCCCGAGGGGGTAGGTGTGATCTTTTGCATTTAGAAACTTGTTTGGTTGAGGAATCCAATGACATTTAGGTCATAGATTCTGGTGCAACTAATCATGTTTGTGTTTCTCTGTAGGGGTTCAAAGAAATGAGAAGTCTGCTACGTGAAGACTTTACGCTTCGGATAGGCGATGGATCCTTGGTCTTATCTGAAGTAGTGGGAGCGTCCATCTATATTTTGATAATTATAGGAATTTAATTTTGCAAGACTATTTTTATGTTCCTAAATTTAAGAGAAATTTAATTTCTGTAGCTTGTTTATTTAAAGACTCCTCTTTGGTTTCTTTTATTAATAAAGTAGTGATTCGTAAAAACAAATCTTTTATCTATTTTGGATGGATAAAAAATAATCTATATTTTCTCAAACCTAAGATGGATTTACTGCTTAATGCTGAGATGAATGATAATAACTCTAAACGACTTAAAACTTCTCATTCTATTAAGACTTATCTTTGGCATTTGCACCTTAGTCATATTAACCTAAATAGGATTCAAAGGTTGGTAAGGGATGGACCTTTAAGTCACTTAAAGGTGGAATCTATACATCAATGTGAATCTTGTTTGGAAGGTAAAATGACCAAAAGACCATTTAGGTCTAAGGGCAATAGGGCCGAAAGGGTTCTAGACCTTGTGCATAGTGATGTTTGCAGACCGATGAACATTCGAGCACGAAGAAGGTATGAGGACTTTGTCACTTTTATTGATGATTACTCAATGTATGGGTATGTGTACCTAATGCACCACAAAAGCAAAACTTTTGACAAGTTTAGGGAGATTCAGGCTGAAGTGGAAAAGCAATTATGAAGACCAATAAAGGCACTTCGATTCGATCAAGGTGGAGACTACCTTTCTGATGAGTTCTTAGGACATTTATTTGAGAATGGGATTTTATCCTATTTGACTGCACTGGGCGCTCTGCAGTAGAATGGCGTAGCAGAAAGAAGAAACAGGACTTTATTGGACATGGTTAGGTCCATGATGAGTTATTCATCATAGCCTTTATCCTTTTGGGGATATGCACTACAAACTGCATGTTATATTTTGAGCAATGTGCTTTCAAAATCAGCCCGTAAAACTCCTCACAAGTTGTGGATGGGCAAGAAGACATCCTTAAACCATATTCACATATAGGGATGTTCGGCTCATGTCCTGTTTAAGGATGCGAATAAGTTGGAAGCACGTTTGAAAGTTTACATGTTTATAGGATATCTGAAAGAGACTAAAGGGGGTTATTTTCATAACCCAAAGGAAAATAAAGTCATGGTTTCAACTCATGTAACTTTCCTTGAGGAGAGTTAAATGGACGACTTTAAGCCTTGAAGCAAAGTGGTGCTTGAGGAGTTAAGGAGTGATCCAATAACTCCATGGGTTCTAGTAGAAACCACTCCAATCGACGTAGAAAAACCAAACGAATTTGAACAACAACCTAAAGGGCTTCAACGTAGTGGGAGGATCTGACGTCAACCCGAGAGATATATGTTCAATGGTAAGGCCTTCTTGGCTAAACCAGATAAACATGATAGAGATCCTTACACTTACATAGAGGCTATAGAGGATGTTGATTTGAAACTCTGGACAGAGGCTATGAACACAAAGATGAAGTCTATGGACACTAATCGGGCCTAAGAACTTGTGGATCTTCCCAAAGGGGTAAAACCCATAGCATGTAAGTGGATCTACAAGAGAAAACGAGGAGTAAATGGAAAGGTCAAACCTTTAAGGCAAGACTGGTATCTAAGGGTTACACACAAAAAAAAAGAATTGATTATGAGAAAACCTTTTCGTCTGTAGCCATGCTTAAGTCCATCCAGATTCTCTTATCTATAGCTGCCACTCTCGACTACGATATTTGCCAAATGGATGTCAAGACGGCCTTTCTGAAGGGCTATCTTGATGAGTCCATTTATATAGAACAACTAGATGGCTTCAAGGTCAAAGGTCAAGAGGGTAAGGTTCATAAGCTGCCAAAGTCAATTTATGGACATAAGCAGGCTTTCTGTTCTTGGAACATAAGATTTGATCAAGTGATCAAGACTTATGGGTTCTCACAAAATGTGGATGAGCCATGTGAATACAAACACATTGAGAATGGGAAGGTGGTTTTTCTACTGCTCTATGTAGATGACATTCTGCTAATTGGCAATGACGTTGAGGCGTTGTCATCGGTCAAATTATGGTTGACCAAGTAGTTTGACATGAAGGATTTGGGTGAGGCTAATTTTGTTCTCGGTATCCAGATTTTTCAAGATAGGAAGAACAAAATAATAGCTTTGTCACAAGCTAGCTACATAGATAAAATTCTCAAGAGGTTTGCAATACAGGATTCTAAGAAAGGTAGGCAACCATCTAGGTCTGGAATTACTCTTTCGAAGAAAGACTCTTTAAAGTCTGAGGAAGAAAGAGAATACATAAAGAAGGTGCCTTATGCCTTGGCAATGGGTAGTCTCATGTATGCCATGCTTTGCACATGACAGGATATTTGTTATGTGGTCAGGATTGTGAGTCGATTTCAAGCGGATCTAGGACCAAACCACTAGATTGCAATCAAGCACATTTTCAAGTACCTGAGAAGGACTCAAGGGTATATGCTTGTGTATTCGGGTGAGGACTTAACTCCTCTAGGATATAGTGATTCAGATTTCTAATCCCGTTTGGATTCGAGTTGATCGACTTCTAGGTTTGTGTTTACTATGGGCGGCAGTGCCATCAGTTGAAGAAGTGTGAAGCAAGATTGCACTTCGGATTCAACGATGGAAGCCTAGTATGTGGCAGCTAGTGATGCTTCGAAAGAAGTAGTGTAGCTCTATAAGTTCCTTGGGGATCTTGAGGTTGTTCCTGGCATGGATAAGGCGGTATCGTTATACTGTGATAACAGTGCAACGGTAGCTAATGCTAAAGAACCAAGATTTCACAAGAAAAGTAAGCATATAAATCGAAAGTATCATGTGATAAAGGACTTCATCGAGGGCGGGCATGTCACGGTGTGCAAAATCGCATCAGAGGACAATTTAGCTAATCCATTCATGAAGACACTTAGCGAGAGGCATGTGGAAGCTATGGGGATGCAAGATTTGTCATATTTACTCACTTAGTGCAAGTGGGAGGTTGTTAGACATGATGCCCTAAGGAATAAAAATATAACATGTTTTTGGAGACATTTTTATCAATAAAGAATTTATTTATTATTTATATACCAAATCTTGTCTTCTTTACTTTCATATTTGTTGAATGTATGTTAAGCAAAACCAAAGTCTAAGACTGTTGTTCTTAACATTTAAGAATTGGACATATGATGGATAAATTATGCAGAAGACACGATTCTTAAGGTGACGGTCTAAATTATAATATCCACAATCGAGAGAATAAAGTTGGACACTTTATTCATGTAAAGATTGTTATGTTGTCTATATCCTTAACGGGAGGTGGTTTGTCTTGACCATCGGAGGTGGGCTCCATGAATAGAAACATTGACATATTGTCATAGGTGACGATGTATTAGATTAAGACATAAAGTGAATTAATTTGGATTAATAATTCTATCTCGATAGATTGATTCACTTTAGACAATCACTCGTGTCATATCTTAATCTTGAGATGAATAGTGGGTCCGTTATCTTAACTTATGTCTTTTGATGTACCAAAGTGTGACATCCACATTTTAATTGTGGTACGCATGTCGGTACATTGGAGGCATGACTCTTGATAACACAGACCTATTGTTCATAGATATGAAATCCATAGCTCCTCTTTAGAAGTAGTGATAACCTCTTATATGCATTATCCTGTAATTGAAAAACTAGAGCACTCAATCATTTGAATACATAGGTGTAACTGAATGGTATACCATCTTTGGATGGTAATTTTTCCTATGGTGAGATAATAGAACGTAAGATAAAAATAATCGGGAAGGTAAGATGGAACTTTCCCTTAAGCTAATTATGGATAATCCTATGGGGATATGATATATTATGATATGTCATGGAGACTTAGCTATATAGGCTTCGTAATTCTACATAGTTCGAGAATGCAACTCTAAGCTTTTAGTGGGGTAATGTTAGAGTTGATAATTATGAAATGTATATCTGAGATATTGGGTTTCATAATTATCAGGAGCTTGAACTATAAAGGTCCACTTGGTCACCTTTGCTAGCTTACAAAATCCTATAAGATACAGCGTGCTTTTCAAATAATTGGTGACTCATGTTCGATTTATCAAATTGGCTAAAATTTGGTAAAATCAGATAATTCATGTTTGTTTATAGGTTGAATTAATTTTGTAATAAAATTGATTCAAGATAAACTTGTTGAATTATCAGGAATATTTATTTTCCTACAGATTATCTAAATATGACTGTTTTAATCAAATAACTTCTCTATTAGGTTATTTGAATTAAAACTAAAGCTCTCTCCCAAGAATCTCAGGGTAGGAAATAAAGATTCGTAGGGATCTTTTTTTAGAGGCATGGCAGGCCAATCTTTAAGTTCGGCCTGTCGATTGACAAGGTTTGGTAGGTCGATTTGCCAGTTCGGTTGCCAACCGAGCGATAAAAGGATCACACGAATTTTATTGGATATAGATTATAATTTAAATTTTTGAGGCCTTATTTGATAAGGACTGACTCCTGGGCCAAACCTCTATCAAAAGGGGAGTGAGTCTCATTATTATTTAGATCGGTTGAGAAATCTACAGTGAGACTCTATCAGTAAGACTCTGAAACTCCCCGAAGAGCTATCGTTCACAAATCATGAATTATAGCTTTGGGTATTTCTCAATTGGTTGGAAGGAGAGTCACCTAGGGGAAAAGCTGAACGACGTGAGCCCACACTCACTTCGATCGATAGCAAAGAAGGCCAATTGGTTGAAGTCCTTTTGGAACGACTTCTCTTCATTGATTGCGGTAGCTTTTCGGCATATACAAGGTTAGTAAGATTTGGTTAATTTATGCATATAGTGTAGTCAAACTTGTGTTTTGAAAAATACTCCGATATAAAAAAAAAATTTATTATGTTCGTACTATTTTTTCAACAATTTGCATCATATACAGTGAGATATTTTTGCTATATCCTACTTAGTTTATAGTTCGATTGACTTATGCCACATTTTAAAAGCTGTTGTAAAATATGACACAATGAAATAATTTAAATTCTATGTGCAGACAAAAATACCCTAAAATTAAACCTAGGGTTTCTTTTTGCTCTCATTCTCTTCCTCTCTCTCCCTTTCCCGGCCTCTTTCCCCTCTCTCCTTCCTAGCCTTATTTCTCTCTCTCCCCAATCACAATCTTCTTCACCCCCAAGCTTAGATTTGCAACGTAGGATCTCAATGTTGATCCACACAATGCTGACGGCATCGCCTCCCCAAGACATCATCCTGACACTATGGAGTTTGAGCAAATGGAACAAAATGTTGTTGTTTGCGCGTAGAAGAGATTCAAGATGAATCTAGTCAGACATGAACGGAGGTGGCAACAATGATTTTAAAGCTAGAGGGAGATCTATTTTGTGTGTGCTCGGCTTCATCGACAAACCCGGACATTTGTAGATCTCGTCGTCTTCTCTAATGAAGACCATTTGAGATCTTCTCCTCAGTCCTCCATGATTTGCTTTCTTCGTCACGCCCACTCAAAGGAGACAATTCTTCTCCCTGTAATAGGTCTCTCCTGTCACCGTCGCCCGACGGAGGGGAGCAAGCAAATTTGAGGTTTTTTTTAGCTTTTAATTTTTTTTATTTATGGCGGTGTATACCGACAGGTAACCATTCAATATCCGCTATCCGCAATAGATAGCAGATATTGTCTGGTACTCATCTAGTATTTGTGGTGAATACCGGATATCAACCGATAACCATAGTAAATACGAGATACTACTTGATTCCTCGAGAGTATATTTGGTCTTTTAAAATAAAGCATGATGATGTAACGTGGCATTCTTTGCAATTATTATTGTTTTTCTTTGTGTAACATAAATCAATCCAAGCGTTGATTTTGTGGCATATATGTAAAGGGCCCATATATGTATAATAAGATGGGTCGTTTGGTTAACTGGTTAGGATCCAATTTGGTTCAACTTAAATCCACATTTTTGTTTCAACACACAATCCAAACAGCAAACCAATATGCTACGTGAAAATCTTTTTTTTTTAATTTTTCTCTTTTGCTTCTATGAAAACCTAGGCTTAAATATGTCATAATTTTTTCGTTTAAATTTGATTAAGACTATTCTTTTATGCATTAAGCGAGAGAGAGAGAAACAAATACCGATTCATACGAACAAGAAAATTTGTCAAATATATTGAATATTTTTAAGCTTTCTTAGAAACTTCTAGCATTCCCAATCTGAACCGGCAAATCAAAAGAGCCATTAACAATTGTTGAGATTTTACAACAAAGCCATACTATTGGAGACTAATTACCCCCATCGTAAGCAAAATTTAAAGTCCACCAGATTCCTCCAAAAGCAAATAAATATACAAATTTAAGCTTTCAGGTGATTTTTGGGAGAGAGTAGCATTCCTTAGACGTATGACGTATGTAGAGAGATTACAAGATTAAAAATGGGATTACTACAATCGTTTAAAACAAAAATAGTAGAACAAGATTGTACATGTTCTTTTCCGTTAGAAAGAAAAGCTTGTGAACATGCTAAGTCGTCTATTTCTCCTCGTAAACAGAATTTGTCAATTTTCCTTTCACAACCTTTTCTGGCAAGAATGCTCAATTAGACCCCATAGCAAAAAATTGGAAACGTAATATAAGATATAAAAAAGCGTTCTAAGTTGATTGCAGGCACAAAGAATATTCTAAAAATATAGGCTTTTTTTCGTAACATCGTTCTAAATATTACAATGTAAAACTCTCACATGCTACAACATAAAACAAAGGGATATTTATCTTTCTATATCCTCTGTTTTAAGTTAATTCAAAAACTATGCCTTTAATTTTTTATCTTATTAAATATATACCTTTAAATTAGATTTAATATACAAACTATATCTTGTTTCAGTCAATAGTTGATTTTAACCTTTAAAATGACGAAATTTTTCTTAAATAAAATATTAAAAACCAAAACTTATAAAAAATAAGAAGAAAAGGAAAAAAACACACAAAACACCTATTTTTGAAAGTAATCGATACATTTTTAAAGGCAAAAACCTTAATATAAAGTTTTTTTAAGTTTTTGAAATCATTTTTTTTTTTTTTTAATTTGAGGGCATTGTGATAATTCTTAGGTCAAAATTAAAAATTGATTGAGTAAAGGTACAAATTTGTATATTAAATCTAATTTAAAAGTATAAATTTGATTAGATAAAAAAACAGGTGGTATATTTTTTTAATAAACCTAAAATGCATGTATAAAAAGATAAATAACCCCAATGCTTTGTAGGCTATAGTGTAAAGTTCTCACGTACTACACTAAATTCGTTCTAACTTTTCATTCTAAAAAATATTCTAAGAAATATATCCTCCTTCTCCTATCGTCTTTAAGCAAATACTATTCAAGACAAGAACTAAAGCTGATTCCTAATAATTTTGAATGCTGATGCAATTGCTTGCCTTACAATCCATTAAAATACAAAAAATACGCACATGCATTTGCCCGCCATTAGATTCTTTAAAGATAATCAGTCACTAATAAATGCCTAAATCACAAAATTATCGGATTGCATTAAGTTCTCTCTGACCTAGTGATTTTAATTATGCCTGCCACAATATCCGACACGCCATCGTACGCTGGAGTTATTTGTGAAATTTATCGGAAGACATTTTATTGGTGCAAATGTAATATCTTCAACATAGTTTCCCTACATGCTTATTAGCCAAGTCTAATTTCAGCCAACCAAAAATTTAAGATGACCAAACGGTCTTGGTTCCACACTATAGAAGATGCCAGACACCCTCGATCAGATATTTGATGGGCAAACAATGAGATGAAACAGCATTGAATGATTGATTCTAATTCTATATTTGCATACGAGTCCCAATGCACAACAAAAGCACAAAACAGAGGCGGGGAAGAAAAAATTTCTCAAAGAAAAGTCTCTAACTTCATGGCTTTTACATGGCAGAGACCTTCAAGTTGCATAACAAGACGCATTTTCTGTAGTCAGAATCATTCCTTGGATAACACACATAGATAGCACAAATGTTAGGATCAAACAGAGCAAAAGTACAAAAAGGTCTATAACAGTTCAGGTTTTAGTTTTTGCATTTCAAACTTTGATACCTCCTGCATGTACAAGATCTATTGACACATCGGAAGATCTTACAATCCCAATAATTTGCCGAGTTCGAAAAAGCTTATTGTTGAGATAGTTTGCAGCCATCAGTGTAAACACTTCCGAATTAGTAGCTTATTTTAGGTACTTCTTATCTTGGAACTTCCTATTAGACAACCAGAATCTCGAAGCCTAAAACAATGGCGGAAACTCTGATTCAGATGAATTTTAATGGTACACTGATACACGACGTAATCATCCAAAAAGACCCAAGAGAGGATTTGTAACCCTTGTAAAGAATTTGTAATCAGTTAGCCGATCCGCATTGCCATTGTGATATCTCTGTTACCACCTCATCTAATATTCAATATGTACCCCTTTATCTTACTTGGTTCCAATTTAGCTTTATAAAACAATAGGAATTGGTTGATTAGTTGTGGGACCTAATTATTACCCTAACATAGAGACGACATTGGGATATACAATTCGGGTGTTTAATTCATAACATTAGTAACCATGATGACCCACATTGGCCGGGAATACTCGGTTCTTTGGGTTAGTTGTAACATTTTTTTTTTTTTTTTTTGGGGACAAATCTTAATCCAGCTCCCCAATAACTTATAGCATATAACTCCTTTCCAAAAAATACTACTAATCAATTTCAAACAGAAAAGTTACAGAGAACTTCAGTAAGCAATCAACTTCTACAGGATTAAATAACATGCCCAGGTCCTGTGCTTCCCCGTAAACTTTTAGCATACCTTTTTTGAAAGGATTTCTTTGTGAGCTTTAAATGACAGTATAACATTCCAAATCAAAGCAATAAAGTTAGCAGCAAGGACCTGCAATTGACAGTGGTGACAACTTAAGACAACAAAGCGAATTGAGAATAAAATATAAAATTAAATTACTAGGAATCTGGACAAGAGATTGATTGTTCAAATTTAAACAACAAAAAAAAGGAATTAAAGATGCCAGATCCCAGCAATTAAATCCAAACAGTTTAATTATTTAAGTAATGACAAGTATTGTAACGTCCCATCCTAGGTTCTAATTCCAGCATTTGGCCTTATGCATGCTTGCTAAGTGTCATCAAGCGTATAATCCATGTGTTTATATTGGACATTAATCACCACTCCTTGTACTACACCTAGCATGATAATCCATGTGTTTGGCCTTATGCATGCTTGCCACATGTCATCAAGCATATAATCCATGTGTTTATATCGAACACTAATCACCACTTCTTGTATTACACCTAGCATGATATGTCACCTAGCATTGTTGCCAAGTTTTATTGTACATGAAAGCCACCTAGCGCCTTTGTATCATGCTAAGCTTAGTTGTTAAACTCATGATGAACGATTACACCCTGTGCTTACTTGAGTGATGAGTCACGACTCTAACTATCGACACCTAGCTTCTTCTAAGTACTAACTCGAGCTTAACTCGCTACAATCTCGTACACTTGACAACTTTGCTAAGTGACTCATCATGCTAAGTATCATGCAAGGAATAGTGATCAATGTTAATATAAATAAATGGATTACACGCATGATGACATGTGACAAACATGCATAAGGCTATATGTTGAAATTAGAACTTGAGAGGAGCGTCACAACTATTTATGTATAATAGTTTTTTTTTTAGACATTTAATCAATAAAAAGTTTATTAATTATTTCATATATCAAATATGTCCTCTTTATGTTCATTCATGTTGAATATAAGATAAGCAAACTAAAGTCTAAAAGTATCAATCTAAACCTTTAAGATCGTGCATATGATGGACAAATTATGCGGAAGACATGAATCTTAAAGGTGATAGTCTAAATAAAAAAATCCGCAATCGAGAGAATAAAGTTAGGCGCTTTATTCACGTAAAGATTTCCATGTTGCCTACATCCCTAATGGAAGATGGCTTGTCTTAATCATCGAAGTTAGACTCTGGCAGTATAAACATTGATATATTAGACAATATATTAGATCGGGACAAAAGTTAAATTGAATTGATTAATAATTTTATTTGTTTAAATCAATTCACTTTTAACAATCATATATAACAATTAATGGGCCCGTATACCCGACTTGTGTCTTTTGATGTACCAAAGGGTGACATCCTGAATTAAGATATGCATGTCGGTATGTTAGAGAGATGACTTTTGATCAACTTAAACTCATTACTCATAGATATGAAATCCATAGCTATTTTTTGTAGAGTTAATGATATTCGCTTATAAGCATTATCCTGTAATTAGAAAACTAGAATGCTCTATCCTTCGGATGCATAGGTGTAGCTGAATGGTATGCTATTTGTATTAGTTATGAATAATAAGTTTTCTAATGGTGAAATAATAGAACATAAGATAAAAATAATCGGAAAGGTAAAACAAAATTTTATTACACATTAATGATATGTCATGGATGATTAACTTATTGAAGTTTCGTAATTTATATATAATTCGAGAGTGCAGCTCTAAGCTTTTAGTGGAATAGCTTAAGAAGTTGATAATTATAAAATGAACGTATTAAGGACGTGATATTTATAATTATAGGAGTTTCATATATATATGTCAATCGAGTCCCCTATGTTAAGCTCACAATATTTCCTGTAAGAATACGGCATATTTTTTCCTATATATTAGTAACATATGTTAATTCTTAGACTAATTTAAATTCGTTTGATTGGATTTAATAATTCATGTTATTTTATTGGTTGAATTAATTTTAGGCCCATTTGTTTTGAGAACTTTTGGGGTTCTTTGGATTCAAATTTGGATTCGAGTATTAAAAATCCTTTCGATACGTGTTTGTTTCATTCAAAATTTGAATCCTTTGAGTATCAAGAATCCAAGTTTTCAGAGTTCTAACTCCCTCCTAAACTTTTGATACTCGGATATCTCTGCTACAGTAAAAACTAAAATTCTCCCTCCACTATTTGAGGAAAAAAAATCATAACTTCTTTATTTGTTATCCAATTGAGATGATTCTTTTTTCATTATGTTTCTAGTGAAGAATAAATTAAGATCCATATTGCATATTTTTTAGGATCATTATCATTAAGATTTTATTAGATTTGTTGATAAATCAAAAATTACTTTCAGTACTGCTCCAAACACAAATTCTAATTTATTCTATATTCAGATTAAAACTTAAATGCACATCCAAACGTCAATTCGGATAACAATTCAAATCACTAATTTAAATCCTAATTCAAATTACACTAACTCAAATCAAATCAAATCACTATTTCGAATCCATTTACCAAACGGACCCTTTATGAATTAATTCAAGATAAGCATGTTGAATTATTTGAATATATATTTTATTTGATATGGGATTATCTATATATGACTGTTTTAATCAGATGCCTTCTCTATTGGGTAATTTGAATTAAAACTGAAGATCTACCTAAGATTCCCGTGTAAAATAAGATATAAAAACTTCCAAAACTAGGCAAACTAGCAGGCCGGTGACAAAGTTCGACCATTCAGTGGAGCGTAACTTAGTTACGCAAAATAGTACAATTACCAGGCTGGTGGTCAAGACCAGCAGGCCATAGGGCATAATCCTGTTTCAATTCCTTCACACGTTTTGACGTGAATTTTAACTCAGTTTCGAATTTAGAAGCCCTATCTAAGTAGAATTGACTCCCTACCAGCCACTATAAATAGGATAATTGTTTTTATTGTTATTTAGAGAGCCAGAGAAATTTAGAGAGAGAAACTTTAAAACTCCAATAGGGCTATTGTTCGATATCCTAAACATTACCAAGAGGAGAAGTTAACGACGACTACCCACTGGCATTTAGGTTGTGGAAAAAAGAATAGCAAAGAAGACTAATTGATTGAAGCTCTTCCGGATGCAATTCTCAATAGCAATTCTGTCGAAATTTTTCTTGTCATAAGTGCGGTTCCAATTATAAGAAGTACGTAAGATCTTAATTAATTAGTATACATAGCATATCCAACTTGTTATTTAAAAAAAGACTTTGATTTACAATTTTTAAAATTCAGCTGTCTTCACGTTTTTCCAACTATAACATAGAATTAAGTTGTGCAATCATCGACTTAAAGTGTTTTTCACCTGCCATGTCCAACCTAAGTCATGAGCTCAACATTAGAACCAGGGTTGGAAAACGTGTATGCCAACCCAAAAGGCACATTTGGTACATATCAATTGGGTAGAACTCACTCAAAAAGCAGCTTCCAACGGGAGGGGAACTAAGGTTTTCTGTGGAAATCCGGTTCATATCCCCCTTCTTAGGGATCTTAATTGAAGAATATTTTTCTTTTAATGTAAATTATTCCTGATTGTTAGTTGATTCCTGATTTTTAGTCAATCACCTAATTTAGCTAATCACCTAATTTAGCTCCCTGATCCTAGGAATTATTTCTGATTTTGTGCTAATGTAATTAAGCTGATTAGAAGGCAGATGTAAATTAGCTTTATAGGTCTAACCTATATATAATGTACTCTTCTCTTATTTTCGGAATAAGAAAGAATACACTTTATTCAGCCTTTTTCTACATGGTATTGGAGCGTACCTGATATCCTCCATGGCCACCGAAATTCCTCCTTCCTCCTCTTCCACTTCCGATGTTATTCATGTCCAGGAAATAGTTCCTTCTAGCAGCCACCCATTAACCGAAAATTCACCCATTACCGTGCATAAACTCACAGGCCAAAATTATATTCAATGGTCTCAGTCAGTTTTGATGTTTATATACGGAAAGGGAAAGGATGAATTAATTTTCGGAGAGGCAGCCCCTCCAAAGAAGGAAGACCCTGGTTTCAGAAAATGGAATGCTGAAAATAACATTGTCATGTCATGGCTCATAAACTCCATGACTGTTGAAATTGGTGAGAACTTCATGTTTTATGAGACAGCAAAGGAGATACGGAATGCAACAAAGGAAACCTACTCTGACAAGGAGAATACATCAGAAATTTTTGAGATTGAAGGAGCTCTACATGAATTACGTCAAAGTTATCTTTCTGTCACCCAATACTTCAACTCTCTCATTCGGAGATGACAGCAACTTGATCGGTTTGAGTCCTACGATTGGGCCTGCCCCACTGATGCAGTGAAATACAAGGCAATCCTAGAAAAGAAAAGAACCTTCAAGTTCTTACTAGGGTTAGACAAAAGCCTTGATGAAGTCCGTGGTCGAATCTTGGGAATGAAACCACTTCCATCCATCCGAGAAGCTTTTTCTGAAGTCAGACGTGAAGAGAGCAGGAGGAAGGTAATGCTCGGCTCATCAACAGTTGAAACTTCAGCACTAGCCGTTCACAGGAATCCGAACTTCAACCAAGAAAGAAAGGAAAGGCCTAAATGTGAACACTGCAGAAAGATGGGACATACAAAAGACAAGTGTTGGGATCTTCATGGCAAACCACCAGATTACAAACCCAAACCAAGGCGTGGAAACAGTGCTGCCACTTCAACCGAGGATCAGTCCACCAAAACTGAAGGTAGCCCATTCACTAAGGAACAATTAGAGGCTCTTCAGACAATCCTAGCCCAAGCCAACCAATCTCAAAACTCAGTCATAGGGACCGGTTCTCTTGCACAGAAAGGTAAGGAACTAAAAGTCATTACATTTCACAAAGAACAATCTAGTTCTTGGATTATTGACTCAGGTGCCTCTGACCATATGACGGGAGATGCAAACTTACTTTAGAATTTCATTCCATGTTCACTTACTACATCTGTCCGAATAGCTGATGGATCTCTATCAAAAATTGCTGGCTATGAATCAGTGCCTCTTACCAAAGAGATTGTTCTCAACTCTGTGCTACTTGTGCCAAAGCTTGATTGTAACCTTTTATCCATTAGCAAGCTAACTAAGGACCTAAACTGTATTGCTAATTTTTCTTCTAAATCTTGCAAATTTCAGGACTTGGTTTCGGGGAGGATGATTGGCAATGTTGATGTATGTGACGGTCTCTACCTTCTCAAAAATAAAAGGAGTCATGAAGGGCTTCGTTAACCAACCAATTGTGTCTCTAAAAGTATTGTGTCTACATCTGTCTCTAGTTTAAATAAAGATGATGCAATCATGTAATGGCATTTTCGTTTGGGTCACCCAAATTTCATTTATCTTTCAAAATTGTTCCCATCATTGTTTGTTAATAAAAATCCAAAATTGCTGAATTGTGAAGTCTGTCAATTTTCAAAGCATGTTCGAAATTCATATCCAATTTCTCCATACATATCATCTAGACCATTTGTAACTATCCATAGTGATGTGTGGGGTCCCTCAAGGGTAAAAAACATAACCGGATCACGATGGTTTGTTTTATTTGTTGATGATCATACTCGAGCCACTTGGGTATTTCTAATGAAAGATAAATCAGAAGTAGGACAAATTTTCCAAAATTTTTCAAGAATGATCAAAACACAATTTAATTCAAAAATCCAAATCTTTAGAACAGATAATGCCAGGGAATACTTTGCATCACATCTTGGAAATTACCTCCTTGAATTAGGTATAGTTCATCAAAGTTCTTGTGTAGATACACCCCAACAAAATGGAATTGCTGAAAGAAAAAACCGTCATCTACTTGAAGTAACTCGATCTCTCCTTTTCACATATAATGTGCCCAAACATTTCTGGGGGGAAGCCGTGTTAACAGCAGCCTATCTTATAAACCGAATGCCTTCTAGAATATTGTCCTTTAAAACACCATGTGAAAAGCTCCTTGAGTCCTTTCCAACAACTCCTTTGATCTCAACAATTCCTATAAAAATTTTCGGGTGTTCAGCATTTGTACACATTCATCAAAACCATCGAAGTAAACTAGATCCTAAATCCGAAAAATGCATCTTCCTTGGTTATTCACCAATCCAAAAAGGGTATAGATGTTTTTCCACCACAAAGGGACGATTCTACACCACTATGGATGTTACTTTTCATGAGGATCAACCATTCTTTCCAAAATCCACCATTCAGGGGGAGAATAATCAGAGTGAATGGCAGATTTGGGAAACAAGTTTTGAGTCCCAACCAAGTCTTCCAAGTCAACCAAGTCTTTCGAGTCAACCAAGTCTTTCGAGTCCATCTTCTTTCAAGTCAAACTCACCTCCCATTCCTCAACCAGTTTCAGATAATTTTGTCCCAATACCAACATCAGGTGAAGTCCGATCAGAAACTCCTCTTATTCACGAAGAAGAAGAACTGAATACACAACAGATGCAAAGTCAAGAATCTGAACCTAATGTTTCGATTAGTGATCTTGGTTGGCCAATTGCTATACAGAAGGGGGTGCGTTCATGCACTCAACATCCTATATCTAAATATGTTTCTTATGCAAGTTTGTCCTCTAGTTTTCGGGCCTTTACTACTAATCTAGTAGCAACTGAAATTCCAAAGGACATCCACGAAGCTTTGAAGCATCCAAAGTGGAAAGCTGCAGTTGAAGAAGAAATCAAGGCCTTGGAGAAGAATGGCACATGGGAGATAATTAGCCTGCCAAAGGATCAAAAAATGGTAGGGTGTAAATGGATTTTCACCATCAAGTACAACGCAGATGGCAGTATAGATAGGCACAAAGCAAGACTTGTAGCAAAGGGATTCACACAGTCCTATGGAATCGACTATCAAGAAACTTTTGCACCTGTTGCGAAGCTCAACACTGTCAGAGTTCTTATGTCCATTGCCGCCAACCTTGACTGGCCATTATACCAACTAGATATCAAGAATGCTTTTCTCAATGGTAACCTAGAGGAAGAGGTCTACACGGAGATACCTCATGGTCTAATGATAAAGAATCCACCGGAAGCAGTCTGTAAACTCAAGAAGTCTCTTTATGGACTCAAACAATCCCCAAGGGCTTGGTTTGACAGATTTACCGGAGCAATGAAGAAGTTTGGATATTACCAATGTCAATCAGATCACACTATGTTCCAAAGAAACACTTCCAAAGGAAAAAGGGCAATCCTTATAGTGTATGTTGATGACATTGTAGTAACAGGAGATGACAGGAAAGGGATACAAGAGCTAAAAAAGTTCCTAGCAAAGGAATTCGAGATCAAAGACTTAGGGTTTCTAAAATACTTTCTTGGGATGGAAGTGGCTCGTTCCAGCAAAGGTATTTGTGTTACTCAACATAAATATATATTGGATATCCTCAAGGAAATAGGAATGCTAGGATGCAAGCCTATTGATACACCCATGGACTCTGTAAAGAAGTTGGGAATCGAGCAAGAACGACCTCCAGTAGATAAAGGAAGATATCAACGTCTGGTTGGAAAGCTGATATATCTCTCACACACCCGACCTGATATTGGTTTTTCTGTGAGTGTTGTTAGTCAATTTATGAACAATCCCAAAGAAGATCATCTTGAATTCGTCGTTAGAATTATCAGATATTTGAAAATGACTCCAGGAAAGGGACTCTTCTTCAAAAGAAACAATGACAAAAGTGTCAAAGTTTACACGGATGCAGATTGCGCAAGATCACCAACCGATAGAAGATCAATCTCTGGATACTGCACATATGTATGGGGAAACTTGGTAACTTAGAGGAGTAAAAAGCAGTCAGTTGTTGCTAAGAGTAGTGCTGAAGCCGAATTCAGAGCTCTTGCACTTGGAATTTGTGAAGTTATATGGATCCAACGACTACTTGCAGAACTAAACCTATCCAGAGAAGAACCACTGAAAGTGTTTTGTGACAATTAGGCAGCTATCAGTATTGCAAGGAATCCTGTCCACCATGATCGCACAAAACACATTGAGATTGATCGGCATTTCATCAAAGAGAAAATTGAGACTGATGTCATTTCATTGTCCTACATTTCTACTCGCCTTCAAATAGCCGACATTCTTACAAAAGCTCTTCCAAGAACCACTTTCAATGAATTGAGTTCCAAGTTGGGAATGATCAACATCTACCACCCAACTTGAGGGGGAGTGTGGAAATCCGGTTCATATCCCCCTTCTTAGAAATCTTAATTGAAGAATATTTTTCTTTTAATGTAGATTATTCCTGATTGTTAGTTGATTCCTGACTTTTAGTCAATCACCTAATTTAGCTAATCACCTGATTTAGCTCCCTGATCCTAGGAATTATTTTTGATTTTGTGCTAATGTAATTAAGCTGATTAGAAGGCAGATGTAAATTAGCTTTATAGGTCTAACCTATATATAATGTACTCTTCTCTCATTTTCGAAATAAGAAAGAATACACTTTATTCAGCCTTTTTCTACACTAATTATTTAGTATTTTGGTACGTAACATATGGGTACCAAAATGTGCATTTCCCCACCAGGAGCTCCATGTCAAACAAGAGTGAAGACTGCTCTCATGGTTCGGATTAATTGAGCTCTAAGACTAAACAAAATGGGAAGGAAAGTGAGGACTGGTGGAGAAACGAGATAAGCGCAAAAAAGAAAAAAAATTAATGTACGTTGCTAAAAACAAAAGACTCTTAAAGAGGTTAACGCTCAAGAAGAGGAACATGAAAAGATTTGCATTCAACAAAGATGAGCAATACAACTTATGTCATTGTAGAGAGGACTTTACAATTTGACAGTCCCGAAATAGGAAGTTTGTACATCTGTTGAATGCAGGTATCCCCTTAGGCAATACGAAGGTCTCAACATCAAGAGTAATAAGATGCAAGCCAAGCCAAGAAACCACTATGGTGTTTCCAACTTAAGATATGCAATTATAATTTATACCCATCACGAAGCCAATCAACATAACTCGTTATCCTCAACGGTATGCCTCAAATGAAAGAACTGGCAATGGTTTATTACCCATTTCAGCTTCAATATCACAAAATCCAGTTTAAAAAAGACTTGACTTAGAGCCAAAGCAAATAAAATAAGGCATACAATAAAAACATTGCACCAGTCAAACCTGAAACTGCTGTGGGACAAATCGGAAGTTGAGAAATTGGAAAGGTATCCAAAGCTGCCAATTAGCAACAACAGCTGAAAACCATTCCTACAAAAATCCAGTTCCACGCGAGCAAAGAATATTTAGAAATAAAAAAAAAAATTCATAAAAAAGAAAGTCCAGAAAAAAGGTGTTGAGGGGTCTCGGATAATGGATACGTTGAAGTTTGAACACAACCTGTTGAAGCTTGGGTACAACTAGTGAAGGCGTTCCTTCAAGTGCCACCAGTGTAGATAAGAAAACTCCAATAAATATAGGAGAAAACAGAAACTGCAAGAACATTACATGAAGGTCAAAAGAAAAACCTAATTTCATAGCCATATGATGACAATCGTGAAAACTTTTACTCATCTGACCATAAATACTTAGAAGCCCTAGAAAGTCACCTGATCAAGTAGAAGACGCAAAAATGCACCTGATGCTCCCGGTACCGTAACCAATTTGGTCAGATACAAATACCTGTGGATACATAAATGTGCAGTCAATCAAAACTTGCATAGCACTAGTAAAAGTTGTATGGATGCAAGCACTATCCGTTCTTTCTGTGACATTGAGATAGTATTAGTTTTTCTTTCTCATGCACTTGATGGTACATTTACCAACCAGAATATTATTGCATTTGATGACCCAAACTGAAGTCATCATAGAGAGAAAATACCCAGTCAGTTTATATTTTCTCATAGAACCACGTGGAAATAATTGAGGAATTCAGATATATTAACATTGATTCGCCAAAATAAATAAGCATGAACAATATTAACAAATATTATATGGGCATGCATGATAGTATTGCAACAAAAGTAAGGTCCGTTTCGTAAATGGATTCGAATTGTGTTGACTTGGATTATTTTGATTTGAGTTGTGTGATTTAAATTGCTATTAGAATTAACGTTAGGAGGTACATTTAAAGTGTTAATCTGATCCAAGTCCAAAGAAAAGTTAAAATTTGTGTTTGGAGAGATAGTAGAAAAAGTTTTTGATTTATTAACAAATCTAACAAAATCTTAATGTTCATGATATTAAAAAAAAATACAAGATGGATCTTAATTTATTCCTCTTCATTAAGAACGCAATGAAAAAAGAATCGTCTCAATTTAATATCAAATGAAGTTATGGTTTTTTTTCACAAATATAGGAGAGAGAATGTGGGATTTTACTGTAGCAAACTAATCCAAGTCCAAAGAGTTTGAGAGCAAACTAGAACTCTAAAAACTTGGATTCGAAGGATTCATTTGATTTAAATTTTAGAGGAAACAAATATCTATCCAAAGGATCCCTTAAACTTAGAGTCTAAAGAGCTGGCTTAATATGCCAAAAAAACAAACCCTAAATGTATATTACAATACACGAATAACGAATAATATTCAATTGCAGGAAGGCTAAACAGTTTAGGGGTGGCGGTAATTATATATTATAACAAACACAAAAGACATGAAATCTAAACCATTACCAGAAATGTAATGTTGGACCTACTAAAACAAGCCCCAATAGAGTAAACAAGAACGTCCGTTTTAGGTCTAGAGATGGCACTTGATCAATCACAATCTGAAACAAACAGGTTAGCATTCAATAAAACTAGATCTTTACTTGTTATATCACAATAAGAAACAGCAGTTTCAAAGATTATCTCCCATGTAAAAAGATAACTAACAATATGTGTATACGCACAGCATGAGAAACCATAAGAGTTTTTTTTTTTCAAAAGTAAACAAAGCATGAAGATAGAAACAAATCAGAAGAATCAGGGGTGAACCAAGAGTGTAAAAAAAAAAGCAAAAGCTCCAGCCAAAAATGCCTTATAAATAAGCAAAAGCATGAACAATAAGAAAATTAGATCATTGTTCCCTTGTGATCCTGTAATCTTTTAGTTAACTTGATTAAGTTGTGTTTCTTATAAAAGAAAAAGAAGACGAATAAGACCATATGCTTACTAAAATATCTCAGAAATATACAAAATCCTTAAGGAGGGGTAAACTCAGACCAGAAAAATCCAGATGCACTGACTGTTAAAGACCATAGAGTCTTAGTTTCTGTCAATTGTGTAGCAGAGTTTACCTGGCAGATCAAATCCCCGATTAAAGTTAAAAAAGCGGATGTTATAGCTTTTGTTGTCACGGGGTATTTTGCAAGAAGACCCAAGTACCTGGATCATATAAGATCGAAGTTAGAAGTGCAGAATGAGGATCTCAATTTCCTTCGTCTAAAATAATGTATGTTAAGGAAGCATGAAAGTCTCGACAAAAAATTTCATTTTCATAGCTTCTCACTATTTTTTTTTTTTTTAAGGGGACACCATCTCACTATTTAGAAGTCATTTACACCACAGAATATAAGGATAATAGCCACAATTGTCCTTTAGCTGTTCCAATGTAGATTTATTACAAAAAGCAAAGGTTATTGCAACGGTGTATGATGACACAGAACATCATTTGATAGATTTTTTTTTTTAAAAAAAAAAAAAAAAAGAAAGAAACAACAGCATAATTAGCTTTCTAGTAATCCAAGTTGCGAATCATGGATAGAGTCACATAATTATCTGCTACACGTTTCGACCTCGTTAGACCAAGAAAATTAAAAATCTCGAGCCAACAAATGCCAAGGAAATACCATAAAAAATAAATAAATAAATAAATCCACCAAGAACAACGTGGACAAAACACAGGGACTCCATATGCAAGAAAGCCAAGGAGATGAAAGAAATATTCGGATTCTTTTTCATTTCATGCTTTCAAATATGGTTTTTTTTTTTTTTTTTTGTTTCTTTGCCAAAAATATATATATATATATATATTTGATAGAAACAAGCATGCCCCTTTTCCTTGCCTCTTGAAAGCAGAAAAAGTCAATTTTGTTACTAAAAAAACTTCAGGCCTTCTCTTGTGGAACCTAAATATTTCACATATGTAGTTCTGATTGCCATATTACTTGTATTAGAAGCGCTGATTTTAGGCAGTGAGGTTGAGAGAAACATAGAGAGTCTAACGGGTATGAGGGTTGCCAATTTCATGTCTTTTCTTCTTCATTAAATTAGTGAAATTCGGCAGCAAATGTAGTTTTTAAATTGAAGATGAATCACTGTAAATATAATGCGTGACTTCTTGTCTTTCTTTATCTTATTGGTCTCTCTAATCAAGAAAAAAATTCAAAACCCAGAAACCAAAAAATCAAAACTTTCACTGAAAAAAAATAAGAACTGAAAATAACTAACTGAAAGAAAATTACCATGAAAGCAAAGACCAGTTGTTTTGACCACCTTCGCTGCTTCCACCTTGACCTTGGCCATCACCTTCTCCGCCACCACCACCAGAATTCCCGTTATTAGAGCCGCCAGACCCTCCGGCTCCACCATCCGAAACAGCGGAAACTCGAAAACGAACAGAACCCACTCGCCCCAACGCGATTCCACGGCTACCAAAATTCTTAAACCCAACAAGACGACCAGAATTCAGGGGTTTTACATGGGACCCACACGGGGAACAGCTTAACTCCCTTTTCTGCTCCGGAATTAATGGAATTCGAGAAACCGACGTGGGGTAGCGATTAAAACCCACGAAGCGGGATAAGAGAGGGGATTTACGCCCTAATGGGATAGCCATAGAGTTTGCCGCGGCCATTTTTGGTCTGAAACTACACAAAAGTCAGAAAGGGTTTAAGCCGTGCGTTCTGCCTAATGTCATAAGAGTGCTGTAGTAACACCTCCTCTCCCACTCTTTTCTACTCTTTCTGTATTCATCGTACATTTACTATCGTATTTCGTATTTAAATAATAATTTATCATTATCATATTTCTTGTTTAAATAATAATTTTAATAGATTATGTGTCAAACATTAAAAATGTGTAAGGTGCAAAATGTCTATGATAAAATATTGATTGTCTAATATGATAAAATGTTTGCTCATGCAAGGACGATGTCATTTAGGTTTTTGACGTTTTAATTTAGAGATAATGTGGAGAATATATGTTATAGATATCAACGGATATTTAAAAATATATATATTTTGAGAAAAGTATATCTATATATTTTTTACAGTTTTACATAATATTAAAATAATCAATATTACTTAATGTGAACCATGTTAATAACATAGTAATACAATTTTGGTCGAGTATAAGAGTTATATTGCTTATTCTAAAAGGACATCATCATTATAATAGAGTGATTATGATTCTAATGCTGTTTTAAATACTTATTACAAACAATGCACACACAAACTTTAAATGTCTTCAATACCAAAAGGATTAAATGTAACGCCCTGAAATTTATTTAATGTTAATGTAATGTAAATGATGAATCAGTGTGCCATAATTAATATTTTAACATTAATTTAATTATTGAGTTGGATTTTGAAATTTTTGTTGTTTTGTTAATTTGTTGAATCCAAATGATTTCTTATTGATTTAAATTGATGTTTTGAGTTTTAAAACACAACAATTTGTAAAATGTTAAAAATACTCCGTTTTACAAAACCGTGGGCGGCACATGGTTTTCGCACAGTAAAACAGCCCATCGATTTTCTCTATTTATTTTCTCTCTTCCTCCTCTCTCCTCACTCTCCCTAATCTCTCTCTCTCCTCTCTCCCACCCGTGAGCCCTCTCACTCTCTCTCTCTCGGCTTCTCTCATTTTCTCTCAATTCTCTCTCAAAATTTTTGAAAGGAATTCGAATCCAAGCTTCGAGTTAGCAAGGAGGAAGCTCGGGGACGTGATTTAGCAACCGAGAACGTAGATTAAAGCTTCGATTCGAGGTTAGTTTTGAAATTTTTGAACTTTTTTCAAAATTTTCAATTTTGTGCATTTTTGAAATCTAGGTTTGTTTAAGCTTAGAAAACCTTGGATTTGAGTTAAATGAACTTAGAACAACTAGAATCTAAGCTTAGATTGAAGAAAAACGGATTTGATTCAAGATTTTTCATTTTTCCTCATTTTTCCCTATTTTTGGATTTTTAAGATTTTTGTGTTTGAATCTTGTTTAAATGTGTTCAAAAGTGTCTAAACATGTTTTTCTATCATCTATGAATGTTTTCTATGCCTGGGATTTGAGAAAAACAGGTTAGGATCAAGATTTGTGTTTTGGGGAAATTGAAACCCGTGGCTGGAATTTCTGGGTTTTCCCAGTTCGGCAAGCCAAACTGCGTGTTCGGCAGGCTGGAATAGGGATCGGTAGGCCAATGTTCTTCCGTCCGGCAGGCCGAACCTGGGGAGATGACCGGCCGACCGGACCTGGCTTCCGGCAGGCCGAACTGTGCAGTTCGGCCGCCCGAAGCAGGGAGTCCGGTAGGCCGACCGAGGCATGGAAAAATTTGTGATTTTTACCTGTTTTCATAGTTTTGAACCCTGATTTAAATTCCAACCTTATAGAATGATTTTAAGGACAAATGGCACACTAGGACATCATGAAATGGTTTAGTAACATAGAATGTCTCGAACTAGTTATTGATCGACTTAGTTTGTATCTAGGATCGTTCGTGGTTCCGCGGAGCTAACGTATAGCAGACCTGGGATTACGGTGTGGGGCACCGGCATGAGCATTGAGGTAGGACTTCTACCCTATTTCTTTGGTAGCCTGGTTTTGAAATGATTTGGCTTTGAAAAGGATTTCTATCAAAATGTTTTCAACGGTTGTTTAAAAATGAATTTATCGGTTATATTTTAATATACCGTGATCTGAAATGAACTTCATAATGAATGTAAATGACAACACTCGGTAATTGGGTTTTGAATGATGATGATAATAAACACATAGGCATGATGCCATATCAGAGATCGGGTCGTGTAGCGATCGACCTTGGGGGCAGGTCCTAAAACCCAACTGGGCCACTACGGTGGTGATATTATGGTTTGCCTAGGAAAAAAGAAACTGATATTTCTGGTTGTCTAAGTAAACTGTTCTGGGTAAGAACGGCTTTACTCAAATTTATTCATTTGTTTATTTATTTATTCATTTAAGGTTTTTTTTAAGTGATTCATGGATAATGACCTGTTTCTTTAAATTAAATTATTTATAAAATATAGTTCTATTGAGCCTTTCGCTCACGTTTTATTTGTTTTAAATTTCCCCCTCTAGGTGGTTTCCCATTTAGGTTTGGAGAGGATTCTTCGGACCGAACTCAGGAGCAATAGAAGGATTATTTTATCTTCTGTACTATTTAATTAAGGCATGTAAGATTATAACAATATTTGTATCTTGGACTGTGATTGTATTTATGATATTGTCAGTACCATGTGTGTGCACAAGTTGTGGGTCTGTGGGACCCATACTCGCGGCTTTATTATTTTAATATTTATTCACTTAATGTTTTAAATTGTCTAATGTATATGAACTCTTTACAAAGTGTTTTAATGAATCCCACACTTTATATTTAATTCAACCCCCCTTAAACTCTAGATTTTTAATTAAATTCTCCTTTAATTATTTTAAATAATCCGTCACGTCACCTCTCGTACTCCGGGGCGTGACAAAATGGTATCAGAGCTCAAGGTTATGAACCTTGGGAATTGTGCACACATACGTTTGACAATGAAATACCTCTGACAGTCTAAATTTTGTTTTCAGAAGTGAGAGAATGGCACCTAGACGTCGTTCGACAGCTGACGTCTAGTTCGAAAATGATGAGAGCATGATGAGGTCTATGTTTGCGGCTTTCCGGCAGATGACAGCTAGGGCTAGACCGGGAGATTCTGATGTTGGTAGTCGGCATGCGTACTTTAAGGAATTCTGGCGGGCGTCTATTCTGACTTTTGATGGCAATGGGGATCCGCAATTAGCAGAGTATTGGCTGGATTCGATCTTGAAGCATTTGGATACTCTTGGTGTGCCTGAGGAGTATCGTGTGGAGTTTGTTGCGTATAAGCTCGATGGTGGCGCTAACACTTGGTGGAAACAGGCTAAGCGTCTGGAGCGCGGTGGTGATATCAGTTGGGACAGGTTCGAGGAGCTGTTCTATGATCGGTATTTTCCGTAGGGGTATAGAGATCAGAAGGCAGCTGAGTTCTACAGGTTGCAGCAGGGTGATCTGTCAGTTCAGGAGTATGAGGCAAAGTTTAATGAGTTGGCTAGGTTTGCTCCATCAGTGGTGGCATCGGAGCGTGAGAAATGTATTAAGTTTCAAGAAGGACTCAAGGCTCATATTCGGAGGCAGTTGGTTGCTCTACGGCTTAGGAGTTTCGGAGAGCTTGTGTCGTCAGCGATCTCCGTGGAGAATGATTATGTGCAGTATTGTGAGGACCAAGACAAGGCTTTAGGAGGACCGCAGAGGAGTGGCAGGAAGAGCACCAGTAGTCGTCCAGCTTCGGGGAAAGGCAAGCAAGGCGGTGTGACCAGTGGCAACAACAGTTCGTCTGGCAGCTGGCGCAGCAATCCCTACAGCTTTCATTGTCATTTTTGTCAGCAGCCCGGACACATCAAGAGGAATTGCCCAATCAGGAGTGTTCGTCTTGGATCTTAGACCTGGGAGGATGCTAGTCGTCAGTCTCAATCTCAGCCTCAGACCCTACCTGTGCCTCCGCAGTACCCGTAGTTGCAGTATCCGTAGTTCTCTCCTCAGCAATTCTCATATCCGGCACGGGGGCAGCAGCCGCAGCATTTTCAGCGCAGTGTTCCTCAGTATCGAGCGTCGAGTTCAGGTAGTGTGCAGTCGTCTCCATCTCAGCAGCATCGGCCGAGTAATCTAGGGCCCAACAATGTCGGTAGAGGAAAAGGGAAGGCGCCAGTGCAGGTTCATGCAATGGCATTTGGAGGGTTAGATTCTCAGACTGGTAACGCGGTTGTTGATGGTATGATCTTGGTTTCTAGATCTTTAGCTCGTGTTTTATTCGATACCGGTGCTTCTCATTCTCTCATTTCGAGTTCTTTTGTACATGCCTTGGGATTAGAGGTAGAAGAGTTTAATGAATACCTAGTCATAACTTCTCCCTTGGGGCGGGTGTGTGTGAATTGTATGTGTAAATCCTGTAAAATAAAGATTGGGGATGAGATTTTGAAAAGTGATTTGATTATACTCCCCATGAGCTCCTATGATGTGATTCTAGGGATGGACTAGTTGTCCAGGTATAGTGCAGTCGTGGACTGCCAACTTAGAAAAGTGACCCTAGTGTTTGAGAGGGGGACGGTAATCACTTACCAGGGTGGTGGTGATTGGTTAATGAGTGAACGTCTCATGAAGTCGTGTCTAGGAGGGCGAAGGAATCTAGGTTGTTGTGCTTTTCTTGCCAATCTAGATTGCGAGCCCTATGTTTTGAGTGGCAGTGTAGCGATTCCGGTGGTTGATGAGTTCGAGGATGTCTTCCCCGATGAGTTGCCAAGATTACCACTGCATCGGGAGATTGAGTTTGGTATCGAGTTGTTTCCAGGGACATCACCGATTTCTATGGCACCTTATCGGATGGCGCCGGCAGAAATGAAGGAATTGAGGAAGTAACTTCAGGAGCTTACTGATAAGGGGTATATTCGAAATAGCACATCTCCGTGGGGAGCACCGGTTTTGTTTGCTAAGAAGCACGATGGGACTCTCAGGTTATGTGTGGATTATCGGCAGCTGAATCGTGTTACGGTGAAGAACAAGTATCCCTTGCCCAGGATTGATGAGTTGTTTGATCAGTTGGGAGCTTCGTGGTACTTCTCAAAGATTGATTTGCGCTCAGGTTATCATCAGCTCAGGATCAAGGAAGAGGATATTCCCAAGACAGCTTTTAGGACTTGGTATGGGCACTTTGAGTTCTTGGTTATGTCGTTTGGGTTGACGAATGCTCCGGCAGCTTTCATGGATTTGATGAACAGGATATTTAGGCCGTATCTGGATCAGTTCGTGATTGTGTTCATCGATGATATTCTTGTGTATTCTAAGACTTGGGAGGAGCATGAGCAACATCTCCGGATCGTGCTTCAGACTCTACAGGAGCACCAGTTGTATGCAAAGAGGGAAAAGTGCGAGTTTTGGTTTACTGAGGTCAAGTTTCTGGGTCATGTCATCTCGGAGCATGGTATTTCTGTGGATCCGTCCAAGATTGAAGCTATATTGGAGTGGGAACGACCAAGGAACGTAGCGGAGATTCGCAGCTTCTTGGGTCTTGCTGGATATTACAGGAAATTTGTAAAGGATTTTTCGAAGATTGCAGCTCCATTGATGAGATTGATCAAGAAAAATGCCAGGTTTGAGTGGAACGAAGATTGTGAGCTTGCTTTTCAGGAATTGAAGAACCGGTTGACTTTCGCTCCAGTGTTGGTTATTCCTAGTAGTGACGAGCCGTATGAGGTTTATGCGGATGCTTCAGGCCCCGGACTTGGATGCGTGTTGATACAGCATGGACGTGTGGTTGCGTACGGATCGAGACAGCTATGACCTCACGAGCAGAATTATCCTACTCATGATTTAGAGCTCGCGACGGTGATTTACGCGCTGAAGATTTAGAGGTGTTACTTCTATAGAGCATCGTTTCAAGTCTTCTCCGATCACAAGAGTTTGAGATATCTGTTCACTCAGAGGGATCTCAATTTGAGGCAGCGCAGATGGGTAAAGTATATGGAGGATTATGATTTCGCGTTGCAGTTGTTAGACATGTATGCTCTAAGGAGTAAAAATGTAATACGTTTTTGGAGACATTTTTATCAATAAAGAATTTATTCATTTATATATACCAAATATTGTCCTCTTTACGTTCATATTTGTTGAATGTATGATAAGCAAACAGTAGTCTGAGACTGTCAGTCTAAACCTTAAGAGTTGGGCATATGATGGGATGATTATGCGGTAGACACGACTCTTAAGGTGATGGTCTAAAATATATGATCCGCAATCGAGGGAATAAAGTTGGGCGCTTTATTCATGTAAAGATTGTTATGTTGTCTATATCCCTTTTGGGAGATGGTTTGTCTTGGCCATCGGAGTTGGACTCCGTGAATAGAAACATTGGCGCGTTGTCATAGGTGACGATGTGTTGGATCGGGACATAAAGTGAATTGATTTGGATTAATAATTTGTCTTGGCAAATCGATTCACTTTAGACAATCATTTGTATTGTATCTTAATCCTGAGATGAATAATGGGCCCGTTGTCTCGACTTGTGTCTTTTGATGTACCAATGGGTGACTCCCACATCTCTATAGTGGCATGCATGCCGGTACGTTGGAGGCATGACTCTTGGTAGCGTAGACTTGTTATTCATAGATATGGAATCCATAGCTCCTCTTTAGGAGTAATGATATCCTCTTATATGCGTTGTCCTGTAATTGGAAAACTGGAGCGCTCAACCATTTGGATACATAGGTGTAACCGAATGGTATACTATCTTTGGATGGTAAGTTTTCTAATGGTGAGACAATGGAACGTAAGATAAAAATAATCGGGAAGGTAAGACAGAACTTGTCCTTAAGCCGGTTATGGATGATCATATGGGGATGCGATACACTATGATATGTCATGGAGACTTAGCTACACGAGCTTCGTAATTCTATAAAGTTCGAGAGTGCAGCTCCAAGCTTTTAGTGGAGTAGCGTTGGAGTTGATAATTGTGAAATGTATATCTGGGATATTGGGTTTCATAATTATCATGAGCTTGAACTTTATAGGTCCATTTTGGTCCCCTTTGCTAGCTCACAAAATCCTGTAACGACACGGCGTGCTTTTCCAATAATTGGTGACTTATGTCGGATTTATCAGATTGGTTTAAAATTTATAAGAATCAAATAATTCATGTCTGTTTATCGGTTGAATTAATTATGTAAGAAATTAGTTCAAGATGAACTTGTTGAATTATGGCGTTCGGATAATTCTTGTCTGTTTATCGGTTGTTTTAATTTTGGACAATTAGAACAAGATAAACTTGTAGAATTATTGTGAATTGATTTATTTTCTTAGAGATTATCTTGATAAAGTTTGTTTTGATCAGATATCTTTTCTATTGGGCTATTTGAATCAAAACTGAGACTTTATCCTTTAGAATCTCGGGTGGAAAATAAAAGATTCGCGGAGATTTTTTTCTCGACAGTTCGGCCTGCCTATCAGAAAGTTCGGCCTGCCGAACTGGCCAGTTCGGCCTGCCTATCACACAGTTCGGCATGCCGACCGCGACAGTTAAGATTACGCGTTTTTCACGCGTATCTTATCAGATATTGATCCGAACTTGATTCTGTTTCAATTTTTGAGACCTAATCTGACATGGACTGACCCCAAGGACCAATAGGTATAAAAAGGGAGTGAGTCTAATGATTTACTCATATCAATTTGAGAGATTAAGAGTGATACTCTTCTAGTGAGCATCTGAAAACTCCCTGAGAGCTTTTGTTCACAAATCACGAACACTAGCTTTGGGTTCTCTCTATTGGTTGGAAGGAGAGTCACCGGTGGAAGAGCTGTACGTGTGAGCCCACACTCACTCCGGTTGTGGATAGAGAATAGCAAAGAAGACCAGTTGGTTGAGGCTCTTCTGGAACGTTACTTCTCTACACAGGTCGCAGAGGTTCTTCGGCACACTGAGGTTAGCAAGATCTGTTTAATTTATGCATATAACATGTCAAACTTGTGTTTTGGAAAATACTCTAATGAAAAAATTTTAAAAATTCCACTGCGCACTTTGTTTCCAACAATTGGTATCAGAGCCGAGGTTTTTACATAAATTTGCAAGTTTGTGATCATGTTATATGCATAAATTTTGTGATCTTAATCTCTCCAATGCTTGAATTAAATTTTATAGAGAGATGGCACTCTAGGTTTCTATATAATATATATGTTGTCATGGATTATATGGTGAATGTTTATTAATTAATTATGGTTGATTAAATTGTTGTTTAATTATTTATTAATTAATTAATACCGGTTATGGTTCCTTAGAGGTTAGAATGTGTATCTAGGTTTTTCATGTAATTAGATGGCGGACTATCATCTCCGTCTAGGAATTATTATTTAATTTTTAATTTGTAAGAATTTTGTAATTAAATAATTATTCGGAGAAGACGGAACGAGAAGTCGGAACTTAAAGATTGATGATGGCGCCTCCAGGTATTTCCTGAGTCTCTAATTTTATGTTTTTGAATTGTTGAAAATAAAATTGATGAATTGCATTAAAATTGTATTTTCTGGATTGAGGGTTTTCTGCTCGGTCGGCATGCCGGACCTCATAGTTCGGCAGGCCGAAGGTCACAGATCGGCAGGCCGGACGTACGGTCCGGCAGGCCGACAGAGGGGCAGAAATTTTGGTGCTCTGCAGGCAGGCCGAACCTTCATGTTCGGCAGGCCGAACCACCATGATCGGCAGACCGATCACCCAGATCGGCCTGCCGACCGAGAGCAGCCAGGTGTCCAGAAAAGGTGCAATTTTTTGGTGCAGTTTTAATTTTATTTTTGGGACGATTCTGAGAAACATTAAATTTGGATATGACCGGAAATATGAAGTGTTCGATTCATACGGGATTGAGGACTTGAAGATGGATATTACATGAAGAAGGATACAGCTTGAGGATTCAAGGATGAAGAATCGATAAATGTCTCGATTATTCTCTTGTAATCTTAGTTTTTCTATTCTCTAGGGTGGAACCGTAATATTACGGTTATTATTATTATTATGCTTGTAGCTTTGCTTGATTGCTTTGCTTGTCTGCAGTATAATATGATTTACCATGTATATTGATAACATGTCATATAGAATAGGGAGTGCCGCTCATATTAAATTTGTTCATGCATAATTTCAAAATAAAACCTTGACTTCAAAAGATTGAGTGGGAGAAGGTTTTCGAAGAGAGAACCTAAGGCCTCCATCGTTGGTCCATAGGAAGAACATGATGGTCCCAACCCCTAGGAAGGGATTTCTATCATGTACCAGATTGGATCTCTGAAAGGATAAGGTATTTTAGTATGATTTATGGTTGCACACCCCTAGGTGGTGATTATAAATCATGGATAAAATATTAAAATGGTGGTTATACACTCACGTTAATTTTATTATTAACCTCCCCTAGGAGCTCTGTTAATAAAATTAATGGCCAAAGAAACGATTATTAGTATATGCTGGATCATACGGGTCCTGGATGGCATATATTAATCAGGAGGGGATCCGTGTTCCTGATTGAATTTGGCATGACTCCCCTAGGAGCTTGTTGAATTCTGAGTTGAGAATTATCGTTGTAAGGTTGTGATATTTTCAAGGTTTTGACACATAAACACATTTGTATGATTTTACATGATTGTGTTATCTTACTAAATTATTATATATGTTTGCTTATGTTTGGTATATGATTTTTTATTGTAGATTGAAAATGTCTAAAAACGCTTTATCATCGATACTTGACAAAAACCAATTAACCGGTGAGAACTATAATGATTGGAAACGGAACCTGGACATCGTCCTTTCCTTTGAGAAACTGAAATATGTTCTGACAACTCCTTGTCCTCCCGAGCCTACGGGAGACTCAAGTAATGAGCAATTCCAAGCGTACGACCGCTGGAAAGATGCTAATGATCAGGCCCGCTGCTATGTTATGGCTAGCATGAATAACGTGCTGCAGGCTCAACATCAGGATTATGAGACTACGAAGCAGATCTTGGATAATCTTGAGGACATGTTTGGAGGCCAGGCCATAACAAAGCGGCAAGGGGCGCTTCGGAAACTCTTAAACTGTAGACAGAGACCGGGGACATCTGTAAAGGAGCACATGATGTTGGTCATGGGTTACCTCGCTGAGGCTTAAACCAATGGAGCCTACATCGATGTTGAAACTCAGATGACTATGGTCTTTGAGACTCTGTCTAAGGAATTTATTCCGTTTAGAGCTACTTTTAATCTAAGCAATAGACGGGATATGACCTTGACAGAACTGATGAAACAGTTACAAGAGTTTGAACTGCTGATCAGGGAGTCTCCTGCTGGTGGAGAGGCCAATATGGTAGCTGCTTCTGGTTCCAATCCTAACTCTGGGAATGGAAAGAAGCAACGGACCAAAAGTGGGAAGTCTTCTATTCCTATTGCTACCAAGAGTAAGAAGAAGAAGAAGAAGAACCTAAAGAAGCTTAAGTGCTTCTTTTGTGGTAAGGTCGGGCATATAAAGAAGCATTGCAAGGACTTCCTTTCCAAGGGAGGTAGGTGTGATCTTCTATATTTAGAAACTTGTTTGGTTGAGGAATCCAGTGACATTTGGGTCATAGATTCCGGTGCAACTAATCATGTTTGTGTTTCTCTGTAGGGATTCAAAGAAACGAGAAGTCTACTTCGTGAAGACTTAACCCTTCGGATGAGCGATGGATCCTTGGTCTCAGCGGAAGCAGTGGGAGATGTCCATCTTTATTTTGATAATTATAGGAGTTTAATTTTGCGAGATTGTTTTTATGTTCCTAAATTTAAAAGGAATTTAATTTCTGTATCTTCTTTATTTAAAGACTCCTACGTGGTATCTTTTAATGAAAAAGTGGTGATTCGTAAAAACAACTCTTTTATCTGTTCTGGATGGATGCAAAATAATCTATATTTTATCAAACCTAAGATGGACCTATTGCTTAATGCTGAGATAAATGATAATGACTCAAAAAGACTTAAAACTTCTCACTCTAATAAGACTTATCTTTGGCATTTGCGCCTTGGCCATATTAACCTAAATAGGATTCAAAGGTTGGTAAGGGATGGACCTTTAAGTCACTTAAAGGTGGAATCTATACCTCAATGTGAGTCTTGTTTGGAGGGTAAAATGACCAAAAGACCATACGGGTCTAAGGGCAATAGGGCCGAAGGGGTTATAGAACTTGTGCATAGTGATGTTTGCGGACCGATGAACATCCGGGCACGAGGAGGGTATGAGTACTTCGTTACTTTTATTGACGATTACTCAAGATATGGGTATGTGTACCTAATGCACCACAAAAGCGAAACTTATGATAAGTTCAGGGAGTTTCGGGCTGAAGTGGAAAAGCAATTGGGTAGACCCATAAAGGCACTTCGATCTGATCGAGGTGGGGAATACCTTTCTGTTGAGTTCTTGGGACACTTGTTAGAGAATGGGATTTTATCCCATTTGACTGCGCCGGGCACTCCGCAGCAGAATGGCGTAGCAGAGAGAAGGAATAGGACTTTGTTGGACATAATTCGGTCCATGATGAGTTATTCATCATTGCCTTTATCTTTTTGGGGATATGCACTACAAACCGCATGTTATCTTTTGAACAATGTGCCTTCAAAATCGGTCCCTAAAACTCCTCACGAGTTGTGGACAAGACGGAAGACATCCTTAAACCATATTCGCATATGGGGATGTCCAGCTCATGTCCTGTTTAAGGATCCGAATAAGTTGGAAGCACGTTCAGAAGTTTGCGTGTTTGTAGGATATCCGAAAGGGACTAAAGGGGGTTATTTTTATAACCCAAAGGAAAATAAAGTCGTGGTTTCAACTAATGCAACTTTCCTTGAGGAGAGTTACATGAACGACTTTAAACCTCAAAGCAAAGTGGTGCTTGAGGAGTTGAGGGGTAATCCGTTTACTCCCTGAGGTTCCGAACGAAACCATTCCGATCGGTGTAGAAAAACCAAACAAACCTGAACAACAACCTCAGGGGCTTCGGCGTAGTGGGAGGATCAGGCGTCAACCTGAGAGGTATATGTTCAATGGGGAGGTCTTTTTGGCTGAACCGGATGAACATGACAGGGATCCTTATACTTACGCAGAAGCTATGGAGGATGTTGATTCAAGACTCTGGACAGAGGCCATGAACATTGAGATGAAGTCTATGGAGACTAATCGGGTCTGGGAGCTTGTGGATCTTCCCGAAGGGGTAAAACCCATAGGGAGTAAGTGGATCTACAAGAGGAAAAGAGGAGTGGATGGAAAGGTCGAAACCTTTAAGGCTAGACTGGTAGCTAAGGGTTATACGCAAAAGGAAGGAATCGATTATGAGGAAACCTTTTCGCCTGTAGCCATGCTTAAGTCCATCCGGATTCTCTTGTCCATAGCTGCCGCTCTCGACTACGAGATTTGGCAGATGGATGTCAAGATGGCTTTTCTGAATGGCTATCTTGATGAGTCCATTTATATGGAACAACCAGACGGGTTCAACGGTCACGGGTCAAGAGGGTAAGGTTTGTAAGTTGCTAAAGTCTATTTATGGACTTAAGCAGGCTTCTCGTTCTTGGAACATAAGATTTGATCATGTGATCAAGACTTATGGGTTCTCACAAAATGTGGATGAACCATGTGTTTACAAACACATTAAGAATGGGAAGGTGGTTTTTCTACTACTCTATGTAGATGACGTTCTGCTAATTGGCAATGACGTTGGGGCATTGTCATCGGTCAAATTATGGTTGACCAAGCAGTTTGACATGAAGGACTTAGGTGAGGCTAATTTTGTTCTCGGTATCCAGATCTTTCGGGATAGGAAGAACAAAATGATAGCTTTGTCACAGGCCAGCTACATAGATAAAATTCTCAGGAGGTTTGCAATGCAGGATTCCAAGAAAGGTGGGCAACCATCTAGGTCTGGAATTACTCTTTCTAAGAAAGACTCTCCAAAGTCTTATGAAGAAAGAGAATACATGAAGAAGGTACCTTATGCTTCTACAGTGGGTAGTCTCATGTATGCCATGCTTTGCACTCGACCGGATATTAGCTATGCGGTCGGGATTGTGAGTCGATTTCAGGCGGATCCAGGACCGAACCATTGGGTTGCGGTAAAGCATATTTTCAAGTACCTAAGAAGGACTCGAGGGTATATGCTTGTGTATTTGGGTGAGGATTTAACTCCTCTAGGATACACTGATTCAGATTTTCAATCCTGCCTGGATTCTAGGAAATCGACATCGGGGTTTGTGTTTACTCTGGGTGGCGGTGCCATCAGTTGGAGAAGTGCGAAGCAAGATTGCACTTCGGATTCAACGATGGAGGCCTGAGTATGTGGCGGCTAGTGATGCTTCGAAAGAAGCAGTGTGGCTCCGCAAGTTCCTTGGGGATCTTGAGGTAGTTCCTGGTATGGATAAAGCGGTATCACTGTACTGTGATAACAGTGCGGCGGTAGCTAATGCTAAGGAACCAAGATTTCACAAGAAGAGTAAGCATATTGATCGGAAGCATCATGTGATAAAGGACTTCGTTGAGAGCGGGCATGTCACGGTATGCAAGATCGCGTTAGAGAACAATTTAGCTGATCCATTTACGAAGACACTTTCTGGGAGAGTCTTCGAAAGGCATGTGGAAGCTATGAGGATGCGAAATTTGCAGTATTTACTCACTTAGTGCAAGTGGGAGATTGTTAGACATGTATGCTCTAAGGAGTAAAAATGTAATACGTTTTTGGAGACATTTTTATCAATAAAGAATTTATTCATTTATATATACCAAATATTGTCCTCTTTACGTTCATATTTGTTGAATGTATGATAAGCAAATAGTAGTCTGAGACTGTCAGTCTAAACCTTAAGAGTTGGGCATATGATGGGATGATTATGCGGTAGACACGACACTTAAGGTGATGGTCTAAAATATATGATCCGCAATCGAGGGAATAAAGTTGGGCGCTTTATTCATGTAAAGATTGTTATGTTGTCTATATCCCTTTTGGGAGATGGTTTGTCTTGGCCATCGGAGTTGGACTCCGTGAATAGAAACATTGGCGCGTTGTCATAGGTGACGATGTGTTGGATCGGGACATAAAGTGAATTGATTTGGATTAATAATTCTGTCTTGGCAAATCGATTCACTTAGACAATCATTTGTATTGTATCTTAATCCTGAGATGAATAATGGGCCCGTTGTCTCGACTTGTGTCTTTTGATGTACCAATGGGTGACTCCCACATCTCTATAGTGGCATGCATGCCTGGTACGTTGGAGGCATGACTCTTGGTAGCGTAGACTTGTTATTCATAGATATGGAATCCATAGCTCCTCTTTAGGAGTAATGATATCCTCTTATATGCGTTGTCCTGTAATTGGAAAACTGGAGCGCTCAACCATTTGGATACATAGGTGTAACCGAATGGTATACTATCTTTGGATGGTAAGTTTTCTAATGGTGAGACAATGGAACGTAAGATAAAAATAATCGGGAAGGTAAGACAGAACTTGTCCTTAAGCCGGTTATGGATGATCATATGGGGATGCGATACACTATGATATGTCATGGAGACTTAGCTACACGAGCTTCGTAATTCTATAAAGTTCGAGAGTGCAGCTCCAAGCTTTTAGTGGAGTAGCGTTGGAGTTGATAATTGTGAAATGTATATCTGGGATATTGGGTTTCATAATTATCATGAGCTTGAACTTTATAGGTCCATTTTGGTCCCCTTTGCTAGCTCACAAAATCCTGTAACGACACGGCGTGCTTTTCCAATAATTGGTGACTTATGTCGGATTTATCAGATTGGTTTAAAATTTATAAGAATCAAATAATTCATGTCTGTTTATCGGTTGAATTAATTATGTAAGAAATTAGTTCAAGATGAACTTGTTGAATTATGGCGTTCGGATAATTCTTGTCTGTTTATCGGTTGTTTTAATTTTGGACAATTAGAACAAGATAAACTTGTAGAATTATTGTGAATTGATTTATTTTCTTAGAGATTATCTTGATAAAGTTTGTTTTGATCAGATATCTTTTCTATTGGGCTATTTGAATCAAAACTGAGACTTTATCCTTTAGAATCTCGGGTGGAAAATAAAAGATTCGCGGAGATTTTTTTCTCGGCAGTTCGGCCTGCCTATCAGAAAGTTCGGCCTGCCGAACTGGCCAGTTCGGCCTGCCTATCACAATTCGGCATGCCGACCGCGACAGTTAAGATTACGCGTTTTTCACGCGTATCTTATCAGATATTGATCCGAACTTGATTCTGTTTCGATTTTTGAGACCTAATCTGATATGGACTGACCCCAAGGACCAATAGGTATAAAAAGGGAGTGAGTCTAATGATTTACTCAGATCAATTTGAGAGATTAAGAGTGATACTCTTGTAGTGAGCATCTGAAAACTCCCTGAGAGCTTTTGTTCACAAATCACTGAACACTAGCTTTGGGTTCTCTCTATTGGTTGGAAGGAGAGTCACCGGTGGAAGAGCTGTACGTGTGAGCCCACACTCACTCCGGTTGTGGATAGAGAATAGCAAAGAAGACCAGTTGGTTGAGGCTCTTCTGGAACATTACTTCTCTACACAGGTCGCGGAGGTTCTTCGGCACACTGAGGTTAGCAAGATCTGTTTAATTTATACATATAACATGTCAAACTTGTGTTTTGGAAAATACTCTGATGAAAAAAATTTAAAAATTCCGCTGCGCACTTTGTTTCCAACAGCAGTATCATCCCGAGAAAGCTAACGTGGTCGCAGACACGCTTAGCAGGAAGTCTTCAGGGATTCTAGCTTGTTTGGTTTTTGAGGACTGGAGCAGGGATGCGACAGTGAGTGAGTATCGGCTACGGTATCATGAAGACTGTGATCGAGTTTTGGTGTATCATGTGGAAGCGACTCCAACTCTTGTTCGGATGGTGAAGCAAAGTCAGTGGCAGGATCGACATTTGCAGTGGATTTGGTCGCAGATTCAGAACGGGGAGCAGTTTGAAGAATGGAGCATGAATGCAGATGGATCGTTGTACTTCCGGGAGCATCTTGCTATTCCAGCTATCGCCGAAGTGACGAAAGCCGTTTTGGACGAAGCTCATAGGTCTCAGTTCGCTATTCATCCAAGGAGCACCAAGATGTATCGCGATTTGAAGAGGCAGTATTGGTGGAGAGGCATGAAGAAAGATGTTCGAGAGTACGTGGCCAAGTGTTTGACGTGTCTTCAGGTGAAAGCCGAGCATCAGAAGCCTGCAGGTCAGCTTCAGCCGCTTCCTATTCCAGGGTGGAAATGGGAGCATGTGACGATGGATTTCCTCACAGGTTTGCCGAGGACGGAGCAGCGGCACGATGCAGTTTGGGTTGTGGTCGACAGGTTGACGAAATTGGCGCATTTCATTTCGTTTAGGTCGACGTGTTCTAGGAAGGTTCTCGGGGAGTTGTATATGCAGAACATTGTGAGGTTGCATGGGGTTCCTTTGTCCATCACCTCTGATCGAGACAACAGGTTTAATGCTAAGTACTGGAGGAGTTTTCAGGAGGCTTTAGGTACAGATTTGAACTTCAGTACGGCGTTTCATCCTCAGACTGATGGGCTGTTTGAGCGGGTTATTCAGATTCTCGAAGATATGTTGCGAGCCTGTGCGTTGGACTTCGACGGGAATTGGAAGCAATGTTTGCATCTGGCGGAGTTTACGTACAATAATAGCTATCAGGCGAGTATCGGTATGGCACCGTTTGAGGCGTTGTATGGGCTACCATGTCGGTCACCTGTGTGTTGGGCCGAGCCGGAAGATAGGGTTATTCTTGGGGCGGATGAGATTCGTGATAGCAACGAGAAAGTGGCAGTGATTTGAGATCGGTTGAGGGCAGCTCAGAGTCGGCAGAAGAGCTACGCGGATAGGAGACGTAGACCCTTAGAGTTCGCGGTTGGAGATTTCGTTCTCTTAAGGGTATCGCCTCGTAAGGGAACTATGCGGTTTGGGGTGAGTGGGAAGCTCGCGCCGAGGTATATTGGACCGTTCGACATCACTCAGCGTGTTTGCGTAGTCGCTTATCGGCTTGATCTTCTGCCCAAACTTTCTCATGTTCACGATGTATTTCATGTGTCGATGCTTAGGAAGTGTCTGCCTGAGCAAGGTAAGATAGTTTCGTTTCGCGATGTGCAGGTTCAGGAGGATACGACGTACGAAGAAGTGCCGATTCAGATTATCGACCGGAAAGTGATTAGTTTGCGTCGTCGTGAGATACCATTGGTAAAAGTCGTGTGGCAGCATCATGGGGTTGATGAAGCCACTTGGGAACTAGAGTCGAGCATGCGGGAATTGTATCCGCATTTGTTTTGTTTTTGAGATGAGTTGTAAATTTCGAGGGCGAAATTTCTTTTAGGGGTGGAGAGTTGTAACGCCCCGAAATTTATTTAATGTTAATGTAATGTAAATGATGAATCAGTGTGCCATAATTAATGTTTTAACATTAATTTGATTATTTGGTTGGATTTTGAAATTTTGGTTGTTTTGTTAATTTGTTGAATCCAAATGATTTCTTATTGATTTAAATTGATGTTTTGAGTTTTAAAACACAACAATTTGTAAAATGTTAAAAATACTCCGTTTTACAAAACCGTGGGCGGCACATGGTTTTCGCACAGTAAAACCGCCCATCGATTTTCTCTATTTATTTTATCTCTTCCTCCTCTCTCCTCACTCTCCCTAATCTCTCTCTCTCCTCTCTCCCACCCGTGAGCCCTCTCACTCTCTCTCTCTCGGCTTCTCTCATTTTCTCTCAATTCTCTCTCAAAATTTTTGAAAGGAATTCGAATCCAAGCTTCGAGTTAGCAAGGAGGAAGCTCGGGGACGTGATTTAGCAACCGAGAACGTAGATTAAAGCTTCGATTCGAGGTTAGTTTTGAAATTTTTGAACTTTTTTCAAAATTTTCAATTTTGTGCATTTTTGAAATCTAGGTTTGTTTAAGCTTAGAAAACCTTGGATTTGAGTTAAATGAACTTAGAACAACTAGAATCTAAGCTTAGATTGAAGAAAAATGGATTTGATTCAAGATTTTTCATTTTTCCTCATTTTTCCCTATTTTTGGATTTTTAAGATTTTTGTGTTTGAATCTTGTTTGAATGTGTTCAAAAGTGTCTAAACATGTTTTTCTATCATCTATGAATGTTTTCTATGCCTGGGATTTGAGAAAAACAGGTTAGGATCAAGATTTGTGTTTTGGGGAAATTGAAACCCGTGGCTGGAATTTCTGGGTTTTCCTAGTTCGGCAAGCCGAACTGCGTGTTCGGCAGGCTGGAATAGGGATCGGTAGGCCAGTGTTCTTCCGTCCGGCAGACCGAACCTGGGGAGATGACCGGCCGACCGGACCTGGCTTCCGGCAGGCCGAACTGTGCAGTTTGGCCGCCCGAAGCAGGGAGTCCTGGTAGGCCGACCGAGGCATGGAAAAATTTGTGATTTTTACCTGTTTTATAGTTTTGAACCCTGATTTAAATTCCAACCTTATAGAATGATTTTAAGGACAAATGGCACACTAGGACATCATGAAATGGTTTAGTAACATAGAATGTCTCGAACTAGTTATTGATCGACTTAGTTTGTATCTAGGATCGTTCGTGGTTCCGCGGAGCTAACGTATAGCAGACCGGGATTACGGTGTGGGGCACCGGCATGAGCATTGAGGTAGGACTTCTACCCTATTTCTTTGGTAGCCTGGTTTTGAAATGATTTGGCTTTGAAAAGGATTTCTATCAAAATGTTTTCAACGGTTGTTTAAAAATGAATTTATCGGTTATATTTTAATATACCGTGATCTGAAATGAACTTCATAATGAATGTAAATGACAACACTCGGTAATTGGGTTTTGAATGATGATGATAATAAACACATAGGCATGATGCCATATCAGAGATCGGGTCGTGTAGCGATCGACCTTGGGGGCAGGTCCTAAAACCCAACTGGGCCACTACGGTGGTGATATTATGGTTTGCCTAGGAAAAAAGAAACTGATATTTTGGTTGTCTAAGTAAACTGTTCTGGGTAAGAACGGCTTTACTCAAATTTATTCATTTGTTTATTTATTTATTCATTTAAGGTTTTTTTTAAGTGATTCATGGATAATGACATGTTTCTTTAAATTAAATTATTTATAAAATATAGTTCTATTGAGCCTTTCGCTCACGTTTTATTTGTTTTAAATTTCCCCCTCTAGGTGGTTTCCCATTTAGGTTTGGAGAGGATTCTTCAGGACCGAACTCAGGAGCAATAGAAGGATTATTTTATCTTCTGTACTATTTAATTAAGGCATGTAAGATTATAACAATATTTGTATCTTGGACTGTGATTGTATTTATGATATTGTCAGTACCATGTGTGTGCACAAGTTGTGGGTCTGTGGGACCCATACTCGCGGCTTTATTATTTTAATATTTATTCGCTTAATGTTTTAAATTGTCTAATGTATATGAACTCTTTACAAAGTGTTTTAATGAATCCCACACTTTATATTTAATTCAACCCCCCTTAAACTCTAGATTTTTAATTAAATTCTCCTTTAATTATTTTAAATAATCCACCACGTCACCTCCCGTACTCCAAGGCGTGACATTAAATGATATGTATTATTTCTCTCTTAATTGTATATGTTATTCGATTAAGCGCCCTAATGATTAAATGAAGTATTTGTTTTTAAGACATTTAATTGATAAATAATTAATATTTATGTCATATATAAATATTGTCTTCTTTATGTTCATCAATGTTGAATATATGACAACAGATAAAAGTCTGAGACTACCAATCTAAACCTTTAAGATTGTACTTATAATGAACAAATTATGCAGAGGGCATGAATCTTAAGGAGATAGACTAAATATAAAAGGTCCGCAATTAAGGGAATAAAGTTGGACACTTTATTCATTTCAAGATTGTTTTGTTGTTTGCATCCCTAAGAAGAGATGACTTGACTTGGTCATTAGAGTGGGACTCTATGAGTAGAAATATTGGTATATTGTTATTTGTGATCATATATTGAATCGTGACTAAAGTTAAATTGATTTGGAGAATAATTTCTTTTGACTAATCATTTACTTTAGATAATCATGTGTGTTACATCTTAATCTTGAAATAAATTAATGAGCCCTGCGTTTGTGACTTGTGTCTTTTGATGTAATAAAGGATGATATCATAATTAAGTGAAGGTACGTATGTCAGTACGTTGAAGACATGACGTGAATGACGTAGACTCATTATTTGTAGATATATATGTTAGACATGTATGCCCTAAGGAGTAAAAATATAATAAGTTTTTGGAGACATTTTTATCAATAAAGAATTTATTTATTATTTATATACCAAATCTTGTCCTCTTTAAATTCATATTTGTTGAATGTATGTTAAGCAAACAATTGTCTAAGACTGTCGGTCTAAACCTTAAAGAATTGGGCATATGATAGACAGATTATGCAGAAGACACGATTCTTAAGGTGATGGTCTAAATCATAAGATCCGCAATCGAGGGAATAAAGTTGGGCACTTTATTCATGTAATGATTATTATGTTGTCTATATCCCTATTGGTAGATGGTTTGTCTTGACCATTAGAGGTGGGCTCCATGAATAGAAACATTGGCATGTTGTCATAGGTGACGATGTGTTAGATCAGGACATAAAATGAATTGATTTGGATTAATAATTCTGTCTTGGCAAATCGATTCACTTTAGACAATTATTTGTATTGTATCTTAATCCTGATATGAATAGTGGGTCCGTTATCTTGACTTGTGTCTTTTGATTTACCAAAGGGTGATACCCACATCTTAATAGTGGTATGCATGCTGGTACGTTAGAGGCATGACTCTTGATAGAATAGACTTGTTATTCATAGATATGGAATCCATGGCTCCTCTTTAAGAGTAGTGATATCCTCTTATATGCGTTATCTTGTAATTGAAAAACTATAACGCTCAACCATTTGGATACATAAATGTAACTGAATGGTATACTGTCTTTGGATGGTAAGTTTTTCGATGGTAAGATAATGAAACGTAAGATAAAAATAATCAAGAAGGTAAGACAGAACTTGTCCTTAAGCCAATTATGGATAATCATATAGGGATACAATACACTATGATATGTCATGGAGACTTAGCTATACGGGCTTCGTAATTTTACGTAGTTTGAGAGTGCAGCTCCAAGCTTTTAGTAGAGTATCGTTGGAGTTGGTAATTATGAAATGTATATCTGGGATATTCGGTTTCGTAATTATCAAGAGCCTGAACTATATAGGTCCATTTGGTCCTATTTGCTAGCTCACAACATCCTGTAACGATACGGCATGCTTTTCCAATAATTGGTGACTTATGTCAGATTTATCAGATTGGTTGAAATTTGAAAGAATCAAATAATTCACGTCTGTTTATCAGTTGAAAAAAGTTTTGAAATTCGAAAACTAACTTGAATCGAAGCTTTAAATTACGTTTTCGGTTGATCAATCATGTTCCCGAGCCTCCAATCCACCTAACCGACGCTTGGGGCTCGATTTGATTTAAAAATTTTGGGAGAAAATGGGAGAGGTGACGTGACAGGTTAATTAAGCTAATTAATGAGAATTTAGTAAAAACAAGAGTTTAAACATTCAAATTAATTAAGAAAGAGTGGATAATTTTAAAGCCCTTTTTAGAACAAGCATTTATAATGATTGAACAAATAAGAATATCAAGGTAAATGATAAGAAAGTGCAAAGAAATAAAAGAAACGAGAATAGGTCCCACTGACCCACGTCTTGTGTATACACATAGTACTGACAATATTATATTACAACCACAGTCCAAGTAAAGAGAAAGTTAAATTGTTACATGCCTTGATATTATAATTTAAATACCTACTAGGTCCTTCTATTGCTCTTGAGTCCTGTCTATGGAATCCTCTCTGAACCTAAGCTGAAATCCACCTAGAGAGGGAAAAGTTTGAAAACAAATAAAATGTGAGCGAAAGGCTCAGTAGGACTATATTTTAAGAAACTTTAAATTTTAAAAGAAAATTTCATTATTCAGGAAATTACTTAAGACAAGACTTGAATAAATAAAATTAAACAAAATTAGTCTTACCCAAAACAGTTTATTGGTCGGCCAAAAAGAGCACCATTTTCTTTTCCTAGGCAAACCATATGTATAACACCACCGTAGTGGCCCAGCTGGGTTTCGGGACCTGCCCCCAAGATCGCACGCTACATAACCCTATCTCTGATATGACATCATGCCCTTATATTCCTTTCTATCATTATTTAAAACTCATTTACTAGGTGTTTTCATTTACATTCGTTATGGAGTTCATTATGAAATTCACCTCAAACCATGGTTTATAAAAATAACCGATAAAATTTCCTTTTTCAATCAATTGTTGAAAACATTTTAATAAAAACCCTTTTTTAAAGCCAAAATCATTTGAAATTGGTTTACCAAATGAAAGGGGTAGAAGTCCTACCTCAATACTCGTGCTAGTGTCTCACACCGTAATCCCGGTTCACTATACGTTAGTTCCGCAGAACCACGAACGACCTTAAATAGAAACTAGGTCTATCAGTATCTAATTTAAGATATCCTACGTTGCTAAATTAGTTCTTGGTGTCCTAGTGTGCCATTTGTATTGATAAAATCATTTATAAAGTTTGGATTTCAATCAGGGTTCAAAATAGTAAAAACGGATGAAAAATCACAAAATTTCATCAAGCTTAGTCGGCCTGCCGATCACCTTGGTTCGGCCGGTCGAACTGCACGGAGAACAGGTCCGGTTAGCCAAACTTTTTCCAGGTTTGGCCTACCAGACGTATGAATCTGGCTTGCCAAACCCTTGAATCCGGCCTGTCGAACTTGAAGTTCGGCCTTCTCAGCCTCCCGAGGCCCAATCTTCATTTTGACCTATTTTTCTTAGTTCTTAGGCAAGGGAAACAATCATAAATGATAGAAAAATAAGATAGAACACTTTTAAACTCATTTAAACAAGATTTGCACACAAAATCCAAGAAAATCCAAAAATGGAGAAAAATGAAAAATCTTGATTTGAATTCATTTTTCTTCAAACAAAGCTTAGATTATAGTTATTCTAAGTTTCCGTAACTTAGATCAAAGGTTTTCTAAGTTGAAATAAGCTTAAATTTCAAAATGCAAGAAAAATTGAAAATTTGAAAAAAGTTTTGAAATTCAAAAACTAACTTGAATCGAAGCTTTAAATTGCGTTTTCGATTGATCAATCATGTTCCCGAGCCTCCAATCTACCTAACCAACACTTGGGGCTCGATTTGATTCAAAAATTTTGGGAGAAAATGGGAGAGGAAGAGAGAGGCAGAGTGAGAGAGAAATGCACGGGGGAGAGATAGAGAGAAAACTGAGAGTGAGGGAGAGTGGAAGAGAGGGGGAAATAAATAGAGAAAGGGAGAGGCAGTTTGCTGTAGAAAAACCATGTGCAATACACCGATTTCAAATGGGACATGTTTGGTATTTGACAAATTGTTTTGTTTTAAAAATTTAAAATAACAATTAAAAATAATCAAAATCAACTAAAAATCATTAAAGTAATCAAAACAACTTTAAATTCAAAAATTTCACCAAATGATCAAATTAAGTTTAAAATATTCATTATGGTACACTAATCCACCATTTTACACTCTAATATCACTTAAATAAATTTTAGGGCATTACAACTCTTCACCCCTAAAAGAAATTTCGCCCTCGAAATTTACATATTACTTTAGAAACAAAACAGATGAATATACAACTCTTACATGCTCGGCTCTAACTCCTATGTGGCTTCATCAACTCCGTGATGCTGCCACACGACCTTTACTAATGGTATATCACGACGACACAAGCTAATCACTTTTTGATCGATAATCTGAATCGACACTTTCTCGTACATCGTGTCTTCTCGAATATACATATCGTGAAATAAAACTACCTCACTCTGCTCAAGCGGACACTTCCTAAGCATCGACATGTGGAACACGTCATGAACATGAGATAGTTTAGGAGGAAGGTCAAGCTGATAAGCAACCACACCAACACACTGAGTGATCTCGAATAGTCCAGTATATCTCGGTGCAAGCTTACCACTTACTCCGAACTGCATAATGCATAGAATTTCTTGAACTAGATATTGATCAACTTAGTTTGTATCTAGGATCGTTCATGGTTCCGCGGAGCTAACGTATAGCGGACCGGGATTACGGTGTGGGGCACCAGCATGAGTATTGAGGTAGGACTTCTACCCTATTCTTTGATAGCCTAGTTTCAAAATGATTTGGCTTTGAAAAGGATTTTTATTAAAATGTTTTCAACGGTTGTTTGAAAATGAATTTATCAGTTATATTTTAATATACCGTGAACTGAAATGGACTTCATAATGAATGTAAACGACAACACTCGGTAATTGGGTTTTGAATGATGATGATAATAAACTCATAGGCATGATGCCATATCAGAGATTGGGTCGTGTAGCGATCGACCTTGGGGGCAGGTCCCGAAACCCAGCTGGGCCACTACGGTGGTGATACCATTATGGTTTGCCTAGGAAAAAGAAAATGATATTTATGATTGTTCGTGTAAACTGTTCTGGTAAGGATAGTTTTATTTAGCTTTATTTATTTATTTAGTTATTCAAGGTTTCTTTTAAATAACTCCTGAATAATGATATGTTTCTTTAAATTAAATCATTTTATAAAACATAGTCCTACTGAGCCTTTCGCTCATGTTTTATTTGTTTTAAATTTTCCCCCTCTAGGTGGTTTTCCATTTAGGTTTGGAGAGGACTCATCGGACAGGACCCAGGAGCAATAGAGGGACTAGTAGATTAATTTGTATTATTTAAATCAAGGCATGTAAGATTTTAACTTTATTTGTACTTGGACTGTGATTGTATTTATGATATTGTCAGTACCATGTGTGTGCACAAGTTGTGGGTCTGTGGGACCCATACTCGCTATGTTTATTCTTTAATATTAATTATTCATGTAATGATTTTCTTTAAATTGTTACATTTTATATTTAATTCAAACCCCTAAACCATTGATTTTAATTGAATACTCCTTAAATTAATTTAAATAATCCGTCACGTCACCTCCCGTACTCCAAGGCGTGACAGAATAGTATCAGAGCTCAAGGTTATGAACCTTGGGAATTGTAAACACATAGGTTTGATAATGAAATACCTTTGACAGTCCAAAATTTTGTTTTCAGAAGTGAGAAAATGGCACCTAGACGTTGTTCGACAGCTGACGTCGAGTTCAGAAATGATGAGGGCATGATGAGGTCTATGTTTGCGGCTTTCCGGTAGATGGCAGCCAAGGCTAGACCGGAAGATTCTGATGTTAGTCATCGGCATGCGTACTTTAAGGAATTTCGGCAGGTGTCTATTTTGACTTTTGATGGTAATGGAGATCCGCAGTTAGCAGAGTATTGGCTGGATTTGGTCTTGAAGCATTTGGATACCCTTGGTGTGCCTGAGGAGTATCGTGTAGAGTTTGCTGCGTATAAGCTCGAGGGTGGCACTAACACTTGGTGGAAACAAGCTAAGCGTTTGGAGCGCGGTGGTGATATCAGTTGGGACAGGTTCGAGGAGCTGTTCTATGATCGATATTTTTCGCAGGGGTATAGAGATCAGAAGGCAGCTGAGTTCTACAGGTTGCAGCAGGGTGATCTGTCAGTTTGGGAGTATGAGGCAAGGTTTAATGAGTTGGCTAGGTTTGCTCCATCAGCGGTGGCATCGGAGCGTGAGAAGTGTATTAAGTTTCAGGAAGGGCTCAAGGCTCCTATTCGGCGATAGTTGGTTGCTCTACGGCTTAGGAGTTTCGGAGAGCTTGTGTCGTCGGCGATATCCGTGGAGAATGATTATGTGCAGTATTGTGAGGATCGAGCCAAGGCTTTAGGAGGACCACAGAGGAGTGATAGGAAGAGCACCAGTAGTCGTCCAGCTCCGGGGAAGGGCAAGCAAGGTGGCACAAACAGTGGCAGCAGCAGTTCGTCTAGCAGGGGGCGCAGCAATCCCTACAGCTTCCATTGTCATTTCTGTCAGCAGCCCGGACACATCAAGAGGAATTGCCCGATCAGGAGTGCCCGACTTGGATCTAGACCAGGGAGGATGCTAGTCGTCAGTCTCAGCCTCAGACCCTACCTCCGCCTCAGCTGTACCCGCAGTTGTAGTATCCCTAGTTCTCTCCTTAGCAATTCTCATATCCGGCACAAGGGCAACAGCCGCAGCATTTCCAGCGCAGTGTCCCTCAGTATCGAGCGCCGAGTACAGGTAGTGTGCAGTCGTCTCCATCCTAGCAGCATCGACAGAATAATCCAGGACCCAGCAATGTTAGTAGAGGAAAAGGAAAGGCTCCAGTGCAGGTTCATGCGATGGCATCTGGGGTTCAGATTCTCATGTTGGTAACGCGGTTGTCGATGGTACGATATTGGTTTCTAGATCTTTAGCTCACGTTTTATTTGTTGAAACAAAGTACGCAGCGGAATTTTTAAAATTTCTCATCAGAGTAATTTCCAAAACACAAGTTTGACATGTTATATGTATAAATTAAACAGATCTTACTAACCTCAGTGTGTCGAAGAACCTCCGAAACCTGTGTAGAGAAGTAACGTTCCAGAAGAGCCTCAACCAACTGGTCTTCTTTGCTATTCTCTATCCACAACCGGAGTGAGTGTGGGCTCACACGTACAGCTCTTCCACTGGTGACTCTCCTTCCAACCAACAGATAAACAACAGATAAACAGACAAGAATTATCTGATCACAATAATTCAACAAGTTTATTTTAAACTAATTTCTTACAAAATTAATTCAACCAATAAACAGACATGAATTATTTGATTCTTACAAATTTTAAACCAATATGATAAATCCGACATAAGTCACCAATTATTGGAAAAGCACGCCGTGTCGTTACAGGATTTTGTGAGCTAGCAACGGGGACCAAAATGGACCTATAAAGTTCAAGCTCATGATAATTATGAAACCCAATATCCCAGATATACATTTCACAATTATCAACTCCAACGCTACTCCACTAAAAGCTTGGAGCTACACTCTCGAACTTTATAGAATTACGAAGCTCGTGTAGCCAAGTTCCATGACATATCATAGGGCATCGTATCCCCATATGATAATCCATAATCGGCTTAAGGACAAGTTCTGTCTTACCTTCCCGATTATTTTTATCTTACGTTCCATTGTCTCACCATTAGAAAACTTACCATCCAAAGATAGTATACCATTCGGTTACACCTATGTATCCAAATGGTTGAGCGCTCTAGTTTTCCAATTACAGGACAACGCATATAAGAGGATATCATTACTCCTAAAGAGGAGCTATGGATTCCATATCTATGAATAACAAGTCTACGCTATCAAGAGTCATGCCTCCAACATACCGGCATGCATACCACTATAGAGATGTGGGAGTCACCCATTGGTATATCAAAAAGACACAAGTCGAGACAACGGGCCCACTATTCATCTCAAGATTAAGATACAATACAAATGACTGTCTAAAGTGAATCGATTTCCCAAGACAGAATTATTAATCCAAATCAATTCACTTTATGTCCCGATCCAACACGTCGTCACCTATGACAACGCGCCAATGTTTCTATTCATGGAGTCCAACTCCAATGGTCAAGACAAACCATCTCCCAAAAGGGATAAAGACAACATAACAATCTTTACATGAATAAAGCAGCCCAACTTTATTCCCTCGATTGCGGATCATATGTTTTAGACCGTCACCTTAAGAATCGTGTCTACCGCATAATCATCCCATCATATGTCCAATTTTTAAGGTTTAGACTGACAGTCTCAGACTACTGTTTGCTTACCATAAATTCAACAAATATGAACGTAAAGAGGACATGATTTGGTATATATAAATGAATAAATTCTTTATTGATAAAAATGTCTCCAAAAACGTATTATATTTTTACTCCTTAGGGCATACATGTCAAACAATCTCCCACTTGCACTAAGTAAGTAAATACAACAAATTTCGCATCCCCATAGCTTCCACATGCCTCTCGAAGACTCTCCCAGTAAGTGTCTTCGTAAATGGATCAGCTAAATTGTCCTCTGACGCGATCTTGCACACCGTGAGTTGCCCGCCCTAAACGAAGTCCTTTATCACATGATACTTTCGATCAATATGCTTACTCTTCTTGTGAAATCTTGGTTCCTTAGCATTAGCTACCGCCGCACTGTTATCACAGTATAGTGATACCACTTTATCCATACCAGGAACTACCTCAAGATCCCCAAGGAACTTGTGGAGCCACACTGCTTCTTTCGAAGCATCACTAGCCGCCACATACTCGGCCTCCATCGTTGAATCTGAAGTGCAATCTTGCTTCGCACTTCTCCAACTGATGGTACTACCACCTAGAGTAAACACAAACCCCGAAGTCGATTTCCTAGAATCCAGACAAGATTGAAAATCTGAATCAGTGTATCCTAGAGGAGTTAATTCCTCACCCGAATACACAAGCATATGCCCTCAAGTCCTTCTCAGGTACTTGAAAATATGCTTTACCGCAACCCAATGGTTCGGTCCTGGATCCGCCTGAAATCGACTTACAATCCCGACCGCATAGCTAATATCCGGTCGTGTGCAAAGCATGGCATACATGAGACTACCTACTGCCGAAGCATAAGGCACCTTCTTCATGTATTCTCTTTCTTCATAAGACTTTGGAGAGTCTTTCTTAGAAAGAGTAATTCCAGACCTTGATGGTTGCCCACCTTTCTTGGAATCCTGCATTGCAAACCTCCTGAGAATTTTATCTATGTAGCCGGCCTGAGATAAAGCTATCATTTTGTTCTTCCTATCTCGAATGATCTGGATACCGAGAACAAAATTAGCCTCACCTAAGTCCTTCATGTCAAACTGCTTGGTCAACCATAATTTGACCGATGACAATGCCCCAACGTCATTGCCAATTAGCAGAATGTCATCTACATAGAGCAGTAGAAAAACCACCTTCCCATCCTTTATGTGTTTGTAAACACATGGTTCATCCACATTTTGTGAGAACCCATAAGTCTTGATCACTTGATCAAATCTTATGTTCTAAGAACGGGATGCCTGCTTAAGTCCATAAATTGACTTTAGCAGCTTACAAACCTTCCCCTCTTGACCCGTGACCTTGAACCCGTCTGGTTGTTCCATATAAATGGACTCATCAAGATAGCCATTCAGAAAAGCCGTCTTGACATCCATCTGCCAAATCTCGTAATCGAGAGCAGCAGCTATGGACAAGAGAATCCGGATGGACTTAAGCATGGCTACAGGCGAAAAGGTTTCCTCATAATCGATTCCTTCCTTTTGCGTATAACCCTTAGCTACTAGTCTAGCCTTAAAGGTTTCGACCTTTCCATCCACTCCTCTTTTCCTCTTGTAGATCCACTTACACCCTATGGGTTTTACCCCTTCGGGAAGATCTACAAGCTCCCAGACCCAATTAGTCTCCATAGACTTCATCTTAATGTTCATGGCCTTTGTCCAGAGTCTTGAATCAACATCCTCCATAGCTTCTGCGTAAGTATAAGGATCCCTGTCATGTTCATCTAGTTTAGCCAAAAAGACCTCCCCATTGAACATATACCTTTCAGGTTGACGCTCGATCCTCCCACTACGCCGAAGCCCCTGAGGTTGTTGTTCAGGTTCGTTTGGTTTTTCTACACCGATCGGAATGGTTTCGTTCGGAACCTCCGGAGTGAACGAATCACCCCTTAACTCCTCAAGCACCACTTTGCTTCGAGGTTTAAAGTCGTCCATGTAACTCTCCTCAAGGAAAGTTGCATTAGTTGAAACCACGACTTTATTTTCCTTAGGGTTATAAAAATAACCCCCTTTAGTCCCTTTTGGATATCCTACAAACACGCAAACTTCTGAACGTGCTTCCAACTTATTTGGATCCTTAAACAGGACATGAGCTGGACATCCCCATATGCGAATATGGTTTAAAGATGTCTTCCGTCTTGTCCACAACTCGTGAGGAGTTTTAGGGACCGATTTTGAAGGCACATTGTTCAAAAGATAACATGCGGTTTGTAGTGCATATCTCCAAAAGGATGAAGGCAATGATGAATAACTCATCATGGACCTAATCATGTCCAACAAAGTCCTATTCCTTCTCTCCGCTACACCATTCTGCTACGGAGTGCCTGGCGCAGTCAAATGGGATAAAATTTCATTCTCTAACAAGTGTCCCAAGAACTCATTAGAAAGGTATTCCCCACCTCGATCAGATCGAAGTGCCTTTATGGGTCTACCCAATTGCTTTTCCACTTCAGCCCGAAACTCCCTGAACTTATCATAAGTTTCGCTTTTGTGGTGCATTAGGTACACATACCCATATCTTGAGTAATCGTCAATAAAAGTGACGAAGTACTCATACCCTCCTCGTGCCCGAATGTTCATTGGTCCGCAAACATCACTATGCACAAGTTCTAGAACCCCTTCGGCCCTATTGCCCGTAGACCCGTATGGTCTTTTGGTCATTTTACCCTCCAAACAAGATTCACATTGAGGTATAGATTCCATCTTTAAGTGACTTAGAGGTCCATCCCTTACCAACCTTTGAATCCTATTTAGGTTAATATGCCCAAGGCGCAAATGCCAAAGATAAGTCTTATTAGAGTGAGAAGTTTTAAGTCTTTTTGAGTTATAATCATTTATCTCAGCATTAAGCAATAAGTCCATCTTAGGTTTGATAAAATATAGATTATTTTGCATCCATCCAGAACAAATAAATGATTAGTTTTTATGAATCACCACTTTTTCATTAAAAGATACCAGGTAGGAGTCTTTAAATAAAGAAGATACAGAAATTAAATTCCTTTAAAATTTAGGAACATAAAAACAATCTCGCAAAATTAAATTCCTATAGTTATCAAAATAAAGATGGACATCTCCCACTGCTTCCGCTGAGACCAAGGATCCATCGACCATCCGAAGCGTTAAGTCTTCACGAAGTAGACTTCTCGTTTCTTTGAATCCCTGCAAAGAAACAGAAACATGACTAGTTGCACTGGAATCTATGACCCAGATGTCATTGGATTCCTCAACCAAACAAGTTTCTAAATATAGAATATCACACCTACCTCCCTTGGAAAGGAAGTCCTTGCAATGCTTCTTTATATGCCCGACCTTACCACAGAAGAAGCACTTAAGCTTCTTTGGGTTCTTCTTCTTCTTCTTCTTGCTCTTGGTTGCAGCAGGAATAGAAGACTTGCCACTCTTGGCCCGTTGCTTCTTTCCATTCCTAGAGTTAGGATTGGAACCAAAAGCAGCTACCATATTGGCCTCTCCACCAGCAAGAGACTCCCTGATCAGCAGTTCAAACTCCTGTAACTGTTTCATCAATTCTGTCAAGGTCATATCCCGTCTATTGCTTAAATTAAAAGTAGCTCTAAACGGAATAAATTCCTTAGACAGAGTCTCAAAGACCATAGTCATCTGAGTTTCAGCATCGATGTCGGCTCCATTGGTTTGAGCCTCAGCGAGGTAACCCATGACCAACATCATGTGCTCCTTTACAGATGTCCCCGGTCTCTGTCTACAGTTTAAGAGTTTCCGAAGCGCCCCTTGCCGCTTTGTTATGGCCTGGTCTCTGAACATATCTTCAAGATTATCCAAGATCTGCTTCGCAGTCTCATATTCCTGATGTTGAGCCTGCAGCACGTTGTTCATGCTAGCCATAACATAACAGCGGGCCTGATCATTAGCATCTTTCCAGCGGTCATACGCTTGGAATTGCTCATTACTTGAGTCTCCCGTAGGCTCGGGAGGACAAGGAGTTTTTAGAACATATTTCAGTTTCTCAAAGGAAAGGACGATGTCCAGGTTCCGTTTCCAATCGTTATAGTTCTCACCGGTTAATTGGTTTTTGTCAAGTATCAATGATAAAGCATTTTTAGACATTTTCAATCTACAATAAAGAATCATATACCAAATATAAGCAAACATAAATAATAATTTAGTAAGATAACACAATCATGTAAAATAATACAAATGCGTTTATGTGTCAAAACCTTGAAAATATCACAACCTTACAACGATAATTCCCAACTCAGAATTCAACAAGCTCCTAGGGGAGTCATGCCAAATTCAATCAGGAACATGGATCCCCTCCTGATTAATATATGCCATCCAGGACCCGTATGATCCAGCATATACTAATAATCGTTTCTTTGGCCATTAATTTTATTAACAGAGCTCCTAAGGGGAGATTAATAATAAAATCAACGTGAGTGTATAACCACCATTTCAATATTTTATCCATGATTTATAATCACCACCTAGGGATGTGCAACCATAAATCATGCTAAAATACCTTATCCTTTCAGAGATCCAATTTGGTACATGATAAAAATCCCTTCCTAGGGGTTGGGACCACCATGTTCTTCCTATGGACCAACGATGGAGGCCTTAGGTCCTCTCTTCCAAAATCTTCTCCCACTCAATCTTTTGAAGTCAAGGTTTTATTTTAAAAACATGCATGAACAATTTTAATATGAGCGACACTCCCTATTCTATATGACATGTTATCAATATACATGGTAAATCATATTATAATGCAGACAAGCAAAGCAATCAAGCAAAGCTACAAGCAAAATAATAATAACCGTAATATTATGGTTCCACCCTAGAGAATAGAAAAATAAGATTACAAGAGAATAATCGAGACATTTTTCGATTCTTCATCCTTGAATCCTCAAGCTGTATCCTTCTTCATGTAATATCCATCTTCAAGTCTTCAATCCCGTATGAATCAAATACTTCATATTTCCGGTCATATCCAAATTTAATGTTTCTCAGAATCGTCTCAAAAATAAAATTAAAACTGCACCGAAAAAATTGCACCTTTTCTGGACACTCGGCAGCTCTCAGGTCGGCAGGCCCGGATCTTGCTCCATCGGCCTGTCGATCTGAAACATCGGCCTGCCGATCTATGCAGGTTCGTCCTGCCGAACTGAAAGTTCGGCCTGCCGGCAGAGCACCAAACTTTCTGCCCCACTGTCAGCCTACCGGACCACACATCCGGCCTGTCGATCTGTGACCTCTGGCCTGTCGAACTGTGAGGTCCGGCATGCCGACCGAGCAGAAAACCCTCAATCCAGAAAATACAATTTTAATGCAATTCATCAATTTTATTTTCAACAATTCAAAAACATAAAATTAAAGACTCTGGAAATACCTGGAGACGCCATCATCAATTCTTCAAGATCCAACTTCTCGATCCGTCTTCTCCGAATAATTATTTAATTACAAAATTCTTACAAATTAAAAATTAAATAACAATTCCTAGATGGAGATGATAGTCCGCCATCTAATTACATGAAAAACCTAGATACACATTCTAACCTCTAAGGAACCATAACCGATATTAATTAATTAATAAATAATTAAACAATGATTTAATCAACCATAATTAATTAATAAACATTCACCACATAATCCATGACAACATTTATATTATATAGAAACCTAGAGTGCCATCTCTCTATAAATTCCATTCAAGCATAGGAGAAATTAAGATCACAAAATTTATGCATATAACATGATCACAAACTTGCAAATTTTTGTAAAAACCTCGACTCTGATACCAATTGTTGGAAACAAAGTGCGCAGTAGAATTTTTAAAAATTTTTCATCAGAGTAATTTCCAAAACACAAGTTTGACATGTTATATGTATAAATTAAACAGATCTTACTAACCTCAGTGTGCCGAAGAACCTCTACAACCTGTGTAGAGAAGTAACATTCCAGAAGAGCCTCAACCAACTGGTCTTCTTTGCTATTCTCTATCCATAACCGGAGTGAGTGTGGGCCCACACGTACAGCTCTTCCACCGGTGACTCTCCTTCCAACCAACAGAGAGAACCCAAAGCTAGTGCTCGTGATTTGTGAACAAAAGCTCTCAGGAAGTTTTTAGATGCTCACTAGAAGAGTATCACTCTTAATCTCTCAAATTGATCTCTATTGATCTGAGTAAATCATGAGACTCACTCCCTTTATATACCTATTGGTCCTGGGGTCAGTCCATATCAGATTAGGTCTCAAAAACTCGAAACAGAATCAAGTTCGGATCAATATCTGATAAGATCCGCGTGAAAACGCATAATCTTATCTCCGCTGATCGGCAGGCCGAACATTCTGATCGGCAGGCCGAACAGGCCAGTTTGGCAGGCCGAACACGTCATCCGGCAGGCCAAACTCCCGAGAAAAAATCTCCGCGAATCTTTTATTTTCCACCCGAGATTCTAAAGGATAAAGTCTCAGTTTTGATTCAAATAACCCAATAGAGAAGTTATCTGATCAAAACAAACTTTATCAAGATAATCTCTAAGAAAATAAATCAATTCACAATAATTCTACAAGTTTATCTTGTTCTAATTTTGTCCAAAATTAAAACAACCGATAAACAGACAATAATTATTGATCGCAATAATTCAACAAGTTTATTTTGAACTAATTTCTTACAAAATTAATTCAACCAATAAACAGACATGAATTATTTGATTCTTACAAATTTTAAACTAATCTGATAAATCCGACATAAGTCACCAATTATTGGAAAAGCATGCCGTGTCGTTACAGGATTTTGTGAGCTAGCAAAGGGGACCAAAATGGACCTATAAAGTTCAAGCTCATGATAATTATGAAACCCAATATCCCAGATATACATTTCACAATTATCAACTCCAACGCTACTCCACTAAAAGCTTGGAGCTGCACTCTCAAACTTTATAGAATTACGAAGCTCGTGTAGCCAAGTCTCCATGACATATCATAGTGCATCGTATCCCCATATGATAATCCATAATCGGCTTAAGGACAAGTTCTGTCTTACCTTCCCGATTATTTTTATCTTACCTTCCATTGTCTCACCATTAGAAAACTTACCATCCAAAGATAGTATACCATTCGGTTACACCTATGTATCCAAATGGTTGAGCGCTTCAGTTTTCCAATTACAGGACAACGCATATAAGAGGATATCATTACTCCTAAAGAGGAGCTATGGATTCCATATCTATGAATAATAAGTCTACGCTATCAAGAGTCCTACCTCCAACGTACCGACATGCATACCACTATAGAGATGTGGAAGTCACCCATTGGTACATCAAAAGACACAAGTCGAGACAACGGGCCTATTATTCATCTCAGGATTAAGATACAATACAAATGACTGTCTAAAGTGAATCGATTTATCAAGACAAAATTATTAATCCAAATCAATTCACTTTATGTCCCGATCCAACACGTCGTCACATATGACAACGCGCCAATGTTTCTATTCACGGAGTCCAACTCCAATGGTCAAGACAAACCATCTCCCAAAAGGGATATAGACAACATAACAATCTTTACATGAATAAAGCGCCCAACTTTATTCCCTCGATTGCGGATCATATGTTTTAGACCGTCACCTTAAGAATCGTGTCTACCACATAATCATCCCATCGTATGCCCAATTCTTAAGGTTTAGACTGACAATCTCAGACTACTGTTTGCTTATCATACATTCAACAAATATTAACGTAAAGAGGACATGATTTGGTATATATAAATGAATAAATTCTTTATTGATAAAAATGTCTCCAAAAACGCATTACATTTTTACTCCTTAGGGCATAAATGTCAAACATTATTTGATACCGGTGCCTCTCATACTCTCATTTCGAGTTCTTTTGTACATGCCTTGGGATTAGAGATAGAAGAATTTAATGAACCCCCAGTTATAACTTCTCCCTTGGGGCGGGTGTGTGTAAATTGTATGTATAAATCTTGTAAAATAAAGATTGGGGATGAGTTTTAAAAAGTGATTTGATTATACTCCCCATGAGCTCCTATGATGTGATTCTAGGGATGGACTGGTTGTCCAGGTATAATGTAGTCGTGGACTGCCATCTTAGGAAAGTGACCCTAGTGTCTGATAGGGGGACGATGATCACTTACTAGGGTGGTGGTGATTGGTTAATGAGTAAGCGTCTCATGAAGTCGTGTCTAGGAGGGCGAAAGAATCTAGGTTGTTGTGCTTTTCTTGCTAATCTAGATTGCGAACCCTATGCTTCGAGTGGCAGTGTAGTGATTCTAGTAGTTGATGAGTTCGAGGATGTCTTCCCCGACGAGTTGCCAGGGTTACCGCCGCATCGGGAAATTGAGTTTGGTATCGAGTTGTTTCCAGGGATAGCACCGATTTCTATAGCACCTTATCGGATGGCGTCGGCAGAAATGAAAGAATTGAGGAAGCAACTTCAGGAGCTTGCTGATAAAGGGTATATTCGAAATAGCACATCTCCATGGGGAGCACTGGTTTTGTTTGCTAAGAAGTATGATGGGACTCTCAGGTTGTGTGTGGATTACCGACAGCTGAATCGTGTTACGGTGAAGAATAAGTATCCCTTACCGAGGATTGACGAGTTGTTTGATCAGTTGGGAGGTTTGTGGTACTTCTCAAAGATTGATTTGCGTTCAGGTTATCATCAGCTCGGGATTAAGGAAGAGGATATTCCCAAGACAGCTTTTAGGACTCGATATGGGCACTTTGAGTTTCTGGTTATGTCGTTTGGGTTGACGAATGCTCCGGCAGCTTTCATGGATTTGATGAACAGGATATTTAGGCCGTATCTGGATCAGTTCGGGATCGTGTTCATCGATGATATTCTTGTGTATTCTAAGACTTGGGAGGAGCATGAGCAGCATCTTTCGATCGTGCTTCAAACTTTGCGAGAGCACCAGTTGTATGCAAAGAGGGAAAAGTGTGAGTTTTGGTTGACTAAGGTCAAGTTTCTAGGTCATGTCATCTCGGAGCATGGTATTTCTATGGATTTGTCCAAGATTGAAGCTATATTGGAGTAGGATGGACCAAGGAATGTAGCAAAGATTCGCAGCTTCTTAGGTCTTGTTGGTTATTACAAGAAATTTGTAAAGGATTTTTCGAAGATTGCAGCTCCGTTGACGAGATTGATCAAGAAAAATGTCAGGTTTGAGTGGAATGAAGATTGTGAGTTTGCTTTTCAGGAATTGAAGAACCGGTTGACTTCAGCTCTAGTGTTAGTTATTCCTAGCAGTGACGAGCCGTATGAGGTTTATACGGATGCTTTAGGGCGCGGACTTGGATGCGTGTTCATGCATCATGGACGTGTAGTTGCGTACGGATCGAGACAGCTACGACCTCACGAGCGAAATTATCCTACTCATGATTTAGAGCTCGCGGCGGTGATTCACGCGCTGAAGATTTGGAGGTGTTACTTGTATGGAGCGTCGTTTCAGGTCTTCTCCAATCATAAGAGTTTGAGGTATTTGTTCACTCAGAGGGATCTTAATTTGAGGCAGCGTAGATGGATAGAGTATATGGAGGATTATGATTTTGCATTGCAGTATCATCCCGGGAAAGCTAATGTGGTCGCGGATGCACTTAGCAGGAAGTCTTCAGGGATTCTCGCTTGTTTGGCTTTTGAGGACTAGAGCAGGGATGCGACAGTGAGCGAGTATAGGCTACGATATCATGAAGACTGTGATCAAGTTTTGGTATATCATGTGGAAGCGACCCCAGCTCTTGTTCCGATGGTGAAGCAAAGTCAGTGGTAGGATCAGCATTTACAGGGGATTTGGTTGCGGATTCAGAACGGAGAGCAGTTTGAAGAATGGAGCATGCATACAGATCGATTGTTGTATTTCTGGGAGCGTCTTGCAGTTCCAGCTATCGCCGAGGTGATGAAAAACGTTTTGGACAAAGCTCATAGGTCTCAATTCGCTATTCATCCAGGGAGCACAAAGATGTATCGCGATTTGAAGAGGCAATATTGGTGGAGAGGTATGAAGAAAGATGTTCAAGAGTACGTGGCCCAGTGTACGACGTGTCTCCAGGTGAAAGCCGAGCATTAGAAGCCTACAGGTCAGCCTCAGCCGCTTCCTATTTTAGGGTGGAAATGGAAGCATGTGACAATGGATTTTCTCACAGGTTTGTCGAGGACGGAGCAGCGGCATGATGCAGTTTGGGTCGTGGTCGACAGGTTGACAAAATTGGTGCATTTCATTCCGTTTAGGTCGACGTGTTCGAGGAAGATTCTCGGGGATTTGTATCTGCAGAACATTGTGAGGTTGCATGGAGTTCCTTTGTCCATCACCTCTGATTGAGAAACCAGGTTTAATGCTAAGTACTGGAGGAGTTTTCAGGAGGCTTTAGGTACAGATTTGAACTTCAGTACGGTGTTTCATCCTCAGACTGATGGGCAGTCTGAGCGGGTTATTCAGATTCTCGAGGATATGTTGCGTGCTTGTGCGTTGGACTTCGGCGGGAATTGGAAGCAATGTTTGCATTTGGCGGAGTTCGCATACAACAATAGTTATCAGGCGAGTATTGGTATGGCACCGTTTGAGGCGTTGTATGGGCGACCGTGTCGATCACCTGTGTGTTGGGCCGAGCCAAAAGATAGGGTTATTCTTGGGCCGAATGAGATCCGTGATAGCAACGAGAAAGTCGCGGTGATTCGAGATCGATTGAGGGCAGCTCAGAGTCGACAAAAGAGTTACGCAGATAGGAGACGTAGACCCTTAGAGTTCGCAGTTGGGGATTTTGTTCTCTTGAGGGTATCGCCTCGTAAGGGAACTATGCGGTTCGGAGTGAGTGGGAAGCTCGCGCCGAGGTATATTGGGCCGTTTGAGATCACTCAGCGTGTTGGTGTGGTCGCTTATTGGCTTGATCTTTCGCCAGAACTTTCTCATGTTCACGATGTGTTTCATGTGTCGATGCTTAGGAAGTGTCCGCCTGAGCAGGGTAAGATAGTTTCATTTCGCGATGTGCAGGTTCAGGAAGATACGACGTACGAAGAAGTGCCGATTCAGATCATCGATCGAAAAGTAATTAGTTTGCGTCGTCGTGAGATACCGTTGGTAAAAGTCGTGTGGCAGCATCATGGGGTTGATGAAGCCACCTGGGAACTAGAGTCGAGTATGCGGGAATTGTATCCGCATTTGTTTTGTTTCTGAAATGAGATGTACATTTCGAGGGCAAAATTTCTTTTAGGGGTGGAGAGTTGTAACGCCCCAAAATTTATTTGATGTTAATGTAATATAAAGGATGAATTAGTGTGCCATAATTAATGTTTCAACATTAATTTGATTACTTGGTTCGATCTTGAAATTTTGGTGGTCATGTTAATTTGATGAATTCAAATGATTTCTTATTGTTTTAAAAAATGATGTTTTGAGTTTTAAAATACAACAATTTGTAAAATGTTAAAAATACTCTGTTTTACAAAACCGTAGGCGGCACATGGTTTTCGCACAGTAAAATCGCCCATCGATTTTCTCTATTTATTCTCCTTTCTCACCCTCTTCCTCTCACACTCTCTGCTCACTCACTCTCTCTCTCTCTTGATCTCTCTCGGCTTCTCTCTTCTCTCTCAAATTCTCTCTCAAATTTTTGAAACAAATTCAAATCCAAGCTTCGGGTTAGCAAGGAGGAAGCTCGGGGACGTGATTTGGTAACCGAAAACGCGGATTGAAGCTTCGATTCGAGGTTAGTTTTGAAATTTCTAAACTTTTTCCAAAATTTTCAATTTTGTGCATTTTTGAAATCTAGGTTTGCTTGAGCTTAGAAAACCTTTGATTTGAGTTAAATGAACTTAGAACAACTAGAATCTAAGCTTAGATTGAAGAAAAACGGATTGGATTTAAGATTTTTCATTTTTCTCCTCATTTTCTCATTTTTGGATTTTTGAGATTTTTGAGTTTAAATCTTGTTTAAATGAGTCCAAATGTGTTCTAATATGTTTTTCTATCAACTATGATTGTTTTCCATGCTTGGGATTTGAGAAAAACAGGTTAGAGTCAAGATTTGGATTTTGGGGATCGAAAAACCCGTGGCTAAATTTCTGGGTTTTCCCAGTTCGGCAGGCCGGACCACGTGTTCGGCAGGCCGGATCAAGGGATCGGCAGGCCGGTGTTCATCTCTCCGGCAGGCCGAACCTGGGAATGTTCGGCCGACCGAACTTGGCTTCCGGCAGGCCGAACTGCACAGTTCGGCCGGCCGAAGCAGGGAGTCCGGCAGGCCGGCCGAGCGTAGGGAATTTTGTGATTTTTCACCTGTTTTCACTGTTTTGAACCCCGATTTAAATTCCAACCTTATAGAATGATTTTAAAAATACAAATGGCACACTAGGACATCATGAAATGGTTTAGTAACATAGAATGTCTTGAACTAGATATTGATCAACTTAGTTTGTATCTAGGATCGTTCGTGGTTCCGCGGAGCTAACGTATAGCGGGCCGAGATTACGGTGTGGGGCACCGGCACGAGTATTGAGGTAGGACTTCTACCCTATTCTTTGATAGCCTAGTTTCAAAATGATTTGGCTTTGAAAAGGATTTTTATTAAAATGTTTTCAACGGTTGTTTGAAAATGAATTTATCGGTTATATTTTAATATACCGTGAACTGAAATGGACTTCATAATGAATGTAAACGACAACACTCGGTAATTGGGTTTTGAATGATGATGATAATAAACTCATAGGCATGATGCCATATCAGAGATCGGGTCATGTAGTGATCGACCTTGGGGGCAAGTCTCGAAACCCAGTTGGGCCACTATGGTGGTGATACCATTATGGTTGCCTAGGAAAAAGAAAATGATATTTCTGATTTTTCGTGTAAACTGTTATGGGTAAGGACAGTTTTATTTAAATTTATTTATTTATTTATTTATTCAAGGTTTCTTTTAAATAACTCCTGAATAATGACATGTTTCTTTAAATTAAATCATTTTATAAAACATAGTCCTACTGAGCCTTTCGTTCACGTTTTATTTGTTTTAAAATTTCCCCCTCTAGGTGGTTTTCCATTTAGGTTTGGAGAGCACTCATCAGATAGGACCCAGGAGCAATAGAGGGACTAGTAGATTAATTTGTATTATTTAAATCAAGGCATGTAAGATTTTAACTTTATTTGTACTTGGACTGTGATTGTATTGATGATATTGTTAGTACCATGTGTGTGCATAAGTTGTGGGTATGTGGGACCCATACTCGCTATGTTTATTTTTTTATATTAATTATTCATGTAATGATTTTCTTTAAATTTTCACATTTTATATTTAATTCAAACCCCTAAACCCTTGATTTTAATTAAATACTCCTTAAATTAATTTAAATAATCTGCCACGTCACCTCCTGTACTCCGGGGCGTGACAATGGTGCTCTAAAATCGGTGCTGTTCTTGGAAGTAACTCAATAACAAATTCAATCTCCCGATGCAGTGGTAATCCTGGCAACTCGTTGGGGAAGACATCTTCATACCCATCAACTAGCGGGATTGTTGCATTTCTTCTTGAAGCATAGGGCTCTATTTCTAGGTTCTTGAGGAAAGTATAGCAAGCTAGATTCTTCTATCCTCCAAGACATGTTTTCACGAGAAGCTCACTCATTAACCGGTCACCACCACCCTGGTAAGTGATCATCGCCCCCCTATCAGACACTAGGGTCACTTTTCTAAGTTTGTCACGCCCCGGAGTACGAGAGGTGACGTGGCGGATTTATTAAATTAATTTAAGGAGTATTTAATTAAAATCGAGAGTTTAAGGGTTTGAGTTAATATAAAATGTGAAAAATTAAAGAAACCATTACATGAATAATTAATATTAAAGAATAAACATAGCGAGTATGGGTCCCACAAACCCACAACTTGTGCACACACATGGTACTGACAATATCATAAATACAATCACAGTCTAAGTACAAATAAAGTCAAGATCTTACATGCCTTGATTTAAATAATACAAATAAATTTACTAGTTCCTCTATTGCTCCTGGGTCCTGTCCGATGAGTCCTCTCCAAACCTAAATGGAAAACCACCTAGAGGGGGAAAAATTTAAAACAAATAAAACGTGAGCGAAAGGCTCAGTAGGACTATGTTTTATAAAATAATTTAATTTATGGAAACATTTCATTATTCAGGAATTATTTAAAAGAAACCTTGAATAAATAAATAAATAAATAATTTTAAGTAAAACCGTTCTTACCCAGAACAGTTTACTTGAATAATCAGAAATATCATTTTCTTTTCCTAAGCAAACCATAATAATATCACCACCGTAGTGGCCAAGCTGGGTTTCGGGACCTGCCCCCAAGGTCGATCGCTACACGACCCGATCTCTGATATGGCATCATGCCTATGTGTTTATTATCATCATCATTCAAAATCCAATTACCGAGTGTTGTCATTTACATTCATTATGAAGTCCATTTCAGTTCACGGTATATTAAAATATAACCGATAAATCCATTTTCAAACAACCGTTGAAAACATTTTAATAGAAACCCTTTTTAAAGCCAAATCATTTTGAAACTAGGCTACCAAGGAAATGGGGTAGAAGTCCTACCTTAATACTCGTGCCGATGCCCCACACCGTAATTCTGGTCCGCTATACGTTAGCTCCACGGAACCACAAACGATCTTAGATACAAACTAAGTTGATCAATATCTAGTTCGAAACATTCTATTCTATGTTACTAAACCATTTCATGATGTCCTAGTGTGCCATTTGTATATTTAAAATCATTCTACAAGGTTGGAATTTAAATTGGGGTTCAAAACAGTGAAAACGGGTGAAAAATCACAAAATTTCCCATGCTCGGCTGGCTTGTTGGACTCCCTGCTTCGGTCGGCTGAACTGTGCAGTTCGGGCTACCGAAAGCCAAGTTCGGTCGGCCAAACATTCCCAGGTTCGGCCTACCGAAGAGAAGAACACCAGCCTGCCGATCCCTTGATCCGGCCCGCCGAACTGGGAAAACCCAGAAATTCTAGCTACGGGTTTTTCGATCTCCAAAATCCAAATCTTGATTCTAACATGTTTTTCTCAAATCCCAGGCTTGGAAAACAATCATAGTTGATAGAAAAACATACTAGAACACATTTGAACTCATTTAAACAAGATTTAAACTCAAAAATCCGAAAGTAAGAAAATGGGGAGAAAAATGAAAAATCTTGAATCCAATCCGTTTTTCTTCAATCTAAGCTTAGACTCTAGTTGTTCTAAATTCATTTAACTCAAATAAAAGGTTTTCTAAGCTCAAGCAAACCTAGATTTCAAAAATGCACCAAATTGAAAATTTTGGAAAAAGTTTAGAAATTTCAAAACTAACCTCGAATCGAAGCTTCAATCCACGTTCTCGGTTGCCAAATCACGTTCCCGAGCTTCCTTCTCGCTAACCCAAAGCTTGGATTCGAATTTTGATTCAAAAATTTGTGAGAGAAGTAGAGAGAGAAATGAGAGACCGAGAGAGAGATCAAAGGAGAGAAAGAGAGTAAGCAGAGAGTGTGATGAGAGAGGGAGAGGAAGGAGAATAAATAGAGAAAATCAGTGGACGGTTTTACTATGCGAAAACCATGAGCCGCCCACGGTTTTGTACAACGGAGTATTTTCAACATTTTACAAATTTTTGTGTTTTAAAACTCAAAACATCATTTTAAAACAATAAGAAATCATTTGAATTCATCAATTTAACAAAACCATCAAAAATTCAAAAATCCAACTAAGTAATCAAATTAATGTTGAAACATTAATTATGGCACACTAATTCATCATTTATATTACAATAACATTAAATAAATTTCGGGGAAATTTTGCCCTCGAAATTTACATCTCATTTCAGAAACAAAACAAATGCGGATACAATTCCTGCATACACGACTCTCATTCACAGTTGGCTTCATCAACCCCGTGATGCTGCCACACGACCTTTACCAACGGTATCTCATGATGATGCAAACTAATTACTTTTTGATTGATGATCTGAATCGGCACTTCTTCGTACGTCATATCTTCCTGAACTTGCACATCGCGAAATGAAACTATCTTATCCTGCTCAGGCGGACACTTCCTAAGCATCGACACATGAAACACATCGTGAACATGAGAAAGTTCGGGCGGAAGATCAAGCCGATAAGCGACCACACCAACACACTGAGTGATCTCGAACGACCCAATATACCTCGGCGCGAGCTTCCCACTCACTCCGAACCGCACAGTTCCCTTACGAGGTGATACCCTCAAGAGAACGAAATCTCCGATCGCGAACTCTAAGGGTCTATGTCTCCTATCCGCGTAACTCTTCTGCCGATTCTGAGCTGCCCTTAATCGATCTCGAATCACCGCGACTTTCTCATTGCTATCACGGATCTCATCCGGCCCAAGAATAACCCTATCTTTCGGCTCGGCCCAACACACAGGTGACCGACACAGTCGCCCATACAACGCCTCAAACGGTGCCATACCAATACTTGCCTGATAGCTATTGTTGTATGCGAACTCCGCCAAATGCAAACATTGCTTCCAATTTCCACCGAAGTCCAACGCACAGGCACGCAACATATCCTCGAGAATCTGAATAACCCGCTCAGACTGCCCATCAGTATGAGGATGAAACGCCGTACTGAAGTTCAAATCCGTACCTAAAGCCTCCTGAAAACTCCTCCAATACTTAGCATTAAACCTGTTGTCTCGATCAGAGGTGATGGACAAAGGAACTCTATGCAACCTCATAATGTTCTGCAGATACAAATCCCCGAGAATCTTCCTCGAACACATCGACCTAAACAGAATGAAATGCGCCGATTTCGTTAACCTGTCGACCATGACCCAATATGCATCGTGCCGCTGCTCTGTCCTCGGCAAACCTGTGAGAAGATCCATCGTCACATGCTCCCATTTCCACCCTGGAATAGGAAACGGCTGAAACTGACCTGTAGGCTTCTGATACTCGGCTTTCACCTGAAGACACGTCGAACACTTGGCCACGTACTCTCGAACATCTTTCTTGATGCCTCTCCACCAATATTGCCTCTTCAAATTGCGATACATCTTTATGCTCCCTGGATGAATAGCGAACTGAGACCTATGAGCTTCATCTAATATGGCTTTCGTCACCTCGACGATAGCTGGAACTACAAGACGCTCCCGAAAATACAACGATCCATCCGCATACACGCTTCATTCTTCAAACTGCTCCGCGTTCTGAATCCGCGACCAAATCCCCTGCAAATGCCGATCCTGCCACTGACTTTGCTTCACCATCCGAACAAGAGCTGGGGTCGCTTCCACATGATATACCGAAACTTGATCACAGTCTTCATGATACCGTAGCCTATACTCGCTCACCGTCGCATCCCTATTCCAGTCCTCAAAAGCCAAACAAGCGAGAATCCCTAAAGACTTCCTGCTAAGTGCATCCGCGACCACATTAGCTTTCCCGGGATGATACTGCAATGCAAAATCATAATCCTCCATATACTCTATCCATCTACGCTGCCTCAAATTAAGATCCCTCTGAGTGAACAAATACCTCAAACTCTTGTGATCGGAGAAGACCTGAAACAACGCTCCATACAAGTAACACCACCAAATCTTTAGCACGTGAATCACCGCTGCGAGCTCTAAATCATGAGTAGGATAATTCCGCTCTTGAGGTCGTAGCTGTCTCGATCCGTACGCTGCTACACGTCCATGTTGCATCAACACGCTGTTGGAACAAAGTGTGCAGCAGAATTTTAAAAAAATTTCATCAGAGTATTTTCCAAAACACAAGTTTGACATGTTATATGTATAAATTAGACAGATCTTACTAACCTCAGTGTGCCGAAGAACCTCCGTAACTTGTGTAGAGAAGTAACGTTCCAGAAGAGCCTCAACCAATTAGTCTTCTTTGCTATTCTCTATCCACAACTGGAGTGAGTGTGGGCTCACACGTACAGCTCTTCCACTCGTGACTCTCCTTCCAACCAATAGAGAGAACCCAAAGCTAGTGTTCGTGATTTGTGAACAAAAGCTCTCAGGGAGTTTTCAAATGCTCACTAGAAGAGTATCACTCTTAATCTCTCAACTGATCTCGTCAGAGTAAATCATAAGACTCACTCCCTTTTTATAGCTATTGGTCCCGGGGTCAGTCCATATCAGATTAGGTCTCAAAAACACTAAACAGAATCAAGTTCGGATCAATATCTAATAAGATCCGCGTGAAAACGCGTAATCTTATCTCCCGCTGATCGGCAGGCCAAACATTCTGATCGGCAGGCTGAGAATGTCATCCGGCATGCCAAACTCCCGAGAAAAAATCTCCGCGAATCTTTTATTTTCCACCCAAGATTCTAAAGGATAAAGTCTCAGTTTTGATTTAAATAACCCAATAGAGAAGTTATCTGATCAAAACAAACTTTATCAAGATAATCTCTAAGAAAATAAATCAATTCACAATAATTCTACAAGTTTATCTTGTTCTAATTTGTCCAAAATTAAAACAAACAAGAATTATCTAATCGCAATAATTCAACAAGTTTATCTTGAACTAATTTCTTACAAAATTAATTCATCCGATAAACATACATGAATTATTTGATTCTTACAAAATTTAAACCAATCTGATAAATCCGACATAAATCACCAATTATTGGAAAAGCACGCCGTGTTGTTACAGGATTCTGTGAGCTAGCAAAGTGGACCAAAATGGACCTATAAAGTTCAAGCTCATGATAAATATGAAACCCAAGATCCTAGATATACATTTCACAATTATCAACTCCAATGCTACTCCACTAAAAGCTTGGAGCTGCACTCTCAAACTTTATAGAATTACGAAGCTCGTGTAGCTAAGTCTCCATGACATATCATAGTGTATCGCATCCTTATATGATCATCCATAATCGGCTTAAGGACAAGTTATGTCTTACCTTCTCGATTATTTTTATCTTACGTTCCATTATGTCACCATTAGAAAACTTACCATCTAAAGATAGTATACCATTCGGTTACACCTATGTATCCAAATGGTTGAGCGCTCCAGTTTTCCAATTACAGGACAACACATATAAGAGGATATCATTACTCCTAAAGAGGAGCTATGGATTACATATCAATGAATAACAAGTCTATGCTATAAAGAGTCATGCCTCCAACGTACCGGTGTGCATACCACTATTAAGATGTGGGTGTCGTCCTTTGGTACATCAAAAGACACAAGTCGAGACAACGGGCCCACTATTCATCTCAGGATTAAGATACAATACAAATGACTGTTTAAAGTGAATCGATTTGCCAAGACAAAATTATTAATCCAAATCAATTCACTTTATGTCCCGATCCAACATATCATCACCTATGACAATGTGCCAATGTTTCTATTCACGGAGTCCAACTCCGATGGTCAAAACAAACCATCTCCCAAAAGGGATATAGATAATGTTGGAAACAAAGTGCGCAGCGGAATTTTTTTAAAATTTTTCATCAGAGAAATTTCCAAAACACAAGTTTGACATGTTATATGTATAAATTAAACAGATCTTACTAACCTCAATATGCCGAAGAACCTCCGTGACCTGTGTAGAGAAGTAACGTTCCAGAAGAGCCTCAACCAACTGGTCTTCTTTGCTATTCTCTATCCACAACCGGAGTGAGTGTGGGCTCACACGTACAGCTCTTCCACCGGTGACTCTCCTTCCAACCAATAGAGAGAACCCAAAGCTAGTGTTCGTGATTTGTGAACAAAAGCTCTCAGGGAGTTTTCAGATGCTCACTAGGAGAGTATCACTCTTAATCTCTCAAATTGATCTGAGTAAATCATTAGACTCACTCCCTTTTTATACCTATTGGTCCTAGGATCAGTCCATATCAGATTAGGTCTCAAAAAATCGAAAACGAATCAAGTTCAGATCAATATCTAATAAGATCCGCGTGAAAACGCGTAATTTTAACTGTCGTCGGTCGGCAGGCCAAAATTTCTGATAGGCAGGCCGAACTGGCCAGTTCGGCAGGCCGAACACGTCATCCGGTAGGCCGAACTGCCGAGAAAAAATCTCCGTGAATCTTTTATTTTCCACCCGAGATTCTAAAGGATAAAGTCTCAGTTTTGATTCAAATAGCCCAATAGAAAAGATATCTGATCAAAACAAACTTTATCAAGATAATCTCTAAGAAAATAAATCAATTCATAATAATTCTACAAGTTTATCTTGTTCTAATTTGTCCAAAATTAAAACAACCGATAAACAGACAAGAATTATCCGAACGCAATAATTCAACAAGTTCATCTTGAACTAATTTCCTTACAGAATTAATTCAACCGATAAACAGACATGAATTATTTGATTCTTATAAATTTTAAACCAATCTGATAAATCCGACATAAGTCACCAATTATTGGAAAAGCACGCCGTGTCGTTACAGGATTTTGTGAGCTAGCAAAGGGGACCAAAATGGACCTATTAAGTTCAAGCTCATGATAATTATGAAACCCAATATCCCAGATATACATTTCACAATTATCAACTCCAACGCTACTCCACTAAAAGCTAGGAGCTGCACTCTCGAACTTTATAGAATTACGAAGCTCGTGTAGCTAAGTCTCTATGACATATCATAGTGTATCGCATCCCCATATGATCATCCATAATCGGCTTAAGGAAAAATTCTGTCTTACCTTCTCGATTATTTTTATCTTACGTTCCATTGTCTCACCATTAGAAAACTTACCATCCAAAGATAGTATACCATTCGGTTACACCTATGTATCCAAATGGTTGAGCGCTCCAGTTTTCCAATTACAGGACAACGCATATAAGAGGATATCATTACTCCTAAAGAGGAGCTATGGATTCCATATCTATGAATAACAAGTCTACGCTATCAAGAGTCATGCCTCCAACGTACCGGCATGCATGCCACTATAGAGATGTGGGAGTCACCCTTTGGTACATCAAAAGACACAAGTCGAGACAACGGGCCTATTATTCATCTCAGGATTAAGATACAATACAAATGATTGTCTAAAGTGAATCGATTTGCCAAGACAGAATTATTAATCCAAATCAATTCACTTTATGTCCCGATCCAACACATCGTCACCTATGACAACGCGCCAATGTTTCTATTCACGGAGTCCAACTCCGATGGCCAAGACAAACCATCTCCCAAAAGGGATATAGACAACATAACAATCTTTACATGAATAAAGCGCCCAACTTTATTCCCTCGATTGCGGATCATATGTTTTAGACCGTCACCCTAAGAATTGCGTCTTCCGCATAATCATCCCATCATATGCCCAATTCTTAAGGTTTAGACTGACAGTCTCAGACTATTGTTTGCTTATCATACATTCAACAAATATGAACATAAAGAGGACAATATTTGGTATATTTAAATGAATAAATTCTTTATTGGTAAAAATGTGTCCAAAAAACGTATTACATTTTTACTCCTTAGAGCATACATGTCTAACAGATAACATAACAATCTTTACATGTATAAAGCACCCAACTTTATTCCCTTAATTGCGGATCGTATGTTTTAGACCGTCACCTTAAGAATCGTGTCTTCCGCATAATCAGTCCATCATATGCTGAATTCTTAAGGCTTAGACTGACAGTCTCAGACTACTGTTTGCTTATCATACATTCAACAAATATGAACGTAAAGAGGACAAGATTTGGTATATATAAATGAATAAATTCTTTATTGATAAAAATGTCTCCAAAAGCGTATTACATTTTTACTCCTTAGGGCATACATGTCTAACACACGCACCCAAGTCCGCGCCCCGAAGCATCTGCATAAACCTCGTACGGCTCGTCACTGCTAGGATTAACTAACACTGGAGCTGAAGTCAACCAGTTCTTCAATTCCTGAAAAGCAAGCTCACAATCTTCATTCCACCCAAACCTGACATTTTTCTTGACCAATCTCGTCAACGGAGCTACAATCTTCAAAAAATGCTTTACAAATTTCCTGTAATAACCAGCAAGACCTAAGAAGCTGCGAATCTCTGCTACATTCCTTGGTCGATCCCACTCCAATATAGCTTCAATCTTGGACGGATCCACCGAAATACCATGCTCTGAGATGACATGACCTAGAAACCTAACCTCAGTCAACCAAAACTTGCACTTTTCCCTCTTAGCATACAACTAGTGCTCCTGCAGAGTCTGAAGCACGATCCGAAGATGCTGCTCATGCTCCTCCCAAGTCTTAGAATACACAAGAATATCATCGATGAACACGATCATGAACTGATCCAAATATGGCCTAAATGTCCTGTTCATCAAATCCATGAAAGCTACCGGAGGATTCGTTAACCCAAACGACATAACCAGAACTCAAAATGCCCATACCGAGTCCTAAAAGCTGTCTTGGGAATATCCTCTTCTTTAATCCTGAGCTGATGATAACCCAATCGCAAATCAATCTTTGAGAAGTACTGCGAACCTCCCAACTGATCAAACAACTCATCAATCCTCGGCAAGGGATACTTGTTCTTCACCGTAACACGATTCAGCTGTCGATAATCCACACACAACCTGAGAGTCCCATCATGCTTCTTAGCAAACAAAAGTGGTGCTCCCCATGGAGATGTGCTATTCTGAATATACCCTTTATCAGCAAGCTCCTGAAGTTGCTTCCTCAATTCTTTCATTTCCGCCGGCACCATCTGATAAGGTGCCATAGAAATCGGTGCTATCCCTGAAAACAACTCGATACCAAACTCAATCTCCCGATGCGGTGGTAATCCTGGCAACTTGTCGGGGAAGACATCCTCAAACTCATCAACCACTGGAATCGCTACACTGCCTCTCAAAGCATAAGGCTCACAATCTAGGTTGGCAAGAAAAGCACAACAACCTAGATTCCTTCGCCCTCCTAGACACGACTTCAGGAGACGCTCACTCATTAACCAATCACTACCATCCTGGTAAGTGATCATCGTCCCCCTATCAGACACTAGGGTCACTCTCCTAAGTTGGCAGTCCATGACTGCATTATACTTGGACAACCAGTCCATCCCTAGGATCACATCATAGGAGCTCATGGGGAGTATAATCAAATCACTTTTCAAAATCTCATCCCCAATCTTTATTTTACAAGATTTACACATACAATTTACACGCACCCACCCCAAGGGAGAAGTTATGACTAGGGGTTCATCAAACTCTTCTATCTCTAATCCCAAGGCATGTACAAAAGAACTCGAAATGAGAGAATGAGAGGCACCGGTATCAAATAAAATGAGAGCTAAAGATCTAGAAACCAAGATCATACCATCGACAACCACGTTACCAACATGAGAATCTGAACCTCCAGATGCCATCGCATGAACCTGCACTGGAGCCTTTCCTTTTCCTCTACCAACATTGTTGGGTCCTGGATTATTCTGTCGATGCTGCTGAGATGGAGACGACTACACACTACCTATACTCGGCGCTCGATACTGAGGGACACTACGCTGGAAATGCTGCAGTTGCTGCCCCCGTGCCGGATATGAGAACTGCTAAGGAGAGAACTGGGGATACTGCAACTACGGGTACTGCTGAGGTGAAGGTAGGGTCTGAGGCTGAGACTGACGACTGGTGTCCTCCCCGGTCTAAGATCCAAGACGGGCACTCCTGATTGGGTAATTCCTCTTGATGTGTCCAGGCTGCTGACAGAAATGACAATGGAAGCTATAGGGATTGCTGCGCCCGCTGCCAGACGAACTGCTGCTACCACTGTTTGTGCCACCTTGCTTGCCCTTCCTGGAGCTGGACGACTACTGGTGCTCTTCCTACCACTCCTCTACGGTCCTCCTGAAGCCTTGGCTCGGTCCTCACAATACTGCACATAATCATTCTCCACGGATATCACCGACGACACAAGCTCTCCAAAACTCCGAAGCCGTAGAGCAACCAACTGTCGCTAGATAGGAGCCTTGAGCCCTTCCTGAAACTTAATACACTTCTCACGCTCTGATGCCACAGCTGATGGAGCAAACCTAGCCAACATTCCCAGGTTCGGCCTACCAGAGAGATGAACACCGGCCTGCCGATCCCTTGATCCGGCCCGCCGAACACGTAGTTCGGCCTGCCAAACTGGGAAAATCCAGAAATTTCAACCACGGGTTTTTCGATCCCCAAAATCCAAATCTTGATTCTAACCTGTTTTTCTCAAATCCCAGGCATGGAAAGCAATCATAGTTGATAGAAAAACTTACTAGAACACATTTGAACTCATTTAAACAAGATTTAAACTCAAAAATCTCAAAAATTAGAAAGTGAGAAAATGAGGAGAATAATGAAAAATCTTGAATCCAATCCATTTTTCTTCAATCTAAGCTTAGACTCTAGTTCTTCTAAGTTCATTTAACTCAAATCAAAGGTTTTCTAAGCTCAAGCAAACCTAGATTTCAAAAATGCACCAAATTAAAAATTTTGGAAAAAGTTTAGAAATTTCAAAACTAACCTCGAATCGAAGCTTCAATCCATGTTCTCGGTTGCCAAATCACGTTCCTGAGCTTCCTTCTCGCTAACCCAAAGCTTGGATTTGAATTTTGATTCAAAAATTTGTGAGAGAAGTAGAGAGAGAAATGAGATACCGAAAGGGAGATCAAGAGAGAGAAAGAGAGTGAACAGAGAGTGTGATGAGAGAGGGAGAGGAAGGAGAATAAATAGAGAAAATTGGTGGACGGTTTTACTATGCGAAAACCATGACCCGCCCACGGTTTTGTAAAATGGAGTATTTTCAACATTTTACAAATTTTTGTGTTTTAAAACTCAAGACATCATTTTAAAACAATAAGAAATCATTTGAATTCATCAATTTAACAAAACCATCAAAAATTCAAAAATCCAACCAAGTAATCAAATTAATGTTGAGACATTAATTATGGCACACTAATTCATCATTTATATTACAATAACATTAAATAAATTTTGAGGCGTTACAAAGTTGGTAGTCTACAACTGCATTATACTTGGACAACCAATCTATCACAGGATTACATCATATGATCTCATAGGGAGTACAATCAAATCACTTTTCAAAGTTTCATCCCCAATCTTTATTTTACAAGCTTTACATGCACAATTCACACACACCCACCCCAAGGGTGAGGCTATAACTAGGGGTTCATTAAACTCTTCTATTTTAATCCCAAGGCATGTACAAAAGAACTCAAAATGAGAGAATGAGTGGCACCACTATCAAATAAAACATGAGCTAAGGATTGAGAAACTAGGATCTTACCATTGACAACTGCATTGCTGGTTTAGGCACCTAACGCCCTGTTGTCATTGCATGAATTTGAACTGGAGTTTTTCCTTTTCCTCTACCAACATTGCTAGGTCCCAGATTAGTCGGTCGATACTATTGTGATGGAGGCGACTGCACGCTAGCTGCACTCGGTGCTCGGTACTGAGGGACGTTGCATTGGAAGTTCTGTAGCTATTGTCCTTGTACTGAGTATGGCGATTGCTGAGGAGAGAACTGGTGGAACTAAAGCTGAGGGTACTGCTGAGGCAGAGGTAGGGTCTGAGGTTGAGACTGACGACTAGCTCCTTCTCTGGTCTAAGATCCTAGACGAGCACTCCTAATCGGGCAATTCCTCTTGATGTGTCTTGGCTGTTGGCAATAATGACAATAAAAACTGTAGGGGTTGCTGCGCTCGCTGCTTGATGAATTGTTGCTACCGCTATTCATGCCACCCTGTTTGTTCTTTCCCAGTGTTAGACGGCTACTAGTACTCCTCCTACTGCTCCTCTAGGGCCCTCTTAACATCTTTGCTCAATCCTCACAGTTCTGCGTATAATCATTTTCCACTGATATTGCTAACGACATAAGCTCTCCAAAATTCCTAAGTCATAGGGCAACCAATTGTCGTCGAATAGGAGCCTTGAGTCCTTCTTGAAACTTAATACATTTCTTGCGTTTCGACGCCACCGTTGATGGAGCAAACCTGGCAAGCTCATTAAACCTTGCCTCATACTCCCAAACCGACAAGTCACCCTGTTGCAACCTATAGAATTCAGCCTCCTTCTGGTCTCTATACCCTTGCGAAAAATGTCGATCGTAGAACAACTCCTCGAACTTGTCCCAACTAATGTTACCATTGCGTTCCAAACGTCTAGCCTGCTTCCACCAAGTGTTGGTGCCACCTTCGAACTTATATGCAGCAAACTCCACACGATATTCAGCTGGCACACTAAGAGTATCTAAGTGTTTCACGATCGAATTCAACCAATATTCTGCCACCTATGGGTCCCCATTCCCGTCAAAAGTTTGTATAGATGCATGCCAGAATTCCTTAAAATACGTAGGCCGATGACTACCATCAGAATCCTCTGGCCTGGCCCAAGTTGTTATCAGTCGAAATGCAGCAAACATGGCTTTCATCATGCCCTCATAGTCGTCTAGGTGTCATTCTCTCACTTCTAAAAACAAAATTTAGACTGTCAGTGGTATTTCATTGTCGTACTTATGTGTACACAATTATCAAGGTTCATAACTTTGAGCTCTGATACCATTCTGTCACTCCCCAAAATACGGGAGGTAACGTGGCGGGTTAATTAAGCTAATTAATGAGAATTTAGTAAAAACATGAGTTTAAACATTCAAATTAATTAAGAAAATGTGGATAATTTTAAAGCCCTTTTTAGAACAGGCATTTATAATGATTGAACAAATAAGAATATCAAGGTAAATAATAAGAAAGTGCAAAGAAATAAAAAAAACAAGAATGGGTCCCACTGACCCAAGTCTTGTGCACATACATAGTACTGACATTATTATATTACAACCGCAGTCTAAGTAAAGAGAAAGTTAGATTGTTATATGCCTTAATATTATAATTTAAATACGTACTAGGTCCTTTTGTTGCTCCTGAGTCCTGTTGATAACTCTAGTTTATAGAGTTATTTGGCCACTTTTAATTAACGAATATTACTATGTTTTTGAGAAAAATTACATGAAACATCCAACTTTTTCATAAAAGCATCAATAAACATGATTTTATTGATGTAGGTTGAAGAAAGAAAGAAAACAAAACAAAAGGGAGCAAGAGCACAAGAAATCCGGGACCAACTTTGCTGGCAGAGTTGAAGCGCCGCGGCGCCCAAAGAGCAGCGCCGCGGCGCCCATTGAAAGTGCAAGAATGGCAGAAACTCAGCGCCGCGGCGCTGGGGAAGGAGCGCTGCGGCGCTACGGCGGAAAAGAAGAGAAAAACAGATGAGCAGCGCCGCAGCGCTGGAAAAGAAGGGCCGCGGCGCCAGAGTGATACTGAACCACGATTTTTGGACGCAAAAACAGGGGATTTGTTATTTTAAGAGTAGTATAAATAGAATAGTATGGGGTAGCTAGGTTATCAGTTAATTTTGGAGATCGTTGTTTATTTTTTTAGGAGCCGTCAAGCATTCCGGAGTAAGAAGTGAAGAATTGGTGACAGAATTTCTTGCTCTCTTAACTCTTGATGTTTGATTCAATTAAATTTTCAGATTTTATTTCTTTTTCAATTATGTTCTAATTTTCTTATTTAGGGCTATGATGTAACCTAATCATGACAATGTGAATTTCATAATTATGCACCATAATTGATTTTATTCATGTGAGTTATGTGTTATTATGTTTAATGCTTTTAAATGATTAGCTACCATTTAAATGATCTGATGTGCATGTTCAAAACTGAGAAGGGAGAATTATGCAAATGCTTCATCTAACATATAACCATGAATTAAATATGGATAGAGATATACCATATTATTTGTGTGGCTTCATTTGGAAAGTTCATGAATCCTAATGCATTCTGATTTATTTAAATTCACATAGAGATATAGTGAGTTAATAAACTGAGTAGGTTTGCTATACCTAGAGATAGGATAGTAAATAATTTAGGAATTTCCGTCATCACATGTGTATTATTGATTGGGTTGCGTAATTTTATGAAATTCATATCTAGTGATTATGGTGAAATCAAATGCCTTAACGCCTTATCTTATTGAAGTATCTTTTGAGATTGATTGCAATTTTTATTTTTAATTTAGTACTCTAGTTCAGTAAATTATTTAATCACAACCTCATATGATCAACTAGATAAACCTTAGAGTTAATCCAATTTTAGTACTTAGTTAGATTATTATACAACAGTCCCTGTGAGACGATACTCTTACTCACTATTGTATTACTTGATCGATAACGTGCACTTGCGTTAGTGGATTTTATGCGAACAAGTTTTTGGCGCCGTTGCCGGGGACTATTTGTTTAATACTAATTAATATTAATACCGGATAACCCTTGATTTAATCTAGTTTCTTTTATTTTGTTCACTTTTAGGAGTGCATTGGTGTATGAGAAGAACTAAACAAGGGGAACTTGTTAAGTTTGATTCAGAAATAGAGCGTACTTTCAAAAGACTGTTAAGAGAACAGAGAAATCGCACTGAGAAAATGGCGGATGGAGGTGAAGCTGAAAACCCTCGCCGACTTTTAAGAGATTATGCAGCACCAACTGTTCAAGGTGCCACTTCAAGCATTAGGAGGCCAGCTATTCAAGCAAACAACTTTGAGATCAAGCCATCTCTCATCCAAATGATTCAACAATTGGTGCAATTTAGTGGGCTACCTTGTGATGATCCAAACGCCCACATTGATGCATTTCTCGAAATCTGTGACACTATTAAATTTAATGGAGTGTCAGATGATGCAGTTAGACTGAGATTGTTCCCATTCTCGCTAAGGGATAAAGCCAAGAATTGGCTCACATCTCTTCCTGCAGGATCAATCACCACTTGGGATACTATGGCCCAAAAATTCCTTGGTAAGTTTTTCCCTCCAGCAAAATCTGCAAAAATGCGTAACGATATCACTAATTTCTTGCAGATGGACAATGAGTCGTTATACGAAGCATGGGAAAGATTCAAGGAGCTGCTAAGGAGGTGCCCACATCATGGATTACCAGTCTGGATGCAGGTACAAACTTTTTACAATGGGTCTAGCGCAAGTATCCGGGCTACCATTGATGCAGCTGCAGGTGGGACATTAAATAATAAAACACCTGAGGAGGCTTTTGATCTAATAGAAGAGATGGCATCAAACAACTATCAGTGGCCTACTGAAAGGCTACAAACTAGGAGAACAGCAGGAGTTCATGAAGTGGATGCATTATCTGCACTCACAGCTCAGTTTGAAGCACTTAACAGAAAGATAGACCATATGAGTGCTTCAGCTATGAAAATTCAGAATGCCGTATGTGAATTTTGTGGTGGAGGACATGCCAGCAATGAATGCCAGGTAGGTAACAATTTTGCTCAACCTTCTGAAAATGCTAATTTTGTTGGAAATTTTAACAGGTCACAAAATAATCCTTATTCCAACACTTACAACCCGGGGTGGCGAAATCATCCGAATTTTTCATGGGGCAATCAAAATGCGATGAGACCACCACCAGGATTCAAGCAACAGGAGGAGAAAAAGCCGAATCTGGAAGATATTGTTGCTAAGCTGGCGACCTCTACTCAAGATTTCATGAAGAGTACAGATGCAAGACTCCAGAATCAAGAGTCATCTATCAAAAATCTGGAAATGCAAATAGGACAGATGGCTAATATGATCTCAGGTAGACCACAGGGTTCTTTGCCAAGCAACACAGAAAAGAATCCTTTTGAGAACATAAAGGCAATTACTTTGAGAAGTGGCAAACAATTGGGACAAGAGGATGCTAAACAGGAGGTCAACATTGAACAAGAAGAAGAGAGTAATGAGCAATCCAAGGAAACATGCAAGAGCAAGCTTTTTCCTGATGATCCCAAGCCCTATGTGCCTCCCATCCCATTCCCTCAACGACTCCAGCAGCACAAATTAGATAAGCAATTTTCTAAATTTCTTGAGGTGTTTAAAAAATTGCATATTAACATTCCTTTTGCACATGCTTTAGCCCAGATGCCTAGCTATGCAAAATTCTTGAAGGAGATTTTGGCCAACAAAAGGAAGCTGGAGGATTATGAAACAGTAAAATTGAATGAGGAATGTTCAGCCATTCTGCAGAATAAGCTGCCACCTAAACTAAAAGATCCAGGGAGTTTTACTATTCCTTGTACTATTGGTGACTCTTATTTCGAAAAAGCATTATGTGATTTAGGGGCTAGTATCAATTTAATGCCTTTTTCTGTTTTTAAGAAATTAGGTTTGGGAGAGGTTAAAGCAACCACAGTGTCACTTCAACTAGCAGATCGAACAATTAAGCACCCAAGAGGTATTGTGGAAGATGTACTAGTAAAGGTTGACAAGTTTATTTTTCCTGCAGATTTCATTGTTCTAGAAATGGAGGAAGATCATGAAGTTCCACTCATTTTAGGCCGTCCTTTTCTAGCGACTGGAAGAACCTTGATAGATGTGCAACAAGGAAAATTAATTCTCAGGGTTCAAGATGATCATGTCACCTTTAATGTGTTTGAAGCAATGAAATATCCCTCAACTGATGATTCTTGCTTTAGAATTGACACCATTGATAAACTGGTATCTAAGATTTTTCAGGAAGATGTTTTCAAGGATCCGCTTGAAGCTTGTCTAACCCAATCTACTGGTGCGGATGTTGAGAATGAGGAAATAAGGGAATATGTAGAATTTATGGAGGCAAATCCACCAATTCCGAGGCATAAGGCATTGCAACTTGAAGAAGTGGGACAGTCCATCACAAGGCCTAAGCCATCAATTGAAGAGCCTCCTATTCTTGAACTTAAACCCTTACCTTCTCATTTAAAATATGCATATTTAGATGGCAATTCCTCACTACCTGTAATTATTTCTTCTTCTTTGACAGATCTTATGGAGGAAAAACTGCTTAGGGTGTTAAGAGAGCACAAAGGCGCAATTGGATGGAAGATTGCAGACATCAAGGGAATAAGCCCCTCCATTTGCATGCACAAAATTCTTATGGAGGAGAAATACAAGCCCACCATTCAACCCCAAAGGCGTCTGAATCCAAAAATGCAAGAAGTGGTGAAAGCTGAGGTTATCAAACTATTAGATGCCGGGATCATCTATCCTATATCTGATAGTTCATGGGTAAGTCCTGTGCAAGTTGTGCCAAAGAAAGGAGGTATGACTGTTCAAAAGAATGACAATAATGAGTTAATTCCAACTAGAACAGTTACTGGGTGGCGTGTTTGTATGGATTATAGGAAATTAAATGACGCCACTAGAAAAGATCATTTTCCTTTACCATTTATTGATCAAATGTTGGAAAGACTTGCAGGACATCAATTCTATTGTTTTCTAGATGGATATTCAGGGTATAATCAAATCCCTATTGCACCCAAGGATCAAGAAAAGACCACGTTCACTTGTCCCTATGGCACTTTTGCATATAGAAGGATGCCATTTGGTCTTTGTAATGCACCGGCAACTTTTCAGCGTTGTATGATGGCCATTTTTTCTGATATGGTTGAGAAATTCATTGAAATTTTCATGGATGATTTTTCTGTTTTTGGCACATCATTCGATTTATGCTTACATAATTTGGCATTGGTGTTACAAAGATGTGAGGAAACTAACCTTGTTTTGAATTGGGAAAAATGTCATTTTATGGTGCAGGAAGGGATTGTGCTTGGACACAAAATCTCCAAAGACGGTATAGAAGTTGATAGAGCCAAAGTGGAGGTTATTGCAAAATTGCCTCCACCCACATCTGTCAAACTCGTTCGCGGATTCTTGGGGCATGCTGGATTTTATAGGCGATTTATAAAAGATTTTTCAAAAATTGCTAGACCTTTGTCTAACTTGTTGGTTAAAGATGCCCCGTTTGTGTTTTCTGATGAATGCTTGCAGGCCTTTAACACTTTGAAAGAAAAGCTTGTGTCAGCACCTATCATGGCAGCGCCTGATTGGGATTTACCTTTTGAGCTCATGTGTGATGCAAGTGATTCAGCAGTTGGAGCAGTGCTGGGCCAACGAAAGAACAAAATTTTTCAAACTATATATTACGCTAGTCGAACCTTGTCGGGAGCACAACTGAATTACACAACTACAGAAAAGGAACTTCTGGCAGTAGTTTTTGCTTTTGATAAATTTCGTTCGTATTTGATTGGTTCAAAAGTAGTTGTTTACTCTGATCATTCTGCTCTGAAATACTTACTTGAAAAGAAGGAATCCAAGCCCAGGTTAATCAGGTGGATATTGTTGCTTCAAGAGTTTGATTTGGAGATCAAGGATAAAAAGGGAACTGAGAACCTAGTTGCAGATCACTTATCCAGAATTCCCAATCATAATGAAGTGGGCAGCCCAATTCTAGAGGAATTCCCTGATGAGCAGGTATTCTCTATCAAATCCCCGCGAGTCCCCTGGTATGCTGATTTGGTAAATTTTTTAGCAAGTAATGTTCTACCCCCTGATTTGTCATATCAACAAAAGAAAAAATTCTTTTCTGATGTTAAACACTATTTTTGGGAAGACCCTTTATTGTTTAAAATTTGCGCAGATCAGGTGATAAGAAGATGTGTTTCTGAGGACGAAATGGTAAGCATTTTACAACTTTGTCATGATGGGGAGGCTGGTGGTCATTTTAGTGGTTCTAAAACTGCTGCTAAAGTATTACAATCAGGTTTCTATTGGCCCACACTTTTTAAAGATGCACATTTCTATGTAGCCTCATGTGATCGATGTCAAAGAATGGGAAATATTTCTAGGAAAAATGAGATGCCTTTAAACAACATTCTTGTGTGTGAACTATTTGATGTTTGGGGTATTGATTTCATGGGACCATTTCCACCTTCATTTGGTAATGAATACATTTTAGTAGCCGTTGAGTACGTATCTAAGTGGGTAGAAGCAGCTGCTGTACCAACAAATGACACTAAGGTCGTGGTCAAATTTCTGAAAAGGAACATTTTTTCCCGATTTGGCACCCCTAGGGCAATCATAAGTGATCAAGGATCGCATTTCAGTAGTAAGCAATTTGAGGCACTCTTGGGAAAATATGGGGTTACACATAAGGTGGCACTAGCATATCATCCTCAGACTAATGGTCAGGTGGAAATTTCAAATAGGGAAATCAAGAGGATTTTGGAGAAGACAGTAAATGCCTCTAGGAAGGATTGGTCTATTAAGTTAGATGATGCACTTTGGGCATATAGGACTGCATTCAAAACTCCCATCGGGATGTCCCCTTTCAGGCTAGTCTTTGGAAAAGCATGTCACCTGCCAGTGGAACTAGAACATATGGCTTATTGGGCAACTAAATGTTTGAATTTTGATGCGCAGTTGACAGGTGAGGCTAGGTTGCTGCAACTAAATGAGCTGGATGAATTTCGGCTCGATGCTTATGAGAATGCAAAGCTTTACAAGGAGAAAACAAAAAGATGGCATGATAAGCACATTCTCAGGAAAGAATTTGCAGTTGGTCAACAGGTCTTGCTCTATAACTCTCGTCTTAAATTGTTTCCAGGTAAGCTGAAATCTAGGTGGTCAGGACCATTTACAGTAACACAAGTCTTTCCATCTGGAGCAATAGAGGTGGCACATGATACCAAAGGCAAATTTAAGGTCAATGGTCAGCGCTTGAAGCCTTACTTTGGAGGTGGAGTTAACAGGAATAAAATCACCATCGAATTACAAGCTCCTACCAAGTGACATTGAGACAGTCTGGCTGAAGACAATAAAGCAAGCGCTTCTTGGGAGGCAACCCAAGCATTTTCTTATTTATCATGTTCAAAAAAAAAAAAAAAATAATAATAATAATAAATAAATAATTTAGGTTATTTTTGTTTAACATTATCATTTTGTTTTGCAGGAGTCGAAGTCAATAAGGGAGCATCAAAACAAAATCGCTGGTGAACTGTTTGTTTTGGCAGAGTCCAAGCGCCGCAGCCCTCAATTGAGAGCGCCGCGGCGCTGTTTTGGAGAATGAAAAACTCGTTGGCAGAAGGAAAGCACCGCGGCGCTATAACATCAGCGCCGCGACGCCATGAAAAAAAAAAAAAAAAGGCAGAACGACAGCGCCGCAGCGCTGGAATTCAAGCGCCGCGGCGCTGTGTGCGTGATTCCGAAAAAAAAAAAAAAAAGTGGCTTTAAACCGAACAATCCCTCTTTCTTTCCCTCATTCCCACCATTTACTTTCTCTCTCTACAACAAAACTCTTCTCTCCCACTTCTTCTTCTCCTCCTTCTCTCTAGAAAATTTTGCCATCCTCATCCTCCAACGTTGTGGCTGCCATCTCCTTTCAGTTCGTCTTTCTCTTCAAGTAAGTTGCCTCTTTGTCATATATTTGATTTTTTTTTATTTAATTTTTGTTATTTTTATTTTGTTTATTATTTCATATTTGTGTGATTATTTTTATTTATTATTATTTTTTTTCTTTTAATTTGCACTTGTTAGGTTTTCTTTCATGATTCTAGTTAGATTTTGATATAGGTGGTTTTTGGTAAGTGAAATTTTGACTGTGTTAGGTTCAACTCTTTAACGTGTGTGCCATACAAAAAAAAAAAAAAAAAAATGGCTTCTAAGCGCACACGAACTGTAGCTTCATCATCCACCCCATATACTCGGTTTGTGAGTGAGGCCGGGAGAAAAAGACATAATAATGCTATTGTTAAGAAAACTGTAGTACCGGAGCGGGGTTTAGACTTTAGCGATGGTTTCTCTACCGTTTTTTTTAATATAGTTATGCAAAGAGGATGGAGCAAATTTCTCGAGCAACCCGAGGCGGCTGTAGTTCCACTTGTCCGGGAATTTTATGCTAATGTTCCAGAGCACACTAACCTCCAGGTAAGTGTACGCGGTAAGATGGTTCGTTTTGATAAAACAACCATTAACAGGTATTATGGGCTTCGAAATATTGATAATGATGATTATTATGAATACGTCAATGAACATTTAGATTTTGAGGAGGTTCTTGGCACCATAGCTACTGCAGGCACCACATGGAAATTAACACGGGGAGGTGAAGCGGTGTCGTTTCCCTCCTCCGCGTTAAACAGGGAGTACAAAGCGTGGTTGTATTTTATTGCATCGAAATTAATGCCTGTAATGCACTTTTCTGATGTTACCAAGGACAGAGCTGCCTTGTTATTTGCTATTGTTACAGGTAAAACGATTGATGTGGGAAACGTAATCCAAGACAGTATTCTGAGAACTGCTATGGGTTCCACGACTGGTGGTTTGGGTCACTCTTCCCTCATCACACGCTTATGCCTCGACGCCGGAGTCCCATTCGACCAAGAGGAAGAATTATTGCAACCCATGAAAATCATTAACAGAAAGGTCGTGGGAAGCTTCAGAGACCAAGAAGTATGCCCTCCGATTCGGCAAGACACTGGTGCCTCCGCCTCGAGCCAACCCCCTCAGCCCGAACAAGTCACTCCCATAGCTCAACCGCCTGCTGTCCCTGCCCCTGAGTTACCAATCAGTGATCGCTTGCGTCGTTTGGAATTAGGCCTAGAATATAATATTGCCATGACGCGGGCAATTGCTCGACACTTGGGCATGGATGAATCTCAACTTCCACCTCCACCGCATTTTCCTGATCACTCTAAGCCTTAATTTCACTTGCCATTTTTATTTCATTATTTCGGTTTTCTTTTCATTCTCAATTTCTTAAGGTTTTTGTTTTGTTTGTTTTCCTTGTTGTCCAGATCACTTCTCGGAGTTCCCATGGCTACACAAGTCCAATTGGCCTCATTTATTACTCAAGGGGTTTCCTTACCTTTTCTTCTTTATTTATACATTGAGGACAATGCTCTATTTAGTTTGGGGGGGGAAACAAAAATTTTTGTTTGTTAAAACTTGTGTTCACCCTTTTTGAAACTTGAAGTGATACATTCCTGCATTGATGAATCTGGATATGATTGAATCCTTTATTTGGATGTCTTAAAATTTGTAAGAGGTATGAATTTTGTCTAAACTTGTGATGGATTTGTTGTTTAATTCTAATTCTGAATTTATGATCTATTTCTCGAGCACAAAAATCCTGAATTTTTGAATTGTGTGTATGTCCATTAATGTTCACCCATGTTTTAGAATTCATCTGATTTTCTCTCGAGGCGAAATCCTAGGCTACATCTGACTGAAAACATGATTTAGGCCATTTTTGGATCGTTTGAGCCGTTCAAGCCAACCTTGGTTAAATATCCCTAGTCACCTTGTTGAGCCTTGATGCATTAACCGTTCTTTCTTTGTCACCCACATTTGTTAAACCAGCCAATCATTTTTACCTTGTCCCACATCCCGTAAACATGTTGATTTCTTAAGAAGGTAAGCGTATTTTGGGAGGTAGAATGGAGCAAGGGAATTGTTGAGTTGTTTCTTGAAGCATAGAAGTTTTTGAGTCTCATGTGGTATTAATTTTGCTATTTAAGATCTTATTAGTTTTCATATTATTGAATTCAAAAAAAAAAAAAAAAAAAAAAAAAAAGAAAAAGAAAAAAAGAAAAAGAAAAAGGATGAAACAACAACAGTGAGTGACTAAGAAAATGAAAGTGCATAATTGAGTGCAGTTGAGGGCGATGGAGTGAGTTTGGGGATAGGGTCTAAATTGGTTAGAAGTTGGATGGCTTGAAGAGGAGGTAAATGTTGATTGTACGGTTGAAGTGGTTTAAGGGTATACAACCAAGACGGATTCTAGTTGGAGTCTAGAAATCAACATGTGAGGGGTGAATTGAGCCTAAAATTTACTTTTATCTTACCTCTAGCCCAGCCTAACGTTACAAGCTTAATAAAGCCCTAATGATTTTTAGTTGGATGACTAGCCTACATTAGTGGAGAAAGAAATGAAAGGTGAACCTATGAAACATGTTTCTGTGCACAACTCATCAAAGCTTCTCAGAGTAATGTGGATGTTACTGAACTGCATACAATTTGAAAAGAATGGATAACACACACACACGGGTCATGAAATTAGAATTAGTCTTAACCAGCAAATCGATCTCACTGTTTGAATGGAATTTGTTCTTTTCTGTGAATTGTAAGATGGAAAAATTTTGGAGGACATCTTGAAGGATTTGTTGGTCCATGTTTGTGTTACTTCTTGATTTTGCTCGAGGACTAGCAAAAGTTAGTTTGGGGGGTTTTGATAACTCTAGTTTATAGAGTTATTTGGCCACTTTTAATTAACGAATATTACTATGTTTTTGAGAAAAATTACATGAAACATCCAACTTTTTCATAAAAGCATCAATAAACATGATTTTATTGATGTAGGTTGAAGAAAGAAAGAAAACAAAACAAATGGGAGCAAGAGCACAAGAAATCCGGGACCAACTTTGCTGGCAGAGTTGAAGCGCCGCGGCGCCCAAAGAGCAGCGCCGCGGCGCCCATTGAAAGTGCAAGAATGGCAGAAACTCAGCGCCGCGGCGCTGGGGAAGGAGCGCCGCGGCGCTACGGCGGAAAAGAAGAGAAAAACAGAGGAGCAGCGCCGCAGCGCTGGAAAAGAAGGGCCGCGGCGCCAAAGTGATATTGAACCACGATTTTTGGACGCAAAAACAGGGGATTTGTTATTTTAAGAGTAGTATAAATAGAATAGTTTTGGGTAGCTAGGTTATCAGTTAATTTTGGAGAGCGTTGTTTATTTTTCTTAGGAGCCGTCAAGCATTCCGGAGTAAGAAGTGAAGAATTGGTGACAGAATTTCTTGCTCTCTTAACTCTTGATGTTTGATTCAATTAAATTTTCAGATTTTATTTCTTTTTCAATTATGTTCTAATTTTCTTAGTTAGGGCTATGATGTAACCTAATCATGACAATGTGAATTTCATATTTATGCACCATAATTGATTTTATTCATGTGAGTTATGTGTTATTATGTTTAATGCTTTTAAATGATTAGCTACCATTTAAATGATCTGATGTGCATGTTCAAAACTGAGAAGGGAGAATTATGCAAATGCTTCATCTAACATATAACCATGAATTAAATATGGATAGAGATATACCATATTATTTGTGTGGCTTCATTTGGAAAGTTCATGAATCCTAATGCATTCTGATTTATTTAAATTCACATAGAGATATAGTGAGTTAATAAACTGAGTAGGTTTGCTATACCTAGAGATAGGATAGTAAATAATTTAGGAATTTCCGTCATCACATGTGTATTATTGATTGGGTTGCGTAATTTTATGAAATTCATATCTAGTGATTATGGTGAAATCAAATGCCTTAACGCCTTGTCTTATTGAAGTATCTTTTGAGATTGATTGCAATTTTTCTTTTTAATTTAGTACTCTAGTTCAGTAAATTATTTAATCACAACCTCATATGATCAACTAGATAAACCTTAGAGTTAATCCAATTTTAGTACTTAGTTAGATTATTATACAACAGTCCCTGTGAGACGATACTCTTACTCACTATTGTATTACTTGATCGATAACGTGCACTTGCGTTAGTGGATTTTATGCGAACAAGTTTCTGTCTGTGGAATCCTCTCTGAACCTAAGCTGAAATCCACCTATAGGGAGAAAAGTTTGGAAACAAATAAAATGTGAGTGAAAGGCTTAATAGGACTATATTTTAAGAAACATTAAATTTTAAAAGGAAATTTCATTATTCAGGAAATTACTTAAGACAAGACTTGAATAAATAAAGTTAAACAAAATTAGTCTTACCCAAAACAGTTTATTGGTCGGCCAGAAAGAGCACCATTTTCTTTTCCTTGGCAAACCATATGTATAACACCAATGTAGTGGCCTAGCTGGGTTTCGAGACCTACCCCTAAGGTCGCACGCTACACGACCCAATCTCTAATATGACATCATACCCTTATATTCCTTTCTATCATTATTTAAAACCCATTTACTAGGTGTTTTCATTTACATTCATTATGGAGTTCCTTATGAAATTCACCTCAATCCACGGTTTATAAAAATAACTGATAAAATTTCCTTTTTCAATTAACCATTGAAAACGTTTTAATAAAAGCCCTTTCTAAAGCCAAAATCATTTGAAATTGGTTTACCAAAGGAAAGGGGTAGAAGTCCTACCTCAATACTCGTGCCAGTGTCCCGCACCGTAATCTGGTCCACTATACGTTAGCTCCGCGGAACCACGAACGACCTTAAATAGAAACTAGGCTATCAGTATCTAGTTTAAGATATCCTACATTTCTAAATTAGTTCTTGGTGTCCTGGTGTGCCATTTTTATTGATAAAATCATTTTATAAAGTTGGGATTTCAATCGGGGTTTAAAACAGTAAAAACGGATGAAAAATCACAAAATTTCATCATGCTCGGTCGGCCTACAGGTCACCCTGGTTCGGCCGGCGGGACTGTGCAGTTCGGTCTGCCAGAGAACAGGTTCGGTTGGCCGAACTTTTTCTAGATTTGGTCTGCCGGACGTATGAATCTAGCCTGCCGAACATGAAGTTTGGCCTTCTCGGCCTTTCGAGCCCTAATCTTCATTTTGACCTCTTTTTCTCAGTTCTTAGGCAGGGGAAACAATCATAGATGATAAAAAACAAGATAGAACACTTTTAAATTCATTTAAACAATATTTGAACACAAAATCCAAGAAAATCTGAAAATAGAGAAAAATGAAAAATCTTGATTCGAATTCGTTTTTCTTCAGACAAAGCTTAGATTCTAGTTGTTCTAAATTTCCCTAACTTTGATCAAAGGTTTAATAAGTTCAAATAAGCTTAAATTTCAAAATGCAAGAAAATTTGAAAATTTGAAAAAAGATTTGAAATTCGAAAACTAACCTTGAATCGAAGCTTTAAATCACGTTTTCAATTGATGAATCACGTTCCCGAGCCTCCAATCCACCTAACCGACGCTTGGGGCTCGATTTGATTCAAAAATTTTGGGAGAAAATGGGAGAGGAAGAGAGAGGCAGAGTGAGAGAGAAACACACGGGACAAAGACAAAGAGAGAGCTGAGAGTGAGGGAAAGTGGAAGAGAGGGGGCAATAAATAAAGAAAAGGAGAGGCAGTTTGCTACAGAAAATCTATGTGTAGCACACCGACTTCAAATGGGACATGTTTGGTATTTGAGAAATTGTTTTGTTTTAAAAATTCAAAATAACAATTAAAAACAATCAAAATCAACTAAAAATCATTAAAGTAATCAAAACAACTTTAAATTCAAAAATTTCACCAAATGATCAAATTAAGTTTAAAATATTCGTTATGGCACACTAATCTACTATTTTACACTCTAATATCACTTAAATAAACTTCGGGGCATTACACTACAAACATTTAGAAAGTGTATTCTAGAGAGAGGAACTATAAAACCCCCATTAAATTATTATTTTATATCAAGAACAATAATTCTTGGTTTTCTCTTGTGGTTGGAAGGAGACGTTATCAAGAGGATAATCGAATGATGTGTGCCTACTCTCATTCCTGTCATAGAAAGAATAACAAAAAAGACCAATTGGTTGAGGCTCTTCTAGACTCAATTCTTGTGTAGTAATTCTATTGAATAAATTTTCTGCTAGAAGTGTAGTTATTGAATCATTAAAGTACGAATATCTTTGATTAATTTATGATACATAGCATATATATCTCGTTTTATGGAAAAAGCTTTTATTAAAAATTTTTAAAATTCCATTGCATACTTGTTTTCCAACAATTGGTATGAGAGCCATGCTTTTACGGAGTTTAAGATCTTGGTATGCATATAAATTATGTGATCTTAATCACTCCTATGATTGAATTTAATTTTTTAAAGACTTGGCACTCTAGGGTTGCATATAATAATCTGTTCTCATGAGATTATATGGTGAAAGATATTAATTTTTAATTGTTAATTAAATTTATGTTTTAATTACTATTAGTTATTTATTTATTCTTTGCCAGTTATGGTTCCTTAGATGCTAGAATGTGTATCTAGGTTTTTTATGTAATTAGATAGCGGTTTATTATCACCATTTAGGATTTGTTATTTTATTTTGTAGTAACTTTTTAAACCAGAAATGCTATAAACATAGTTGTACAAGAGGAGTGAGATCGCTAATCTTAAACCAAACATACAAGTCCACCTTACGAGACGGTCCACAACATAGGGGGGGTGGGGGGGTGTGAAACGCTTTATTAAGTAATACATATATAGATATATCTTTAACATACCTCGTCATTGAAACATCTATTAAACCTTCTTCTTGCAACAAGAGTTCATGAGAAGACAATATGTAAAAACAAACTTAAAAATTACTATAAAACATATTCTTAAAACTTTTTTGTAAACTTTTATCATGTTGTAGGTGAAAATGTACTTACTTGTCTTGTTTGCTTACTAAACCTTAAACTAAGTGATGCAGCTGTGATTCTCGGTGTGCCCGCATTTTCGAATGTTCATGTTAATCATTCATAGAATATAGAAAATTAATATTCATGTTCATGATATCATTTAATATCATATTACTTCTTCATACATCATTCTTAATGAGACAAAGCATCTTCGAGTCATATACATGCATTTAGAGTCAAGAAATATAAAGATAGAAAACTTGACCTTCAATCACTTAGAGAAATCAATCTCAACTTATAAGCATGAATAAAATGTAAAACTTCTTCAGTAACATAGCTAATATATAAGAACATCACTCAAATTTTCTTCTCTTGAAAATATTAATCCAAAATACATTTTTCAATTTTTTAAAACATTCAAGTAAATTTATCAGTCACAAAAATAGATAGATCTTCAAGGATTCATCATCTTATATCTTTCGATTCACATTCAATTAGAGCATGAAAATTTATAGGAGTTAACACATATATGTAATGATTAGATTTTTTTTAGCAATAAAAATTTTATTTGATAATTTAAATAAATTACACAATTAATACTTCAAATCTGTTAACAAAGTCTGGGCAGTGTATAGTCCTAATTAAAATTTGTGGATTAAATCATTTATGCTATAAAATAATTTATAAAAATAATATACATAATAGACAAATAAAATCGTAACATATCCAAAATTTAGCTCTAAATAAATTCAAAATAATTCAAACACACGTTTGAATTTAGAGTAACATGCTACATAAAGAACACTTTTCATTCAAACAGTTTTGTAAAATCAAATACGCATGATATACTTTTGAAATATTTATGTGACATGCTTAACATATAAATAAACACTAGAAAAATAATAAATATGATTTATTATCTAATGAGTTATATAGAGCATATCAAACAGACATCATAACCACTGAGTGCCTAGTGATCAACGAATTCTATCTTGTAATATAATAAAGATATGAAGAGAAGAATTTACAGACACTTAATAACATGTCAACAATGATTCATAATTTTTTTTCGAATCAAAAGACGCATTTTTCCGATAAAAGCGACTTTACAAAGCACAAATACAAATCTGCCAGCAACTAAAATTTCGTGCGCAACGTTTGATTGAAAGCTCATAACATTTAAAATACTGAGCAAACATTTATAGAAAATTATAGACATTCTTAACATATATATACACATCACATCCCAAAATCACAGTAAAATAAAATCATTTGAATTCAAAACATTACTAGCAATCTTATCGAATAACCAAAAAAACTAAAATTCTCATATCACATTCCAAAAACAAAAATTGTGTTAAATTTGTACCAAACTCTTACAACCCTAAAAATAAAATATAACATGAACATAATAAAATTAAACATTCTAAAAAATTAAAATCGTCACGTTTATGAAATATTACAAAATTTCAACAATTTAAATCAAACTGCACATTCCAATTTAACAACATACCCCAAATTTCAAACCCTAATCATACCAAACACTTATAACTATAAGTACATTCATTAACAAAACTAAAACATCATACACATAAATAAATTCATATCTTATGTTCTTGAATTCTTTGAGAGAGAAAATATTGAAGAAAACAAAATTCCAAACTAATTGTATGTGAGGTTTAGGGAAGAAATAGAGCATAAAAGTATAAAGGAATACGGGAAAGATGGAGGCAAGAAAAAGAGATAGGAATAATATGTGTGCTTGAAGGCACATATTTATAGGCATAAATGACCCTCGTCTTAGTTTAATTTAGTTTCTTTTTTTTTTCTTTTTCCCCCCTTTTTTTTTGCCTTCATGTAACTTATTTATTTTGTTTCCTACATACACCGTTTTAACGTAATATATATAATATAATATAATAATATTATAATACATAATTATTTATGTACAACAATAATATTTTATGCTATGACCCCAAAAATATTAATTTACACATTAATCTTTTGCACACTTTATATTATTGAGTTTCTTAACGCCATAATAAAAAAATGTTGCGCATGTATTATCATGACATCATAATTGTTACAAAATAAGAAAATATGCAATAAAAGTTTTGTTATTGTCAAGAATATAACTCTAGGGCATATATAGGTCTAGAGTATTATAAATATAAATTTAGAGCAAGTTGAAATTCTTAAAAGAACAATGAATACTTTATGCTTATCACTTTTTTTTTTTCATGAACAACCCAAGCACATCGATCCGTCGTGGCTGTCACCTATGATATTACTAAACAAAACATTAATTCACTTAGCATAAATCATAAATAGAATGTAAATATTATGTTCTATTGTAAAATTTACGTAATTATCTGTGAAAGAAAACAAAGGGCATTACAACTGTCCCCCCTTATAAGAGTTTCGTTCTTGAAACGTAAAATAACTACAAATAGTAGGCTTCACATAGTCTCCTCCTCTTTATGGTTATGCCATAAGACTTTAATTAATGCGATTTCCTTATTTCCCAAAGTCTTGGACCTCATCTCATATCTCTTTTCAGTGTAGCTTCTTTAATCTTTTTATTTCCCAATAACTCATTGACTAGAGAAATGTCTTTGTTCCCTACTATCTTCCTTTTCAACCAAAGACATAGTCAGCTTATTGTTGTAATTATATTTGTTCAAACTTCTTATTTATTCTTTTTGGGCAAAAAAAGGGACCCAGTATGTACTTCCTTAGCATATGAACATGAAAAACGTTGTGTAAAAATTCAGAGTATTACATCCTTCCCTCCTTCTAATGGTTTTCTCCTTGAAATATATGTAGTAATGAATGTGTAGAGAAATTTCTAATCCTTTTTCTTAACATTCTTTCTTTTCACATAAAAATTCCTTCAAAACTCATGTCTACTTAAAGTTGTCATACATCCAACTTACAATATCATATATAATGTTTGAATTCTCTTCTTGCCTCTCTGTCTATCATCCTTCATAAAATTATAAATCTAAGTGCAACGTTAATTCTCTCTCTTTTCTTTATATCTCACATTTCATATATGTAAACTTGTTTTTAATCACATGCCAAAAGAGGATTGTACTCTAGGAACTCTTTACTCCAAAATATACAAATGATTATAAAATATTCAGATTTAACTTCAAGATAAAAAAAAAAAATATGCGCTCTAATAAATCTACTAGTACATCCCCTCATTCGTGAAATAACCAATCCTATTTATAACAGTGAAAATACACCATACTTGAATCTTGACTTTCTTTTTTACAAATTTCACAACAGACTATTACACATTGCTTTTGAAATATCATGTATCACCATAAAAATTTTAGGCTTTCTCCACCACCTCGTCCCATGATTTCCTCAACCAATATCCTTAAAAAGAAAATAATAATCTCATATTTAATCTTTAGTCTTTTGCATTAATAATTCTAGAATACTCTATTGAAGTCTCCACTAATTCAAAGGTCATCCATAAAAGGAAGATTATTTAATTTGTTAAAATATTATCATAAATAATTTTCTCTCAAAACTGATCATCACTAATCCTCAAATATCCATCTAGTCAATCCTGTTAATAACATGCACATTTTTAAAATGTCCTTCACTTAAAAAAATTACTATAGAGATCTCACATGTAACCATACAAAATTCTTTTATTAACCTTGTGTAATTCTCAAACTTGTTCATTAAAAATACATGACTATCATTACACTTCTCTTGAGCTACATATTCATCTACTCCTTTATAAACTTGTTCTCTAAGAAAAATAATTAACCTCTTGTCACAAAACTTCTTGATTGTCAACTATTATATTATATATGATTAATGAGATAATTATAATATAGTCATAGGAAATGTAACTCAATTTCTATATATTAGAAAGTTAATAATTTCTATACATACTTGGAGGACTTGAAACTAATGTGTGGCGATGTGTATTGGAAATAAAAGTCGCTCTGATACCATAACTGTAAGGCCCCTTTACAGACATCACAATAATCATTACTTTTATCGTTAAAATCATTATTTAAAGATGAACAATTCAAGTAAAATGCGTACACTGAAATAGATAACCCAGGAACACATGCATATATTTTTTTATTCTTTAAAAAAGCTACTTACCTAATTTAACCATTCCTCTTTAGTTAGCCCGATAGAAAACCTAATACATTTAGCTAACTAACCATCCGTAGAAAACTTAATTTACAAAAAAAAAAAAGAAACAAATATTTAGCAAATACAAACTCACACGTATAATGCAAGCACTCTTAACTTCCAATCATATAACTAATTAAGACTAATTATGAACAAACGAACTATATAGTGCATTCTTTAATAAATAACCTAAGAAACTTAAAAAAAATCTAAAATACAAATTGCATTCAACAAAACATAAGTTCAAAATAACATATCACAAATAAAACTAAGTCTCAAATAAATAAAAATGCAGAACATAATATATTAAATTTTGTTTGAGTTTAAATTCCTTTCATGACATGATTCTGTTTCTAATCTAACATTCCTAATACACATGCCTGTTCTTGTCCTCCATCCTAGTCAACCTGCATCTCATCCTTATCTACAACATAGTATAAATTAAGTAAGGATAAGCTTAGTAAGTATACATTCTTGTCTGATAAAATAAAACATTTCAGAAAAATCATTACATAACATCATAATCATAATAAAGTAGGAGGCACATATTTATATGGAATATATCATTTTATTTAAACTTCCATATTAAAACATTATTCATTTTATCTTCAAAGGCCCAAGCGTTGCACTATAAGCATAAATATAGTTGTATAAGAGGAGTGAGGTAGCTAATCCCAAACTAAACATACAAGTCCACCTTGTGGGATAGTCCACCTAAAGGGACAAATATAAGCATTGGATGTGTAATACTTAATTAAGTGATATATGTATATAGATATATCTTTAACATACCTTGTCATTGAAACATCCGTTAAACCTTCTTGTTGTAATAAGAGTTTTCATGAGAAGACAATATGTAAAAGCAATCTTAAAAATTATCATAAAATATATTCTCAAAACTTTTTCGTAAACTTTTATCATGTTACAGGTGAAGATGTATTTACTTGACTTTCTTGCTTACTAAACCTTAAATTGCGTGATGTAGCAGCGTTTTTCAGTGTTCTCGCTTTTTGAAGTGTTAATGTCAATCATTCATATAATACATGAAATTAACATTCATGTCCATGATATCATTTAATACCATAATGCGTCATCACACATCATCCTTAACAAAACAAAGCATCTTTGAGTTATAAACATCCACTTAGAGGCAAGAAATATAAAGATAGAAAACTTGACCTTTAATCACTTAGAGAAATCTATCTCAACTTATAAGCATGAATAAAGTATAAAACTTCTTTCATAACATAGCTAACATATAAAAATATCATCAAATTTTCTTCTCTTGAAAATATTAATCCAAAATATCTTTTTGATTTTTTAAAACATTCAAGTAATTCTATCAATCACAAAAACTAACTGACCTTCAAGGATTCATCATCTTATATCTTTCGACTTACATTTAATTAAAGCATGAAAATTTACAAGAATAAAAGTTAACACACACACACATATATAACACTCAGATTTTTCTTAACCATAAAAATGCCATTTGATAATTTAAATAAATTGCACATTCAATACTACAAAATTTGTCAGCAAAGCCTGGGTAGTGAGCAGTCCTAATTAAAATTTATAGATTAAATCATTTATGCTATAAAATAATTTATAAAAATTAGTACACATAATAGACACAAAATCATAATATATCCAAAATTTAACTCTAAGTAAATTTTGAATAATTCAAAACATACATTCGAATTTAGAGTTAATATTAACATCAAACATGCTAGACAATGAAGATGTTTCATTTAAACATTTTTTTAAATTAAATATGCATGATATGTTTCTAAAATTTTTATCTGAAATGTTTAACATATAATTAAACGCTAGAAAAATAATAAATTATATAAAACACATTTAAAGGTATGATTTATTATTTCATAAATTATATAGAGCATATTAGGCAGACATTCATAACCATTAAGTACTTGGTGATCAATGAATTTCATCTCGAAACATAATAAAGATATGAAGTTAAAAATCCGTAGACACTTAGTTAACATATGAACAATGACTCATAATTTTTTCAGAATCAAAAGACACTTTTAGGCCTATAAAATGGACTTGGAAAATACAAATACAAATCTACTAGTGAATAAAATTTTGTGAGCAGTGCTCGATTGAACGCTCATAACATTTAAAATATATTGAATGAAAATTTATGAAAAATTCTAAACATTCTTAACATATATATACACATATTATATCCAAAAATTTTAGTAAAATAAAACCATTTAAATTCAAAACATTATTGTAATCTTATCGAATAACCAAAAACCCTAAAATTCTCATATCACATTCAATAACAAAAATTATGTAAGATTTGTACTAAACTCATACAACCCTAAAAATCAAATATAATATGAACATCATAAAATTAAACGTTCCTAAAAATTAAAATCGTGACATTCATGACATATCAAAAATTTCACCAATTGAAACCAAAACTGCATATTCTAATTCAACAACATACTCCAAATTTCAAACCCTAATCATACCATACACTCATAACTATAAATATATTCATTAACAAGACTAAAACATCCTACACATAAATAAATTCATACCTTGTGTTCTTGAATTTTTTGAGAGAAAAAATCTTGAAAAAAACAAAATTCAAAACTAATGGCATGTGAGATTTAGGGAAGAAAGAGAAAATAAAAGCATAGAGGAATATAAAAAAAGATGGAGGCAAGAAAAAAGGATAGGAATAATATGTATGCTTGAAGCTACATATTTATAGGCATAAGTGACATAGTCCTAGTTTAATTAGGTTTCCCCTTTTTTTTTCTTTTTTTTCCTCTTTTTTTTTTTTTTGCCTTCATGGCAACTTTTTTGTTCTCATTTCCTACATACACCATTTTAATATAATATAATATAATATATAATTATTTATATACAACAATAATGTTTGATCCCATGACCCAAAAAAAATAATTTACATATTATTCTTTTGGACACTTTGTATTATCAAGTTTCTTAACGCCATAATAATAAAAAATGTTACACATATAATTATCACGACATCATAATTTTTATAAAATAAGAAAATATGCAATAAAATTTTTGTCATTGTCAAGAATGTAACTCTAGGGCATATATAGCTCTAGTGTATTATAAATATAAATTCAGAGCAAGTTGAAATTCTTAAAAAAAATAAATACTTTATGCTTATCATCATTTTTTTGACATCAACAACTTGAGCACATCGATCCGCCATGGTTTTTACTTGTGACATTACGAAACAAAGCTTTAATTCACTTAGCATAAATCATATATAGAATGTAAAATATCACATTCTACTATTAAATTTACGTCATTATCTGTAGCAGAAAACTGCAGGCATTATAATACAGAAGTCTCATCACACTAAAATCATCAAACAACAATGTTTAAATTAAAACAAATGTCTACCAGTTCCAACTCTCAATCTTCTTCTTCGAACCCTTCTTCATCCAAATCCATTACATTATCATCAGATTCATTTTCTTCGTCATCTATGCTAAATTATAACAAGTTATATTAATGAAATGAAATGAAATAAAAAATTTGATACACTTAGTGCTTAAGAATTTAAATAATAAGTAACTTACTCAACAACTTTAGTGGGTCCTGCATCTGTTGGTTGGACTTGAGGAGTTGCACTTGAATTGCTTGAAGTTGTTGGAGTATTGATGACCTCACCATCATCCACAAAAAGTTAGAAATCAATTTTCAAGAATCATAACAATTTCAGTAAAAAATAAGAGTAAAAGATATTTTTAATGCTTAAATGTAATAATATTTTACATATGACAACTTCATAACAAACTTCAAAAGTTTCCACTTCATTAATGTATTGCTTGAGAGCAATAGGTTCATGTTCATCATCCATGGCATTCAACCAATTCTTCCAACAACTAAGTGCTTTGACCATCCTAGGAGACAATGAACTCCTAAAAGGATCAAGAATACGACCACAAGTTGCAAAGGCAGAATTAGATGCAACCATTGACACAGGATGTGCAAGCACATTTGCAGCAATTTGGGACAAGATCTTATACGTAGTTGAATTGACTTTCTACTAGCAAAATTCTTGAATGATAGCTACATCTTTTGGATTTAGTTTTTGTTCCATGGAAGTATCCATAACACTAGCAAAATAGCCAACATAACCTTTACTAAGCATCTGCTGAGCTTTCATTGTATTTATAATTGGTAGACAAACTGTTCTTCTCCAGGTGGCTGAAAGATCACAATCTTCTTATTGCAATAAATTCTGGTATGATATTTTGTCAACCAATCCATACCCAAAATTACCTCAAAATCAACCATCTTCAAAACCATGAGATCTACATATGTTTCTATCTCTAGTTTGAACCGAGCAAGCCCTTAACATTTATTAGATTCCATTTCTTCTATGGATGGTAATGTCACACTATATGTCACTTTTAACAAATTCAGTGTAATGTCTAATTTCATCACAAATGTACTTGATGCAAATGAATACATAGATCCTAAATCTATTAATGCATTTGCAGCTACTCTAGAAATTAAAATATTACCCGAGACTACGGAAGAATCCGCATAGCTTTTTCCTTTGTCATTGCATACACCTTTTCATGGACTTTCTTTTGTATCATGGGACAATCCTTTTCCAAATGTCCTAGCTTATTGCACTTGAAACATAAGTTACAACCTTTATAACACTCTCCAAAATGATTCTTCCCACATTTTGTTGGAAAATGAGTATGTAGTGAAATTTTAAAAATTTTGAATTAGAGTATTTTCTAAAACACAAGTTTGACATGCCAAATACATAAATTAATTAGATCTTACTAACCTTTGAATGCCAAAGAGCTTCTATAATCAATGAAGAGAAGAACATTCTAGAAGAGCTTCAACCAACTAGTCCTTTTTGCTATTCTCTATCCATGACCCGAGTATGTATGGGCACATGTCGTTCAGCTCTTCTCTAGTGACTCTCTTTCCAACCGATTGAGAAGACCTAGAGCTTAAGGTCCATGATTGTAAACAATAGCTCTTAGCGACTTTCAGCGTATCTAACACTATAGTACTGGCTCTTAACTCCTCAACTGATCTAAATAACTTAGAAAACTCACTTTCAATTTATAGAGGTTGTCCCTAAGGTTGGTCATTATCAGATAAGGCCTTAAAACTTTGAATCTAGATTTATATATGATAAAATTGTATCTAAGACACGTGATCAAATTATTGTTAGATCGGCAGGTCGATCTACGGATCGACCTGTCTAACTTTCTCCATCGACAAGCCAAACTAACTGATTACCCTACCAAACTTACGATAAATGATCCCTGTGAATCTTTTATTTTTCACCTATGATTCTTTGGATAAAGCCTCAGTTTTAATTCAAATAACTAAATAGAAAAGTTATCCAATTAAAATAACCATATCTAGATATTATCTAGGAAAATAAATATTCTAGATAATTCAACAAGTTTATCTTGAATTAATTTACAAAATTAATTCAACTGATAAACATTCATGAATTATTTGATCCGATCAAATTTTAGCCAATCTAATAATTTACATAAGTCAGCAATTTATTGGAAAAGCCAACCATATCGTTAAGGGATTTATTATGAGCTAGCAAAAGGGACCTTATGGACCTATATATTTCAAGCTTCAACAATTATAAAATATAATATCTCAGATACACATTTTATAACTATCAACTTTAACACTACTTTGTTAAAAGTTTAGAGCTGCACTCTCAAACTACATAAAATTATGAAGCCCAAATTAGCTAAGTGCCCATGTCATATCATGATGCGTCATATCCCCATAGGATATCCATAATCGGCTTAAAAATAAATTTTGTCTTACCTTCTCGATTATTTTTATCTTACATTCCTTTATCTCACCATTGTTTAACCTACCATCTAAAGGCAATACACCATTTGGTTACACTTATGTATCCAAATGGTTAAGCACTCCAATCTTCCAATTACAAGATAATACATATAAGAAGATATCGTCAACTTTTAAAGAAGAGCTATGGATTCCGTATCTATAAATAATAGGTCTACGCTAGCAAGAGTCATGTCTCCAATGTACCCGTATGCGTACCATCATGAAATATGAATGTTACCCTTTGGTACATTAAAAGATATAAGTCAAGATAACAGGTCCACTATTCATTTCAGGATTAAGATACAACACACATGATTGTCTAAAGTGAATTGATTTACCCAGACATAATTATTAATCCAAATCAATTCCACTTTATGTCCCGGTCCAACACATCGTCACCTATGATAATGTACCAATGTTTCTATTTGCAGAGCTATAGTCTGATGGTCAAGACAAACCACATCTCGTTAGAAATATAGACAACATAAAAATCTTAGCATGAACAAAGCACCCAACTTTATTCCCTCGATTGTGGATCTTATGATTTAGATCGTCACCTTTAGAATCATGTCTTCTGCATAATCTATCCATCATATGCTTGATTCTCAAAGGTTTAGACTGATAGTCTCATATTTTTGTTTGCTTATTATACATTCAACAAATATGAACGTAAAGAGGATAATATTGGTATTTGAATAAAAAATAAATTCTTTATTGATAAAATGTCTCTAAAAACATAATACATTTTACTCCTTAGGGCATATATGTCTAACATCCCTTAGCTACCAGTTTAGCCTTATAGGTTTCAACTTTTCCATTTGCTCCTCGCTTTCTCTTATAGATCCACACCCTATGGGTTTTACCCCTTTAGGAAGATCCACAAGTTCTCAGACCCAATTAGTTTCCATAGACTTTATCTCAGTGTTCATGGCTTCTGTCTAGAGTTTTGAATCAACATCTTCTATAGCCTCATCGTAAGTGTAAGGATCCCTATCATGCTCATCCGATTCAGTCTAAAAGGCCTCACCATTGAACATATATCTCTCGGGTTGACGCTCGATCCTCCCACTACGCCGAAGCCCCTTTGGTTGTTGTTTGGTTGGTTTTTCAACATTGATTGGATTGCTTTCTACCAGAACCCCTAAAGTGATCGAATTGCTTGCCAACTCCTTGAGAACCACTTTACTTTGAGATTTAAAGTCATTCATGTAACTTTCCACAAGGAACGTTGCATTTGTTGAAACTACGACTTTATTTTCCTTTGGGTTACAAAAATAACCCCTGTGGGTCCCCTTTGGATATCCTACATACACACAAACTTTGGATGTCTTTTTCCCTATCCACAACTCGTGAGGAGTTTTAAGAACCGATTTTGAAGCCATATTGTTCAAAAGATAACATACAATTTGTAGTGCATATCGCCAAAAGGATAGAAGCAATGATGAATAGCTCATTATGGACCGACCATGTCCAACAAAGTCCTATTCCTTCTCTCAACTATGCCATTCTGCTGTAGAGTGCCCAATGCAATCAAATGGCATAAAATCCTATTCTATAATAAGTGTTCCAAGATCTCATCGAGAGGTATTCACCACCCGATTGGATAGAAGTGCTTTGATAGGTTGCCCAATTGCTTTTTCGCTTCAGCCTAAAACTCCTTGAACTTGTCAAAAGTTTTGCTTTTATGATGCATTAGGTAGACATACCCATACTTGAGTAATCATCAATAAAAATAACAAAGTACTCATACCCACCTCGTGTCTAGATGTTTATGGGACCATAAACATCACTATGTACAAGTTCTGGAACCCCTTCGACCCTATTGCTCTTAGACCTAAATGGTCTTTTAGTTATTTTGCCCTTCAAAAAAGATTCACATTATGGTATAGATTCCATGTTCAAAGGACTTAAAGGTCCATCCTTTACCAACCTTTGAATCCTATTCAAGCTAATATGACCTAGTCACAAATACCAAAGATAAGTCTTATTAGAGTGAGAAGTCTTAAGTCTTTTTGAGTTATTATCATTAACCTCAGTGTTAAGCAGTAAGTCCATCTTAGGTTTGATAAAATATAGATTGTTTTGCATCCATCCATCACAGATAAAAGATTTGTTATTACGAATCACCGCTTTATTATTAAAAGAAACAGAATAAGAATCTTTAAATAAATAAGCTATAGATATGAAGTTCCTTTTAAGTCTAGGAAATAAAAACAATCTTGTAAAACTAAAATCCTATAATTATCAAAATGAAGATGGACGTCTCCCACTGCTTCAGCCAACACCAAGGATCCATTGCTTATCTGAAGCGTGAAGTCTTCATACAATAGACTTCTTGTTTCTTTGAACCCCTATAGAGAAACACAAACATGATTAATTGCTCCAGAATCTATGACCCAAGAGCCACTTGATTCCTTAACCAAACAAGTTTCAATAACTAGAAGATCACACCTAACTCTTTGGGAAAGGAAGTCCTTGTAATTATTCTTGACGTGCCCGACCTTCCTACAGAAAAGGCACTTTAGTTTTTTGGGTTCTTCTTTTTCTTTTTCCTATTCTTGCTATTTGTAGGAATAGAAGATTTCCTGTTCTTAGCCTTCTGCTTCCTTCCAATCCCAGGGTTAGGATTGGAAATGGATGCAGTCGCTAAGTTGGCCTTGCCACCCACAGGAGTTTCCCTAATTAGATTTTTGAACTCCTGTAACTGCTTCATTAACTCCGTTAAGGTCATATCCTGTCTATTGCTCAAATTATATGAAGCTCTAAACTAGACAAACTCTTTTGACAGAGTCCAAAAAACCATAGTCATCTGTGACTTGGCATCAATATCAGCTCCATGGGCTGGAGCCTTAATGAGGTAACCTATAACCAACATCATATGCTCCTTCATAGACATCCTTGGTCTTTATTTTCAATTTAAAAGTTTTTGAAGCATCCATTACCATTTGTTTTGGCTTGGCCATCAAACATGTCTTCAATATTATCCAAGATCTGCTTCGTAGTCTTATAATTTTCATGTTGAGCCTATAGTATGTTATTCATACTAGCCATAATATAATACTAGACCTGATCATTAACATATTTCCAATGATAATATGTTTGGATTTGCTCATTACTAGATTCCTCGGTAGGTTTGGGAGGACACGGTGCTGTTAGCATAAATTTTAGTTTCTCAAAGGCTAGGATTGTTAGACATTTATGTCTAAGTAGTAAACATATAATATGTTTCTGGAGACATTTTTATCAATAAAGAAATTACGTATTATTTATATACCAAATCTTGTCCTCTTTACGTTCGTATTTATTGAATGCATGTTAAGCAAACAAAAGTTTGAGACTTTCAGTCTAAACCTTTAAGAATTGGGCATATGATGGAAGATTATACGGAAGATATGATTCTTAAGGTGACAATTTAAATCATAAGATCCGTAATCGAGGGAATAAAGTTGGGCACCTTTATTCATGTAAAGATTGTTATGTTGTCTATATCGCTATTGTGAGATGGTTTGTCTTGACCAGCGGATGTGGACTCTATGAATAAAAACATTGGCACATTGTCATATGTGACGATGTGTTGGATCGGGATATAAAGTGAATTAATTTGGATTAATAATTCTATCTTGGTGAATCGATTCACTTTAGACAATCATTTGTATTGTATCTTAATCCTAAGATGAATAGTGGGCCCGTTGCCTTGACTTGTGTCTTTTGATGCACCAAAGGGTGACACCCATATTTTAATAGTGGTATGCATGCCAAAACATTGGAGGCATGACTCTTGATAGTGTAGACCTGTTATTCATAGATATGGAATCCATAGCTCATCTTTAGGAGTAGTGATATCCTCTTATATGCGTTATCATGTAGTTGAAAAACTAGAGCGCTTAACCATTTAGATACATAGGTGTAACTGAATGGTATACCGTCTTTGGATGGTAAGTTTTTCGATGGTGAGATAATGAAATGTAAGATAAAAATAATCGGGAAGGTAAGACAGAACTTGTCCTTAAGCCGGTTATGGATAATTCTATGGGGATACGATATACTATGATATGTCATGGAGATTTAGCTATATGGGCTTCGTAATTCTATATAGTTTGAGAATGCAGCTCTAAGCTTTTAGTAGAGTAGCGTTGGAGTTGATAATTATGAAATGTATATATGGGATATTAGGTTTCATAATTATCAGGAGCTTGAACTATATAGGTCCATCAGGTCCCCTTTGCTAGCTCACAAAAATCCTATAACGATACGACGTGTTTTTTCAATAATTGGTGACTTATGTTAGATTTATCAGATTGGCTGAAATTTGGAAGTATCAAATAATTCATGTATGTTTATTGGTTGAATTAATTTTGTGACAAAATTGATTCAAGATAACATTTTTGAATTGTCAGGATCAGATAATTCATGTCTGTTTATCGGTTGGATTAATTTTGAATTAATTCAAGATAAACTTGTTGAATTATTAGGAATTCATTTATTTTTCTAGAGATTATCTAGATAAAGTTGTTTTAATTAGATAACTTTTCTCTTGGTTTATTTGAATTAAACTGAGACTTTATCTTATAGAATCTCAGGTGAAAAATAAAAGATTCGCTGTGATTTTATCGACAGTTTGGCATGTTGATCCTCACGTTCGGCCTACCGATGGGGCAAGTTTGGCATGCCGGTTATACAGATCAGTATGCCGACTGTACGATAAAGAGATCACGTGTTTTCATGCAGATTTCATCAGATATTGATCCAAATTTGGTTTTGATTTGAATTTTAAGGCATTATCTGATAAGGACTGACTCCTGTGCCCAACCTCTATAAAAAGGGAGTGAGTCTCACTATTGTTTAGATCAATTGAGAGATTAAGAGTGATACTCTGCAGGTGAGATTTTGAAAACTCCCTGAGAGCTCTTGTTCATAAATCACGAACATTAGCATTGGGTTCTCTCAATTGGTTGGAAGGAGAGTCGCCTGGTGGAAGACCTGTACGTGTGAGCCCACACTCACTCCAATCGTGGATAGAGAATAGCATAGAAGGCCAATTGGTTGAGGTCCTTCTGAACGTTGCTTCACTTCACAGATTGCAGGAGCTTTTCGGCATATACAAGGTTAGTAAGATCTGGTTAATTTATGCATATAGCATATTAAACTTGTGTTTTAGAAAATAATATGATATAAAAATTTTTAAATTCTACTGTGTACTATTTTTCCAACAAGGATAATATTTAGGCTCCTTTTCCATTCATTGTAATTTTCCCTAGTTAATTGGTTTTTATCGAGTATTGAAGATAAAGCGTTTTTAGACATTTTAATCCATAATAAAGAATCATATACCAAATATAAGCAAGCATTCCATAATTTAGTGAGATAACACAATCAAGTAAAAAAAAACATTTGTGTTTATGTGTCAAAACCTTGAAAATATTACAACCTTACAACCATAATTCCTAACTCAGAATTTAACAAGCAACCTAGGGGAGACTTGCCAAATACAATTAGGAACACGGATCCCCTCCTGATTAATACATGTCATCCAGGACCATCTAATCTTGTATATATTAATAATTATTTTCTTTGGTCATTAATTTTATTAATAGAGTTCCTAGGAGAGGTTAATAATAAAATCAACATGAGTGTATAACCATCATTCCAATTATTTTATCCACAACCTATAATCACCGCCTAGTGGTATGCAACGATAAATCATGCTAAAATATCTTATCCTTTTAGATATCCAACCCAGTACATGATGAAGTCCCTTCCTAGGAGTCGAAACCACCATGTGCTACCTATGGACCAACGATGGAGGTCGTAGGTCCTCTCTTCAAAAACCTTCTCCCACTCAATCTTTTGAAAACAATATTTTATTTTAAAACATGCGGGAACAATTTTTAATGAGCGGCACTCCCTATTCTATATGGCATGTTATCAACATTCATAGCAAATCATATTATAATTAGACAAGCAAAGCAATCATGCAAAGCCACAAGCAAAATAATAATAAATAGCCGTAATATTATGGTTCCACCCTAGAGAAAAGAAATTGAAGATTACAAGAGATCAATCAAAACATATTATCGATTCTTCATCCTTGTATTTTCAAGTGGCATCTGTCTTTATGTGGCATCTGTCTTCAAGTATTCAATCCCACATAGATCAAATACTTCACTGTTTCAATCATCACAAAATTTCATGTTTCTTAGAATTGTCTCAAAAATAAAATCAAAACTGCACCTATTTATGAAAAACTACAACTTTTTGTCGGCCTACCGGTCATAATCCATCAGCCTATTGAGCATAGCAGTTCGGTCTACCATTAGAGCGGGCTAAAATTTGCTCCGCGGATAGCCTGGCGAACTAGAGGTTCAACTTGTCGATCTGTGATCATCGGTCTGTCAAACTTGAGGGTTTGGCCTACCGACCGAGCATAAATCAAGTTTTTCTAAAAACCAATTTTTATGTAGTTTTTCAATCTTATTTTTAACAATTCAAAACATTAAATTTTGAGAGTCAGCAAATACCTTTGGAATCGCTATCATCTATCTTCTAGATTCGTCTTCACTCTGAATGATTATTTAATTACAAAATTTTTACAAATTTAAAATTAAATAATAATTCTTAGACAGTTATGATAGATTCTAACCTCTAAGAAACCATAACTGGCACAAATTAATTAATTAATAAATAATTAAATGATAATTTAATCAACCATGATTAATTAATAAACATTCACCATATAATGTCATAAGAACACATAAATATATAAAAACCCTAAAGTGTCAACTCTTTAAAAAATTAAATTCAAGCATAGGAGAGATCAAGATCACATAATTTATATAGCATGATCACAAACTCGTAAATTTTCGTAAAAAACATGTCTTAGATGCCAATTGTTAAAAACAAGTACATAGCAAAATTTTAAAAAACTTTTCAATAGAGTATTTTTCAAAACACAAGTTTGACATGTCATATACATAAATTAATCAAATTTTACTAACCTTCGTATGCCAAAGAGCTCCTGCAATCAATGAAGAGAAGAACATTCTAAAAAAGCCTCAAACAACTGGTCTTCTTTACTATTCTCTATCCACGATTGGAGTGTGTATGGACACACGTCGTTCAGCTGTTTCCCGGTGACTCTCTTTCCAACCAATTGAGAAGACCTAGAGCTTAAGGCTCGTGATTGTGAACAATAGCTCTGAGGGAGTTTTAGAGTATCTAACACTATAGTACTCACTCTTAACTTCTCAACTGATCTAAATAATTGAGAAAACTCACTCCCAATTTATAGAAGTCAGGCCCAAGGTTGGTCATTATTAGATAAGGTCTCAAAAATTTGAATCTGGATCAACTTCTGATAACATTGCATAAAAAACGCATGATCAAATTATCATTAGATCGGCAGGCTGAACTAACGGATCGGCCTACCGAACTTGCTCTATGGGTAGGTCGAACTAACCGATTGACGTACCAAACTTATGATAATATGATCCCTGAGAATCTATTATTTCCTACCTAAGATTCTTTGGATATAGCCTTAGTTTTAATTCAAATAACCCAATAGAGAAGTTATCTGATTAAAACATCCATATCTAGATAATTTTTAAGAAAATAAATATACTCGATAATTTAACAAGTTTATCTTGAATTAATTTATAGAATTAATTCAATCGATAAACATACATGAATTATCTAATCCTATTGATTTTCAGCCAATATAAAAATTTAACACAAGCCACTAATTTATTAGAAAAGCATGCCGTATCATTACAGGATTTATTATGAGCTAGCAAAGGGGACCTGATGGACCTATATAGTTCAAGCTTCGATAATTATAAAATATAATATCCCAGATACACATTTTATAATTATCAACTCTAATGCTACTCCACTAAAAGCTTAGAGCTGCACTCTTGAACTATATAAAATTACGAAGCCTAAATTAGCTAAGTGTCCATGACATATCATAATGTGTCATATCCCCATAGGATATTCATAACCGGCTTAAGGATAAATTCTATCTTAACTTCCTGATTATTTTTGTCTTACGTTTTGTTATCTTACCATTGGAAATCTTACTATCCAAGGATAGTATACTATTTGGTTACACCTATGCATCCAATTGGTTGAACGCTCTAGTTTTCCAATTATAGAATGATGCATATAAGAGAATATCATTAACTCCACCAATGGAGCAATAGATTCTATATCTATGAATAATAGTTCTACGCTATCAAGGGTTATGTCTCCAACATACTGGTATGTGTACCATTATAAAGTCAAAATGTCACCATTTGGTACATCAAAAGACATAAGTCAAAATAACCGGCCCATTAGTCATTTCAAGATTAAGATACAACATATATGATTGTCTAAAGTGAATTGATTTATACAGATGTAATTATTAATCCAAATCAATTCTACTTTATATCTTGATCAAGTACATCGTCACCTATGACAATATACCAATGTTTTTACTCGTGGAGTCCAACTCTGATAGCCAAGACAAGACATCTCCCATTAGGAATGTAGACAATATAACAATCTTAGCATGAATAAAGCACCCAACTTTATTGCCTTGATTGTGGATCTTATAATTTAGGCCATCACCTTTAGAATCATGTCTTCTGCATAATCTATCCATCATATACCTGATTCTTAAGGGTTTAGACCGATAGTCTTAGACTTTTGTTTACTTAACATATATTCAACTAATATAAATGTAAAGAGGGCAACATTTGGTATATGAATAATAAATTCTTTATTGTTAAAATGTCTATAAAAATGTATTACAAGATTTTAATCTTTAGAGCATACATGTCTAACACATTCAATACATAACAGCTTCTCAATTACATTAGCAACTTGCTCAACTCTAGGTTGCTTACTATTTCCCTATTATGGCTTTTATTATACCCTTTTCCATTGGGTATGATTCTTTCGAGTAAATCCTAACCTTCTTTGTTAGCAAAACTTCTTAATGTCTTTCTCATCCTAGTTAGCCATTAATGCCTTGTCCACCATCTCTCTAAACTCCATGACAAAAGACATCCTCATATCCCTTCTGATTTTAGGATTAAGGCCTCCTAAATACACAAGAATCACGCATTGTGCAAACTTAATTTTCCACTTTGCCTAGTTTTGTATTTTCTTTTCATAAATTCAGAAATAACATTCTAACTAATTTTCACCTATTTATAAGCTTTCAAAATCACTTAATAAACATTTAGAATCAATAAAAATAAAAAAATAATCAGGCTCCACAACATTATCAATCTTGCATAGAAACTAACTCAATTGGCTTAGTTTTGCTTCAAACATATTGAATCTGAATTTCCAATGTCAAACATAGAGGGCTGACTTTAAAATTGCATAAAAATACATTAATTCAACATAAAATTATGTAAAAATTAATGAAATACCTTGCAGGGGTTTAGCTTCAAGGGCTTTAGAAAGCTCCAATTCCACTAATTCCAAGCTTAAAAGGGTAAAAACAAGTGTTGTTTTGTGGCATCTGAGTTTCTATCACCTAGTTTCAATTTTTATCGGTTTGAGGACTTTGAAAATTGAGAGAAACAAAAAGGAAAAAGCTATGGATGCTAGAGAAAAAAGGAAACATAAATAAACATTCTAGTTCATTTGACTTAGTCAAAAATAGGTAAATAAAGGGAGGAAGTTGTTTGGGTGCTGTTGCTATCCTTTTCTTAGATTTGACAAGTGGAAAGGGTGCTGAGTAAGAAAAAAATCAGCCAATAATTAGTCAATTAAATCAAGTACAAAAAAGTGCAATCCAATTTTCTATAATCTAGTCAACAATCCAATAAAATTACACCATCTTGTACACTTTCAATTCTAACCAAATCTAGCTATTTCAAATGCATAAATGTGCAAAAAAATTAGTTGAGAATGCTTTTGAGATGGAAAGCACTTTCTAATCAATTCATAACCGTTTAGCATACCCATCTTCCTAAACAGAGAAATTGAGCATTGCATAGCAACTAAAACTTTTAAAACATGTTAGATCATACATTAATAATTCAATGTCATCTTCAATGAATACAATCACATTTATGCATGATTGGATCTTAAAAATAACAAGTACTCATGTTTGTAACAATATGATTTCTATATGCTTGTAATTTAATAGCCCGTATTTGCATAGCAACTAAAACTTTTAAAACATGTTAGATCATACAATAATAATTCAAATGTCATCTTCAGTGAATACAATCACATTTATGCATGATTGAATCTTAAAAATAACAAGTACTCATGTTTGTAACAATATGATTTCTATATGCTTGTAATTTAATAGCCCGTATTTGCTAAATGCATAGAAATACAAGTTGCTTATTACTAGCTAATTACGAGTTAGTTGGGCATTAAAATCCTTTTCTCCTTATAATATATCGTCATTAAAATTTGACATATCTAATAGATTTGAATATTTGTTTTGCATCTCATCCTCTCTTTCCCATGTGGTTTCTTCTGTTGAATGATTCCTCCATAAAACCTCAACAAGTTTAATCTTTTTGATCCTCAACTCCTTTTCTTTTCTATTAAGGCTTATAACTTAAAACATATGATGGATTTGGAATGTACTTCTTGAACATGGATACCTGAAATACATCTTGTACGCTGGATAGTGATAAAAATAAGGCCAATCTATATGCTTCATCACCAATCATTTCTAAGATTTCAAATGGGCCAACATACCTTGGGCTTAGCTTTCCTCTTTTCCCAAATCTCATGATGCCCTTCATTGGAGAAACCTTTAGGAATATATGATCCCCAACAGTAAATTCTAGATCTTTCATTATCTTGATTTAGTCTTCATCCTTTAGCATATCTTTTCTTCTGCCTTAGCAATTTTCTATGCCATCTCTGGTCTAAGTAATTCCCTTTTTCCAACTTCATCCCAATGAACCAGGGATGTATATTTTCTTCCATACAATGCTCATAAGGTGCCATTCTAATCGCCGCTTGGTAACTGTTGTTGTAAGTAAATTCTATTAGAGGAAGCTTTATATCCTAACTTGTTTATATATCTAGCACACAAGCCCTTAACATATCTTCCAATAGCTTAATTGCCTTTTTTATCTGTCCATCACTTTAAGGATGAAATGATGGTACTAAATGCAAGCTTTATTCCCCTAACGCTATGTTAACTATTCCAAAATGCAGATGTGAACTTAGGATCTCTATTAGAAATAATTGAAATTGGCACTCCATGTAATCTGACTATCTCTTTGACGTACATTAAGCAAATTGGTCCATGATATAAGTGGATTTTACTGGAAGAAAATAGGTTGACTTGGTTAACCTATTCATTTTCACCCATATAGACTTAAATCCTTTTTGAGTTATAATGTGTTCCCATTTCAACTCTAGAATCAATAAAGATTTCAACAACCCCGCTAGTCTTTGATGTTCAATCTTAACTTGATGACAAGTTAAACATTTAGCCACAAGCTTTGCTACATCTTTCTTCATTCGAAGCCACCAATAATGATACTTTTAAATCTCTATACATTTTTGTGCTACCTCGGTGTACTAAATAAGGAGTCATATGGGAAGTTTGGTACACACTATTAGAATTAGATATGAAAAGCAGTAGAAGAAATGGATCGTTGACAAAAAAAAATTTTCTGACAGCTTTGTTGATCGAGAATAGCTATATAATTTTTTTAAGAATAGAAAGCTTTGAGAATTTTTAACAAACTTTTTGAAGACATATCAAGGTATCCTAGCTTTCCTCTTTGACACCACGATCTTCTAAGCCAGTCCTCTATAGTAATGGAAAGATGAGTGGACATCAAACTCCAAGAAAGCATTAACTTCATACTTTAGATCTGTTATATACTTAACACATGAGATAGCAAACCTTTTTTTCCTAAAGAAAGAACTCTCAGTTTTTCTCTTTGAGTATTTTGTGAAGTTACATGGAAAAGATTGATTAAGATAACTATTATTACTACCTTTTTAGATCTGAGTAGTTAGTTATTTTCAATTAATTTTAAATTTAAAATAATCACCATTTCAGATAGATGGGGAAGGGATATACTTTACATTCCTTATCCTTTTTTTTTTAAACCATGTACATGTATATATATATGTTTAACGAAAACAAAATACAAAGAATCACATTATATGTGATTCCATATATAAATATATATATATATATATATAATCATAAAACGAAACGATGAAAAACATTTTTCGTCATTTTATATATATATAACATATAATGAATCTTATATATATATATATACGTATAAGATTTGGTTCAAAGCCAAATCAGAAAACGTGAAGATATTTTATATATCTAAATTCAAAAAATAAATCATATTTAGTTAAAATTAGATTTTTAAATTAATTAATTAATTATTTAATTTTGTGCCTAAGTAAGAAAAGACCAAAGGTGGTCCCATAACACATGTGTCACATACAAAATTAAAATTATATTTAAACAATCTTATTATTCAAATGTTATTAATTAATTAATTTAAAACATAGTTAATTAGTCTCATTAATTAAATATAATCAATTAATTAATTAACTAAAGCTTAGTTAAATGTGATAATATTAATCATATTACATTATGTGTCACAAAGAACATTTTTCTGTATCACGTTAAAAACTCAAATGTGAAATAATTAATTTAGAATTCAATAATTCTAAATTAAATATGTATAATTCAAATCAAGAGCATGTGGGATTGGGTGGTAAGGAGCCTATTCTCCCTTAAGCAAGGTCGTCTTGGGTTCAGGCCTTGTGTTTGGAGAAGCATTTGTTGGGAAAGCTTCCCCCTACTGCACGGTCTGACTTGGCTCAAATTCGGATTAGTCAGGTATACTCCCGCTAGAGTTGAGGGACCCTTAATGTGAGTTCGTGCCTCTAGTTGTGAGTTCATTAAATTTAATACAGTGTTATAAAGGTGGCATTGGGGATCTATGGACCTATAAGCCAAGCTCCAATAAATTTGGACAATTAATTAAACTCTTTAATTAATGCACTAAATTTATTAGTTTTAGTGTTACTCCACTAAAAACTGAAACTAAACTCTTATAGTGAAAATTGCTCAAAGAAAATTAGCGAGTAGTTCATTGATATAATTATTACATATAAGTCAGTCCTTTATAAATAGTTTATAATAAAAGCTAGGTCTGAATTTTTGTTTACCTCTCTTATTATATTTTTACTCTTGAGTTCCAATAATTCTCTAACGAACAATTAATTCATAATCTGATTATGAACAAGAGCTGTAATGTTCAAACCTCAAATCATCACTCAAGAGAACTATTTTTCTATTTTCTATAAGGAAAGAATAGATTCCATATCTGTATAATATTATGCCTAGCCACATGTTACATTATGTTTTCAAGATGTTAAGTTATGATATGTGTTTAGACAAATCTTACGATGTAAGTCAAAAAACACAATGTCATAAATAAGAGTCTAATAAATACTCAAGATTAAGATTGTCAAATATATGATCATTATAGTGATAAATTTGATTACTCTATTTGTAACGGATGATTATTAAAGATTCATAATTTATCTGGTCCAGTCCTATATAATCTCATTATATAAAATACCTCCAATCTAATGTCTCTATATTAATAGCCCGGTTAAGACTATTTCATTCTAAATAAGATTAAACCATACTTGTAATATTTAATTAAAGCTCTTAAACTTTAATTGATTATTATGGACTATTTAGATTATTATCTATAAATTTTATCCCTAAGCATATAACACTTATATGCTAAATTTATAGTCATATAAATAATCATGGAATTTTCTTGATCTTTATAAAAGTATTCATAATACGTATAAGCAACCATAATAATTATAAATGTCACTTTATTTATTTTTTAACAATATGTACAATGTCACAGCTTATAGGACACCAAACCCAACAATCTCCTACTTGCCCTAAAATAGGTGAGACATGTCTCTGAGACCTAAGCCTTCCAAATGTCCCTTGAAGTTCTTTGTAGGTAACGTCTTGGTGAAAGGATCGGCATAGTTGTTAATTGACGCTATCTTCATAACTTCTACATTATCTCGATGTACTATCCCATTGATTTAATGATATTTTCTCTCCGTATGCTTTCGTCTTTTGTGGCTTCTGGGTTCTCTTGAATTTTCCACTACACCACTACTATCACAATAGAGTGTGAGTGGTTTATCTATGCTTGGAACAACTTTCAGATCATTTAAGAACTTACGGAGCCAAACAGCTTCTTTAGCTGCTTCATAAGCAGTACATATTCAGCTTCTATAGTAGCAGCAATACAATATTGTTTTGTGCTTCTCCAAACTATGTCTCCACCACCAAAAGTAAACACTGATCTAGATGTAGATTTGCATGTGTCTTTGTTTGATTGAAAATCGAATCAGTGTACCTAGTGGAAATCAAATTCTCACCAGAATATACTAGCATATAGTTTCTCGTTCTCTTGAGATACTTGAGAATGTGTTTAACCACCACCCAATGATCTAATCCTAGGTTGGACTGGCATCGACTAACTATACCCACCACATAGCAAATGTTAGGTCTTGTACACAACATTGCATACATTAGTTTTCCCACTGTAGATACATAAGATACCTGCCTCATATTTTCTTCCTATTAAGGTGTCTTAGGAAGTTGCTCTTTTGAAAGATAAACTCCATGATGTGTATGTAAATTACTTAGAGTTTTGCATCAAAAATCTGCTAAGTACCTTATCGATATATGATGTTTGAGACAGCACTAACAGTTTGTTCTTGTGATCCTTTATGAGTTGGATTCCAAGAACATAACTTGTCTCTCCTAAATCTTTCATTTGGAAATGGCTGGCGAGCCATTTCTTTACATTAGATAATATCCCTACATCATTCCTAATGAAAAGGATATCATCTACATAAAGAACTAAGAAGACCACCTTCTTATCTTTGATGTACTTTTATACATAAGGTTCATCAATATTTTGATCGAAATCGTAAGACTTGATCGCCTCATCAAATTATAAGCTCTAAGATCTTGAAGCTTGCTTGACCTTTGCGACTTGCAAACTTTTTGCTTTTGATCTTTGACTACAAACCCTTCTGGTTGCATCATATAGATGCTTTCCTCAAGATAGCCATTCAAAAAGGAAGTCGTGACATCCATTTGCCATATTTTGTAATCAAGACATGCAGCAATGGATAAAAGAATCTGAATGGATTTAAGCATAGCTATAGGCGAGAAAGTTTCTTTGTAGTCAACTTCCTCCTTTTGGGTATAACTCTTTGCCACAAGCCTAGCATTGAAAGTCTCAACTTTTCCATCCACTCCTGTTTTTTTTCTTGTAAATCCACTTGCACCCTATGGGTTTTATCCCTTCAGCAAATCTACAAGTTCTTAGATTGAATTAGAGTACATGGACTCCGTTTCAAGGTTCATAGCCTCCAACTATTTCTCCTTTTTAGAATCTTCCATTGCATGATGATATGTCAATGGATCATCCTCACCATTATTAGAGATAGCAATATGTACTTCTCCAATTTTCCTTGTAGCGAGTAGGGGGTCTCATAACCCTCTTACTATGTCAAGGTGGTATGACATCCTAATCTCGAGATGTGGTCTCCTCATTTTGTCCTTTAACAATGGTTGTCGGCTACAGACTGATCTGATAAGAAAGTAACACTTCAAGTACAACTTTGTTACGAGGTTTATAGTTTGTCATATAATCATTCTCAAGAAAGTGGTGTTTGTCGACACAAACACCTTCTTTTTTTGTGGACTATAAAACAAACCTCCCCTCATTCCCTTTGGGTATCCTACAAATAGGCATACTTCAAAATGTGGTTCCAGCTTCCCGATCTTTCCTTTCACATGTGCTTTATGGATATGTCGCATACTAGGTTTGCGACCATTCCATAACTCTAAGGGTGTTTTTGGAATAGCCTTAGATGGAATCATGTTTAGAAGATATACTACAGTTTGTAGCTCATATCCCAAAATGAAGTGGGTAATGATGAGTAGCAGAGTATAGATCTTACCATATCAAGCAACGTCCGATTTCTTCTCTCGGTGAAACCATTCTATTGTGGTCTTCCAGGTGCGGTGAGCTGTGATAGAATAACATGTTATATCACATGGTCCTTGGACTCAGTATCAATCTATTCTTCTCTTCAATCAGATCGAATAGTCTTCATTGACTTTCCTAATTGCTTTTCAGGTTCCGGTTGGAATTCTTTAAACTTTTCAAAAGTTTCAGATTTCCTTTACATTAGGTACATGTATACTTAACTCAAATAATCATTAATAAATGTGATAAAATATTTGTAACCACCATGTGCTTGTACATTCAATGAACCATAGACGTCTGAATGTCTTAGCTCAAGTGGTTCCTCGGCCCTTTTGCCTTTTGCAGTGAAAGGCCTTTTAGTCATTTTACCTTTAAGACAAGATTCACAAAATGGTAGAGAACTAACTTTTAGTTCTCTTAAAAGACCATCCTTATCAGTCTCTTAATCCTATCAAGGTTAACATGACCTAATCTAAGGTGTCATAGGTATGTTTCATCATCAAAACAAGCCTTTTGCTTCTTAGGTTTTGGTTGTTCAACATTGAACATTTTGGTATTGAGTAGTGATTTTTCATTGGGCTTCAAAGTGTAAAGCCCATTTTCAAGATGTGTAGAACAAATATCCAAACCATTTCTAGAAATACTAGCATAATTACCATTAATAGAAACATTAAACATTTGTTGAAACAACCTAGAAACTGAAATCAAATTTTTACAAAAACTAGGAATATAATAAACATTGTCCAACATTAAAAATCTATTTCTAAAATAAAGTTTTATAACTCCCACTACTCTTGCCGAAATAACCTCTCTTGTTCCCACTCTTATTGTTTGCTCCCCATCGGCAAGCTCCTTTCTAGAACTAAGCACTTACAAAGAAGAACAAACATGTTTAGTTGCCGCTGAATCAATTATCCAAGGTAAAGTATCATCTTCAACTAAACAAGCTTCTAAAACAAGTAAATATGATTTACTGTTGTTCTTATTTTCTTTGAGCTCTTGAAGATGCTTCTTGTAGTTTCTCTTCCAATGCCCAACTACGCCGTAGTGGAAACATTTTCCTTTGGGCCTCTTTTGCTTTGAGCTCCTTTTGTTGTTGTTGCTTTTGTTCTTCTTAGGTTGCCCTCCATTCTTAAACTTACCACTTCCTTCAGTTCTAATTCCTCTTCTTATTATTTCTAGTAAAAGAGAAGGGTTGAGCTTCTGCAACATTTGCCTCACCTTCTTTAGTCTTTTATTTCAAAATAGACTCGAAGGTTTGTAGCCCATTAAGCAACTCAGTCATGTTATATTTCATCTTGTTCATAAAATAGTTGTTATTGAACTAAAGGAACATAGGGGTGAGGGTTTCTAAAATCATCCCCACCTGTGTGGGCTCATCTATCACTGTCCTGTTCACCTCAGCCTCATGGAGATAGTTAACCATGCTGAGAACATGTTCTCTAACTGAAACCCCTGCCTTCATTTTTGCATTCATCAAGCCTTAACGGCTTCATGGTGTACCTTTTTAAAAGGTTTACCATACATGTCTTGTAGATACTATGTTATCTCATAAGTAGTCTCTATGCTTTCATGCTTCATCCTAAGCACGTTAGACATGCCAGCCAACAAGAAATAGTGGGCTTTGTTGTTTGCCTCGATCCAACGATCATATGTTTCTTATACATTACAAGAGGCGTTATCAGTAGACGGTGGAGGGCATTCCTCTATCAGGACAAACTTGTAATTTTTACAGATTAGTATAATATTCATGTTATTCTCATACTTGATAAAATTATCTCCGGCTAATTTTTCATTTGAAAGAATAACGATGATTGGATTAGACATTGTTGCTATAATAAATAAATAAATGACATAAAATTAAACGGTTGCATAAACATCATATATATATTGGAATAGTAAACGTGATACATGATGCATATGGAAAAACACATAAAATATTTGACTAGTTCCACGATAATTCTATTTTAATAAACAAAGTGTCGCTGTAGCGTAGGTCAAATTATTTATGAAATGAATTGAGACATTCTCAATTAATAAATATATTCAAAATATTTCATATTTTCTATATTTATTAATAACCAATTATTTTTGGTTAAGATACAATGAACAGATTAATTATATCTTTATGAGTGCAACCCACAATTTTAGATTTTAACAACTTAACTCAAAATTGCCGCCGTAGGGTAGGTCAATTTTGAAATACATTATAAAATCCTATCTCTTGAAAGCCAACTTTGTTATTGATTTAAATGCACACCGTCCGTAGGAAGGACAAAATCAAAGTGTCTCGAGACGCCACTTAAATCTCACGGTGTTGTGCTAATAGTAGAGATCGTAGGTAATATTATTATATTACCTTTTCCCACTCATTATTTTAAAATGATGTGTTTTATCTTATAAAACATCTTATGTTTCATAATTCTAGTAAATAAAAACAATTTTTTAATTACTAGGTATTATTTTATATTAATAGAATCCCATCCTATTCACACTTAGATAAATTATCAAATTTTCTAAAAATCTAAATTTATCATGAATTGTCTATGCGACCTAACATTAAACAATTTAAAATTAGACAACTTACAATTAATGTGAATTGCACCATGTTTTAACTATTAAAACTAAAATCACATTATTTGGTTGATTAATAAAATAAATTAAAAATCAGATTTTATAAAATCAACCCAATTAATTTAGTCTCATTAAATTAATTCTAATACATATTAAATAATTTTATAAAAAAATTTACAAAAGATGAAATAATATGCAAGTGTATGCATGTCATGTTACAATAACTATAAGTGAGCACTTTTTTAGATAGCATATTATAATGCATGAATATGTTATCACAAATATCCTAACATAAAATAATAGCATGAAAATAAATAATGGATTTTTGGCCGGGTCCTTTTGGATAATTAAATTACAACCCTTAAAAAAATAAGATAAAAAAATTACAAGGGTCTTCTTGTAATTATACATAATTTCCAGCTCTGTTATACTAGACTTCGTTATGTGGGTTGTGGGTGAGAATATGCAGTGAGCCTTTTGGTTGTAAATAACGTGCAACTTTTTGTAAAGTTATATAACTCCATAACTCTTTAAAGAACCCCACGTGAAGGTACATATTACCTTTTTTTTTTGTTATATAAAGTCATACACATGTATTCAGGAAGCACAATAATACTTTTCTGTCTTTGTGCATTAATGAAGACGAAGGCCCACGTGCAGGGTATAGGTCATTGGAAAAAAGAAAAAAATAATAATAGTAATAAATTACAAAAAGCCTGTGCCCCCTTTTGGGCTCACAAAAATTTGATCTAATTAAAAGGAGAATAAAATTACCAATCCAAAAGGACCATATATAATTAACAACCAAAAATCTATTCATAAAATAACCATTCATCACATGAACAACATTTTTAAAATGCAAAGTGCTCACAAACATACATCAAGAACATGATATTATCAAAATAAAATCATGTTAATTAAAATTAAATATGTTATAACCCATTCTGATGCCATTTGTTAGAATTAAATATGAAAAGAAGCGGAAGGAATAAATTGTTGACAAACAAAAATTTTCTAAAGACTTTGTTTATCGGGAATAGCTATATAATTTTAATTAATATTAGAAAGCTTTGAGAATTTTTTACAAACTTTTTGAAGACCTATCAAGGTATTTTAGCTTTTCTCTTTAACAACACGATCTTCCAAGCCAGGCCTCCACACCAATGGAAAGACGAGTGAACGTCAAACTATAAGAAAGAATTAACTTCACACTTTTCTAGATACTCAACACGTGAGATAGTAGACCTTTTTTTCCTAGAGAAAGAACTCTTATAAGGTGTTTGGAAGGGTGGTGGGAACCACTTTTACTGTAGCATGTGAGAGTTTTACACTGTAGCATATTTTTTTATTGTTACTGTAGCATGTGAGAGCTTTACACTGTTTATAACTGAGATTGTGGTGGGAACTGAGTGGTTCCCACCACTGCCAAACACCCCCTTAGTTCTTTTCTTTGAGTATTTTGTGAAAGATACGTGAAAAAGATTGATTGAGATAACTGTTATCTCTACCTTTTTATATCTAAGCAATTACTTATTTTTTAATTAATTTTAAATTTGAAATAACCACCATATCAGATATATAGGGAAGGGATATACTATACAATCCTTATCCTTTTTTTTAAACCATGTACATGTATATATACATACGTTTATATACATATTATATATATATGTTTAATGAAAACAAAAAACAAAGAATCACGTTATATGTGATTCCATATATATATATATATCATCGTAAAACCAAATGACCAAAAACGTTTTTCATCATTATATATATATAAAATATAATGAATCTTATATATATACATATAAGATTTGGCTTAAAACTAAATAAAAAAAAGTTAAGATATTATATATATATATTTAAATTCAAAAAGTAAATCATATTTATTTAAAATTATATTTTTAAATTAATCAATTAATTATTTAATTTTGTGTCCAAGTAGGAAAAGACAAAAGGTGGCCCATAACACATGTGTCACATACAAAATTAGAATTATATTTAAATAATCTTATTATTCAAATATTATTAATTAATTAATTTAAAACATATTTAATTAATCTTATTAATTAAATATAATCAATTAATTGATTAACTAATGTTAAGTTAAATGTGACAACATTTATGATATTATATTATGTGTCAAGAGAATATTTTTCTGTATCACATTAATAACTTAAGTGTGAAATAATTAATTCAAAATTCAATAATTTTAAATTAAATACGTATAATTCATTTTATGCATTAAATCCAATAAAGTGTTATAAAGATGGTGTTGGAAATCTATGGACCTATAACCTAAGCTTCAATAAATTTTGACAATTAATTAAACTGTTTAAATAATGTGCCAAATTTATTAGTTTTAGTGTTATTCTACTAAAAATTAAAACTGAACTTTTGAGACTATAGTGAAAATTACTCAAAGAAAATTAGTGAGTTGTCCATTGATATAATCATTACACATAAGTTAGTCCTCCATAAATAGTTCATAATAAGAGCTAGGTTCAATTTCCTTTTACATCTCATATTACATTTTTATTCTTGAGTTATAATAATTCTCTAATGAACAGTTAATTCATAATCTGATTATGAACGAGTGCTCAACTGTTCAAACCTCGAATCATCACTCAAGGGAACTATTATTCTAATTTTCATAAGGAATAGAGTCCATATCTATATAATATTATTCTCAACAATTTATTACATTATGTTTCTAAGATACTAAGTTATGATCTATGTTTAGACAAATCTTACCATGCAAGGCAAAAAACATAATGTTATAAATAAAAGTCTAATAAATACTCAAAATTGAGATTGTCAAATATATGATCCTCATAGTGATAAATTTGATTACTCTATTTGTAACAGATGATTATTAAAGATTCATAATTTATCTAGTCTAGTCCTACATAATCTCATTATGTAAAGTACCTCTAATCCAATGTCTCTACATTAATAGCCTAGATAAGACTATTTTATTTTAAGTGAGATTGGACCATACTTATAATATTTAATTAAAGATTCCAAACTTTAATTAATTATTACAGACTATTTAGATTATTATCTATTAATTTTATCCCTAAGCATATAACACTTATATGCTAAATTTATAGTCACATAAATAATCATAGAATTTTCTTGATGTTTGTAAAAGTATTCATAATACATAAAAGCAACCATAATGATTATAAAGGTCGCTTTATTTATTTCTTATCAATATGTACAATGTTATAGCTTATAGGGCACCAAACCCAACACACACAACCTCCTTCTATATCTTTTAAATTCATCATCGATAACTGAGAAGTTTGGTCTCTATCCTACATCACTTTTGTTTCTCAACCCAATCAAATATTTGTCCACCTTTTGACCTTCTTTAATTTTATGTTGCAAGATAGGATGTAATACCAAGGCTGGTAATCTACTCATTCTTCCTTTTAGAACTATTTAAAGTTCCAAACTTTGCAAATCCAACAATATTGACTTTTGAATGACATGGAAGGATGACTTGATTTTCTACTCAGAGTATCAATGACTACATTTGCTGTTCCAATATGATAATTGATTACACAATCATAGTCCTTTACATTGGGATAAGTTTAATAAATTTTTACCTTGTTTAAATGGTTTATCTTAAAAGTAGCAAAAATGAGGATGAATGTAACAACATCTGTGACGTCCCTAAGGGGGTGTTACAGGCTTTGGTATCAGAGCAAAGTTTTGTTTTCAATTCATATTGCCACATGTCAGTTCAAGTCTTCCAAGTAAGTATATTTTAAGTTAATGATATAGATGTAAGTTTAATGATAAATATGATATTTAAATGTATAATGATGAATGCCTTAGTGCATAATTAAGTAGTGAAATCTTGTCTCATTTGATAAATTGGAATGTTATTCCTAAACTTGTAATTCCTTTAGGAAGTCAAACCCGTGCTCAAGCTGCTGCTGCTAATGACAACCAGACCAATGAAGGACTGATGACGATGATTACCGAACTACAAAGGCAACTCCAGGACCAAGGAAGGGAGATCGAAGAGCTAAGGTCTAATGGTCAAGGAGGTGAAAGACAAGGTAAGAACATGCCACCTCTTCGTCCTCCCCAGCAACAAGGAGATGAAGTCTTGCCTCCTCCAGCAGAACCAAGACCGGTTTATCAGGAACCACTATTGGTCAGATGGAAAAGGGTCAAGCCAATAGATTTTGAAGGTTCTAAGGATCCTCTAGTCACTCAAGGATGGCTGAAGACAATTGAGGCTACTTTAAAGCTCATGGGCTTCATAGAAAATGAGAAGGTCCTTTATGCTTCATACTACCTAACTATGGAAGGCAGAATCTGGTGGGATGGAATCGAACAGAGTAGGAATATTGATGAGATGACATGGGCCAATTTCATTCATGAATTCAACACAAAGTTCTTCCATATGAACATTACTCAGAAGCAATTCAATGAGTTTGAGAATCTACACCAAGGAGACATGTCGATTAATAATGTGATGGCTAAATTTGACCAGTAGACACGTCTTTGCCCAAGGATGGTTAGTGATGAAAGTGAAAGAGTCAAAAGATTAAACAGGGTCCTTTGGCCAGAGATCGCAGCGATAGTTGATGGGGCAAGTCCACCCAGAGGCTAGAAGCAGGTTGTCTTGAGGGCACAATGAGCAAAGTTCCACTCGTCGAAATTAAGGAAAAGCCAACCTCAGTTAGGTCAACTAGCGAATAGTGCAAACACATAGAACCGACCCTAAAACAAAAGCTGCAGCAATAATAACCAGAACTGGAGAAGCAACAAGAGAAAGAGCAACTATCAGAACCAACAGAATCCAAGCAACAAAAAGCAAGGTGGTGGTTAGTACAACAATAATATTAGGCAGATTCAGCCATGTGCTAAATGTGGGAGGAAGCATCTAGGTGAATGTCAACTGGGGATAAATCAATCTTTCATTTGTGGGCGTGAGGACCACTTTACTAAGAACTACCCTAACTAGACTAATGTTTTAGCTCAGCAGAGAGCTCCTCATGCCCAACTCCATCAGATACAAGCTAGCTTAGAAGGACTACTGATATACTAGGGAAGACTTGAAGCCCCACCTACCAATGCCTGCATTTTTGCCATGACAAAAGAACAAGTGGCTGCTGAGACCTCTAATGTTGTCACAGGTCAGATTTCAAGTCTTTCTATTAATGCAGATCTTCTCTTTGATATGGATGCCACACATTTTTTTGTATCATCATCCTTTGCTAAAAGTTAGGGGTTCATTTAGAACCAATGAGACAAGGATTCACTACAACACTACCCTGCGGGGAAATGATGATATCTATGCACTATTTGCGTACTGTTCCTCTATGGATTTCAAAAAGGGAACTCTTTGTCGATCTTATTGGGATTGATATGTATGATTATGACATGATTCTCGGGATGGATTTTATGAGCAAGTACAATGCTTCCATTGAATATTGGAAATGAAAGGTGATCTTCCATCTAGAATGTGAATGAAAGTTTGTGTATGTAAGGAAGCCAAATATGTTTTTGTCAGCCGTAAAAGTAAGAAAATTATTAGCAAGCGACTGCATGGGCTATCTGGCAAATATTGTACACAAAATTCAAGAAAAAAGGGAAGGATAGAAGATGTTGTAGTAGTTCAAGAATTTCTCGAGGTGTTTCCAGATGATTTGACAAGCTTGCACTTAGATAGGGAGATTAAATTTTAGATTAAGCTCATGCCAGGCACTAACCCAATTTCCAAGGCACCATACAAAAAGGCTCCAGCAAAATTAAAAGAGTTACATGCTCAACTAAAGGAACTTCTTGATAAAGGCTTTATCCGACATAGTCACTTACTATGGGGAGCACCAGTTTTATTTGTTAGGAAAAAGGATGGTTCTATGAGACTCTACATCGACTATAGAGAATTGAACAAAGTGACGATCAAGAACTAGTACCCGTTGCCTCGAATTGATGACTTGTTTGATCAACTTAAGGGTGCATCTGTGTTCTCAAAGATTGATATGCGGTCAGGATACCATCAGCTAAAGATAAAAGAAGGAGGACACCTATAAAGCAGCCTTTAGAATGAGGTATGGTCACTACGAATTCGTGGTTATGCCTTTCGATCTAATAAATACACTTGCAGCTTTTATGGACTTGATGAATCGAGTATTCAAGGATTTACTTGATAAGTTTGTCATTGTGTTTATCAACAATATTCTTGTCTATTCGAAGAGTCGAGAAGAGCATGCTGAGCATCTGAGAATAGTGTTAGAGACTCTAAAAAGGCATGAGTTGTATGTAAAGTTCTCAAAGTGTGGATTTGGGCATGATAGCAAAACTTTCTTGGGTCATGTTGTATTGAAGGAGGGAATAATGGTGGATCCCACTAAGGTTGAAGCTATTCTTAGCTGGTCTTGGCTAGAAACAACTGAAAAATGCAAGAAAGATAAGAATCTTCTTGGGTCTAGCTAGTTATTACTGAAAATTTGTGGATGATTTTTCCAAGATAGTAGTGCCTCTCACAAATCTAACTCACAAAGGAAAGAAGTTTGAATGGGTAGATGCATGCGAGAAAAGTTTCCAAGAACTGAAGAAAAGGTTAACTACAGCTCTAGTCTTAGTTATTCTTGAAGGAAACGACAGGTTTGTAATTTACAGTGATGCTTCTAAGATGGGCCTTGGTGCTGTTTTGATGCAGAATGATAGAGTGATCGATTACGCATCAAGACAACTGAAAAATTATGAAAAGAACTATCCTACCCATGACCTCAAGTTAGCAGCCGTAGTTTTTGCACTAAAGATATGGAGGCATTACTTGTATGGAGTTCAAAGCAAGATATTCATTGATCATCAAAGTTTGAAGTACTTCTTCACTTAGAAGGACCTAAATATGAGGCAGCGGAGATGGTTAGAGCTGGTGATGGATTATGATTATGAAATCCTTTATCATCCAGGGAAGGCTAATCGAGTGGCAGATGCTTTGAGTAGGAAGACGGCAACAACGCTAATGTCGTTACAAGCAATGTCTCAGCCTTTGAGGAAAGAAATTATAGACTTTAGTTTAGAAATCATAACAAGGTAGCTTTCAGCACTAACTCTTTTTCCATTGCTATTTGATGAGATTCATAGCAAGCAAGATAAAGATGTAAGCCTCGCGAGGATTCAACAAGAAATAAAGGAAGAAACATATGAAGAGTTTCTAATTACGGATGATGGAACTCTATATCTCAAGTACAGCTTATGCGTTCTCAACGTTGATAGTTTAAGGGAAGGAATCTTAGCGAAAATTCACGATACTCCTTACTCTATCATCTTGGTGCAACAAAGATGTACAATGATCTAAGGGATAGTTTTTTGTGGTTTGGTATAAAATGTGATGTTGCAATGTATGTGAAGAAATGCTTGACATGTCAACAAGTCGAAGCTGAACACCAAGGACTTGGTGACAATTTGTAGTCAATTCAGTTACTGGAGTAGAAATGGGAAGAGATTGCAATGGATTTTATTATCGGTTTGCCCAGGACTATGAATGGATTTGATGCCATTTGGGTTGTTGTTGATCTACTAACAAAGACGGTGTATTTCATTCCCATTAAGATCACTTATTCTATGGAACGATTAGCAGAACTTTATGTCCAGGAGATAGTATGACTCCATGGAATTCCTAAGTCTATCATTTCTGATCGCGATGGTTGATTCACGTCCAAGTTTTAGAAAAGTGTATAGAATGTGATGGGAACTAAGTTCCACTTTAGTATGGCTTTTCATCCTCAAACTGATGGCCAGATGGAGAGGACAAATTTGATCTTAGAAGATATGTTACGGGCCTATACCCTAGATTAAAAAACCAGTTGGTGCAAAGCATTACCGTTAGCAGAATTCGCTTATAACAATAGCTATCAGGCGACGATTGAAATGGCACCTTATGAGGCTTTATATGGGCGGAAGTATAGATCACCTATATATTGGTATAAAGCTGGTGAAAAGAAGATAATGGAAAGCGTTGATGATGAGAAGACTGACTTTGTCAATGAACTTAGGAGATGATAAAGATGATACGAAAGAGAATTGAAACCGCTCAAAGTTGCCATAAGTGTTACGTTGATAAAAGAAGAAGGCCTTTAGAATTCGTTGTAGGCGATTATGTGTTCTTAAAGATTGTGCCAATGAAAAGAGTTATGAGGTTCGGAAGGAAAGGCAAGTTGAGCCCAAGATTTATTGGACCCTATGAGATTGTGAAGCGGATAGGCAAAGTAGCGTATCAATTGAGATTGCCATTGGAGATGTCAGCTATTCACGACGTGTTCCATGTTTCAATGCTCAAGAAGTATTTTCTAGATCCTACGCATGTGATCAAGCCACAAGTGATTGAAATACGAGATGACCTTAGTTACGAAGAAAAGCCAGTGGAGATTTTAGATCAGAAGACTAAAATCTTAAGGAATAAAGAGATTCCTTCGGTCAAGGTATTATGGCGAAATTACCAAATAGAAGAAGCTATATAGGAACAAGAAGATGACATGAGTGTTAGACATCCGCAATTGTTCTGAGTTTCGAGGATTAAACTCTTATAAGGTGGAGCCATAAGTGAATTGTTTTTATTAATAATTCTATCTTGGCAAATCGATTCACTTTAGACGATCATTTGTGTTGTATCTTAATCCTGAGATGAATAGTGGGCCTGTTGTCTTGGCTTGTGTCTTTTGATAAACCAAAGGGTGACACCCACATCTTAATAGTGGTATGGTACGTTGGAAGCATGACTCTTGATAGTGTAGACCTATTATTCATAGATATGGAATCCATAGCTCCTGTTTAGGAGTAATGATATCCTCTTATATGCGTTATCCTGTAATTGGAAAACTAGAGCGCTTAACCATTTGATACATAGGTGTAACCGAATGGTATACTGTCTTTGGATGGTAAGTTTTCTGATGGTGAGATAATGGAACGTAAGATAAAAATAATCAAGAAGGTAAGACAAAGCTTGTCCTTAAGTTGATTATGGATTATCATATGGGGATACGATACACTGTGATATGTCATGGAGACTTAGCTATACGAGCTTCGTAATTCTATGTAGTTCGAGAGTGCAGCTCCAAGCTTTTAGTGGAGTAGCGTTAGAGTTGATTATTATGAATGTTATATGGGCTATTGGGTTCATAATTACAGGGAGCTTGAACTATATAGGTCCATTTGGTCCTCTTTGCTAGCGCACAACATCCTGTAACGACACGACGTGCTTTTTAAATAATTGGTAACTTATGTCGGATTTATCAGATTGGTTAAAATTTAGAAGAATCAGATAATTCATGTCTGTTTATCAGTTGAATTAATTTTGTGATAAAATTGATTCAAGATAAACTTGTTGAATTATTGGATCAGATAATTCTTGTCTGTTTATCGGTTGATTTAATTTTAGATAAATTAGATCAAGATAAACTTGTCGAATTATTGGGAATTGATTTATTTTCTTAGAGATTGTCTTGATAAAGTTGTTTTGATAAGATAACTTCTCTATTGGGTTATTTAAATTAAAACTAAGGCTTTATGCTATAGAATCTCCGGTGGAAAATAAAAGATTGCGGGATTTTATTTGACAGTTTGGCTTGCCGAGGGACGTGTTCGGCCTATCGATGGGGCCTGTTCCGCCTGCCGATGGGGTGGTTGTTGGAAACGCGGTGCGCAACGGAATTTTAAAAAATTTTTCATCAGAGTATTTCCAGAACACAAGTTTGACATGTTATATGTATAATTACACAGATCTTACTAACCTCTGCGTGCCGAAGAACCTCCATAACCTGTGTAGAGAAGTAACGTTCCAGAAGAGCCTCAACCAACTGGTCTTCTTTGCTATTCTCTATCCACAACTAGAGTGAGTGTGGGCTCACACGTACAGCTCTTCACCGGTGACTCTCCTTCCAACCAATAGAGAGAACCCAAAGCTAATGTTTGTGATTTGTGAACAAAAAGCTCTCAGGAGTTTTTCGATGCTCACCAGAAGAGTATCACTCTTAATCTCTCAAATTGATCTGAGTAAATCATGAGCCTCACTCCCTTTATATAGCAATTGGTCCTAGGGTCAGTCCTTATCAGATTAGGTCTCAAAACTCGAAACAGAATCAAGTTCGGATCAAAATCTGATAAGATCCGCGTGAAAACGCGTAATCTTATCTTTCGTTGATTGGCCGGCCGAACAGCCTGATCGGCAGGCCGAACCGTCATTCGGCAGGCGAAACTCCAGAGAAAAATCTCCTCGAATCTTTTATTTTCCACCCGAGATTCTAAAGGATAAAGTCTCAATTTTGATTCAAATAACCCAATAGATAAGTTATCTGATCAAACAAACTTTATCAAGATAATCTCTAAGAAAACAAATCAACTCACAATAATTCTACAAGTTTATCTTGATCTAATTTGTCAAAAATTAAAACAACTGATAAACAAACAAGAATTATCGATCGTAATAATTCAACAAGTTTATCTTGAACTAATTTCTTACAAAATTAATTCAACCGATAACAGACATGAATTACTTAATTCTTCTAAATTTTAAACCAATCTGATAAATCCAACATAAATCACCAATCATTGGAAAAGCACGCCATGTCGTTACAGGACTTTGTGAGCTAGCAAAGGGTAACA